>CM054112.1:219255288-219600288 GCA_028673005.1 Tanypteryx hageni | reverse complement strand
TCAATGGATACTTATAAAGCACCTGAAGATGAAGCATCTACATCAAAAGAAATTGATTGGGATGTTTTGGAAATTGTTGATTAAATTATTTCAATGTAAAATTACTTTTTGATTTTTAATTAAAAATAACATTTAATATGTGTAATTATTTTACTTTTCTTAACCGATTACTTGATGATTATTCCATGCTTTTCTTGGTGCTTTCTAAATCGTATTTAGCGCTTTTTAGTGCTTTTTGGCTGTACAGCAAGTGCTTTTCAAAACTTTTGGTTGGCAACTCTGGTTCTTTTACGTGTGTCGCTTTGCCATCCCCAGGGCCTCGCCAACCTGAAGTCGTCCGATTGGCGAGTGTTCACTGAGCTTCCTCATCCCAACATCTTGTTGCCATCCATATATCCATTTTATCTTTACTTTTCCGTAAGCTGTTATATATATATATATATATATATATATATATATATATATATATATATATATATATATATATGGATGTCAACAAGGTGTTGGGATGAGGAAACCCAGTGAGCACTCACCAATCAGACGACTTCAGGTTGGCGAGGCTCCGGGGATGTCGAAGCGACACACGTAAAATAACACAAAAACACAGAAACATCACAAACGTAAAGCTTTCGGAACTACTCCTTCTTCAGCTACAGAGAGAGAACTGATGGCGGTGACACTGGGTGGAGGCATGGGGGTGGAAGGGTAGTACGGAAAGGTTGAGGATTGGAGGAAACGGAGGGGGTTGGGGATGGGTAGGGTGTTGGAAGAAGACAGAAAGGGTGTGAAAAGCTATCGAAGGTTGAGGCCTGGGGGAGTGAAGGAGTTTAGGAGATGGATATGCGAAAGCTCCCACTGACGGAGTTGGGGAGCCGAAGCATTGTCGGGGAGAGGGCGAATGACTCTCACTGTGAAGCAGTTGTTGAACTTTAAATTATGTTTGTTCGCATGAACGGCCACCGGCAGCGGTCGTTTGAGAATGACGCTGTTGCGGTGGCCATTCATGCGGATGTTGAGGGGATTGCTGGTGAGGCCAACATAAAAGGCGGGACATTGGGTGCATCTCAGGAGGTAAATGATATTGCGGGTGGTACAGTTGGTGGTGGAAGTTATGGGGTAGGTGATGTTAGTTGTGGGACTGGAGAAGGAGTTGCAGGGGGGGTTTATTGGGCATGTTAGACATCGTGGTCTACCGCAGGGGTAAGATCCGGCAGGGTGTAAAGGCGTGGATGCTGGGGGTTCTTTCTTCCATAGAATATTTGCCAGATTAGGGGGACGGCGGAAGGAGAGCATCGGTGGTCTGGGAAATGGAATCTGGTGAGGGGAGGATGAGAGGATAAGGTGGGCGGCTTTCAGGATGTTTTTCAGAATTTCGTGGATGCCGGGGAAATACAGGGTGGTTAGGGTGAGTTGGAGGGTGGAATCGGTGGTGGTGTGGGTATTGAGGTGGGAGTTAGGGGTGGCGGGTGCGACTGCCCGCCGGATTTGGTCTCGGATCAGATCCGGCGGGTATCCGCGCTGTAAGAAGGCATGTTCGAGGGTGGAGCAGTACTCGGACAGGGAATCTCTGTCCGAGCAAATTCTCCGCCCTCGTCGGGCTAGGGCGTAGGGAATAGAGGTTTTGGTGTGGAGGGGATGGCAGCTGTTGAACTGGAGATATTGAAGGCGGTTGGAAGGCTTGAGGTGCACGCTGGTGTGGATTTTGTTTTCCCGGATGGAGAGATCGACATCCAGGAAGGTGATGTTGGAGGCAGAGGAGTGGTGGGTGAAGGAAAGCGTGGGGTGGGATGAGAGGCGTTGTAAAAAGGATTGTAGCGAGTTGGGTCCATGTGTCCAGAGAAGAAAAATATCGTCAATATACCTCAGCCATAGGAGTGGTCTGGGGGAAATGTCAAGAAAGCGTTCCTCCCATTCGCCTAAGAAGGCATTGGCATAGGAGGGCGCCAGCTTTAATTCTCCCACGGAACGCATCTCTGCCTATGTTGACTCCCACCTACAACCTCTCGTCCGTCAAATCCCATCCTTCATCAGAGACACAAACCACTTTCTACTACGCCTAAAATCACTCCCTTCCCCTCTCCCACCTAACACAATTATGTCCACTATAGACGTCTGCTCCCTCTACACCAACATCCCTCACAACCAAGGACTGTCCGCCCTGAGAAAATTATTGGACTCCAGACCACCTGACACAAGACCATCCTCCCATTTCCTAACGAAGCTGGCTGAAATGGTGCTCCAAAAAAACAACTTCTCTTTCGGAGGGCGCCACTACCTACAAATAAAAGGTACCGCGATGGGCACTCGCATGGCGCCCTCCTATGCCAATGCCTTCTTAGGCGAATGGGAGGAACGCTTTCTTGACATTTCCCCCAGACCACTCCTATGGCTGAGGTATATTGACGATATTTTTCTTCTCTGGACACATGGACCCGACTCGTTACAATCCTTTTTACAACGCCTCTCATCCCACCCCACGCTTTCCTTCACCCACCACTCCTCTGCCTCCAACATCACCTTCCTGGATGTCGATCTCTCCATCCGGGAAAACAAAATCCACACCAGCGTGCACCTCAAGCCTTCCAACCGCCTTCAATATCTCCAGTTCAACAGCTGCCATCCCCTCCACACCAAAACCTCTATTCCATACGCCCTAGCCCGACGAGGGCGGAGAATTTGCTCGGACAGAGATTCCCTGTCCGAGTACTGCTCCACCCTCGAACATGCCTTCTTACAGCGCGGATACCCGCCGGATCTGATCCGAGACCAAATCCGGCGGGCAGTCGCACCCGCCACCCCTAACTCCCACCTCAATACCCACACCACCACCGATTCCACCCTCCAACTCACCCTAACCACCCTGTATTTCCCCGGCATCCACGAAATTCTGAAAAACATCCTGAAAGCCGCCCACCTTATCCTCTCATCCTCCCCTCACCAGATTCCATTTCCCAGACCACCGATGCTCTCCTTCCGCCGTCCCCCTAATCTGGCAAATATTCTATGGAAGAAAGAACCCCCAGCATCCACGCCTTTACACCCTGCCGGATCTTACCCCTGCGGTAGACCACGATGTCTAACATGCCCAATAAACCCCCCCTGCAACTCCTTCTCCAGTCCCACAACTAACATCACCTACCCCATAACTTCCACCACCAACTGTACCACCCGCAATATCATTTACCTCCTGAGATGCACCCAATGTCCCGCCTTTTATGTTGGCCTCACCAGCAATCCCCTCAACATCCGCATGAATGGCCACCGCAACAGCGTCATTCTCAAACGACCGCTGCCGGTGGCCGTTCATGCGAACAAACATAATTTAAAGTTCAACAACTGCTTCACAGTGAGAGTCATTCGCGCTCTCCCCGACAATGCTTCGGCTCCCCAACTCCGTCAGTGGGAGCTTTCGCATATCCATCTCCTAAACTCCTTCACTCCCCCAGGCCTCAACCTTCGATAGCTTTTCACACCCTTTCTGTCTTCTTCCAACACCCTACCCATCCCCAACCCCCTCCGTTTCCTCCAATCCTCGACCTTTCCGTACTACCCTTCCACCCCCATGCCTCCACCCAGTGTCACCGCCATCAGTTCTCTCTCTGTAGCTGAAGAAGGAGTAGTTCCGAAAGCTTTACGTTTGTGATGTTTCTGTGTTTTTGTGTTATTTTACGTGTGTCGCTTCGACATCCCCGGAGCCTCGCCAACCTGAAGTCGTCTGATTGGTGAGTGCTCACTGGGTTTCCTCATCCCAACACCTTGTTGACATCCATATATTCATTTTACCTTTCCTTTTCCGTAAGTTGTTATATATATATATATATATATATATATATATATATATATATATATATATATATATAACACGCAACCCAAACTTCAATATTATTCACAAGCGCAGATGTTGCATTAAGAGTGGTTCTTTCCCTCTTTGGTGATTACCCTCACATTACTGCACACACGCGTCTAGATGATCTTGACTATCTCATCGTCGTCAGTTGCTGAATAGCGTTGGAGGTGCAAACATGGTTTTTACCCAAGGAGAATGTGTGTTTATTGTTGAGCATTATTTTTATTTGTAATGTTTTACTTCAGTTTCTGAAGCATTCAGGAATGCATATCCAGCAAAGGAAGTACCGGAAAAGACATCAATATACCATCTGTGAAACAGGAACACGGTGAAAAGGGTTGAAGCATGTCATCAAGAAGGAGGTGGACATTTTCAGCACCTTCTTTAAAGTGGTTTGCACTATTTATAACAAATAACTAACAATATATAGTGTATATTTAATGAAACTTGTAATAAATGATACTTTCTCCCTGTGGGTTGCGTTTTAAATGGTACACCCTGCATATATGTGCGTGCGTGTTCATATTCAAGGCAATAGTACAGTGCTACATGGCCAGTATAGTCTAATTGTGACAAATTGATTAATAATAATGATAAGATGCCGCTAAAATGGCTAAAAACTGACTTTTAAGGACATTGAGCTATTGACTTTAAAAATACGAATACTATTAGTTATTTATTTATTTATTAGCAAGAACTCAGAGACAGCACAAGGCCAATTACATTGAATATCAATAACGATTTAACAATATTTAAATAACAACAAAGACGATCACATACAACCATGACCAAGGCAGGATTCGAACCCGCATTGGAAGCCAGGCGCGCTAGCCACCCCTCTGCCGAGGCCGTTATCATGTAATGAAATGAAATTTCTCGGATGCAGTGATACTTATCTGTATTACTTTTAACTGTGGACAGACATTTTAATTTAAGTTTATTTTCATTAGTTAATTTTTTAAATTTCTTGGCACAACCGGGAATGTATTAAATTAGTTCTATTTGTTTACAAGAAACTGTGGATTATTTAGTCTATTTTAAATGGTAGTTCATTTCTGTGCCAGTGACATGTAAACGACTATGTTCCCCTAGTTGAAGGAAGTACATATGATCATCCAAAACATTCAATGGACTTATAGTTAAAGTATGATTATTTCAATTTCATAGATGGAAATTTTTCAGGAAGGCACATGAAAGGTTCCACCACACCGTATTCGTTCGCCTTCATGAAGAAAGCCAGCGAGTAGTCAACGACAACATTGAAGGAAGCATCGACGCAGAGAGATGCATCTTTTAGCTGCGACCGCATCAAGGAGTCCGCTGTGACCTTCATGGACGGGGTATGTACGTAGAACAACTTAACTGTTCACAATATTATCGAGAGGTACTACCCAGTGCTGAATGTGTCACTTCGCGGTTCCATTTCTGTCCACTCATCGTCGGCAGTTATTGAAGAATTGCCAACTTCGCTGTTAATCCGTAGACTTATTTTGTGTCATGAGAATTCTCCATGAATCGTGCCAGATCTCGTGCGATAGCGGCGTTCTCCCTCTCTTAAGCATAATTTATTCGTGAAAAAGAGGAATTCAGAGAGATCCTCAGAACAGCAAGAGGGTGTTCACGTTTCTCAAGCCCCAAAAACTAATTCCTAAGCTTCGGATAGCTAGGATATACATTATAGATGTGTTTCATGTTAAATTTACCAATGAATAGCAAAATACTGTCGCAAAATAACGAATTTCCAATGTAGTTGACTGAAAAATGACGAGAAAAACGTTCAGCTTGTTACCTGTCAAGAATTTTTAGCAACATTGTTCCACTACGATCCTGAGTATGAGTGAATTTCTACCATGAAAACAATTTTATAAATTAAAATATTTATTTTAATGCAAAAAAATTTTGTTATGATTTTAAAGAATGAGCTAAATTATTTAGTCAAATTTTTCGTTCGGTTTACAATTTATTGCTGATTAAACATTGATAAGAAGCGTTGCAGTTTAGAGACAAAAATTCCAAATGTATGGCGCATAAAGGACTTGTTTACGAAAAGCAAAAGTGTTCAATAAAAGCTTTTCTGGCTTTCAAATCTTGCTTCTAAATAAATTACGAGGAATTAAAATTATTCTATCGTGGTAAATGTGTTTCGACATGTGCTTACAAGACCATTCAGTCGTCCAATGACAGACGAACTCGACTCTGACCCCTTCTGGATCCTCTTCTCGTCTGACCAATCGTTACACCGTGCTGACTGCAAATCGAATCAACTTCCCCCTCTGTTTGCCCTGGAGACTGCGGCCCACACCCCGATGACTAACTTTGCATGCCGCCGCGCTGTAGCGATCGAAGCAGAGGTTTGCCAATTGAATTGATTCTTACATAGCCTTACCTTAGCTGACATGAAGCGCTCGGAAAACCCGAGCGATTTTTCACGTACGAGTTGAACGAGTCTCGCGACGCCCGACTACTAGCTGTAATAAGTTCTACCTCTAGATATTTTCTTTATTATGTTGAATTTGTCATTTAAGTGAAGTTATGACGTTAAATAGGAGTAAATGTCATTATATAAATAATAAATATATAATGTTAATCATATTATCTTAAAAACTTAATAACAATATTCTTTCTTCCATTTTTTGAGACATGAAAAAGTCAATCTGCGAGAAATTTCCCCCCTATTGATTTGGATAGGTGCATCAATCAAACAAAATGTTCTGCAGAAGGATTGAAATTGATTTTTAGAAAGGGCTCCATTCCAATAAAATTTTTAATTCTCAAGATACGGATATAATAAGTTGTCTTCTTCAATGTTGTCTTCTTCCAGCTCTATTTACGCCGATCCTGCCTCCACGGCCTTTAGTTTGTTTTCCAGGTTTATTAGACAATATATTTCTATTTCGTGCTGAATGCATATTGCCTTTCTTCTAGTTTGTTAAGGTCTCAAGTCTGTCTTTCTCTTCTCGTTTTCCTTATTTGTTTTAGCTTTGTATTTTGTAGGCTGCGATCGGACTCTATATCTTTTCCTGGTAATGTCTTAGCATTTTTATTGTTCCTGAATCATTTTTTCACTGTGTTGTAACCTATTTCACATCTCATTCTATCTCCTGGGATTTCCCATGTGCACAGCCTTCGTTTATGGCCCGCCGATACTCCCGTGACCTCCAATGCGGCCCTTCGAGGCATTCGCAACTACGAATGTGGCCACCATGCAGAAATGGTTGCCTACCTCTGGATTATCCGAATCACCTCTCTCTGCCAGGGTTGCCATCTTACTAGAGACAAATCGAAATTTCAATTACTGAATCTCCAGAGAAAAATGTGTCTATCATATGCTGCGCTTCTTGGACACTTTTCTCGTACTTGTTTAACTTTCGTTTTAATTTCATCAGTATTCACATCCGATAAATGGTTTCAGAGAAAAATGTTCCATCGTATCGTCATCTATATTATTTTATTTGCAACCAAAAGAATTAAAAGCACTTGAAGTAGTATCCTATTCATATTTTAAAATTTTAAAGTGCTTCCTGTGCAACAGAAACGTTTAGTCGTATTTTGAAACCATGAATGTTTTTTCTTTAAAAATGTTCGTTAATAGCTTGATTTTTTAATAAGAAGTTTAAAAAATTCATAATTATCTTTACTACTTATTAAGGAAGATGTTCTTGGGGCTAGTTACGGCTCCTTCATAAATGCCTGAAAATCATTGAAAATGACTGCTTCTTTCTTTATTGTCTAGCAGGCGAAGTTTAAATGACTTCATTATTCTTTATCTTAAATGGAGTATGAATACTTGAAGATTTAATGCACATTTATCCTTTCATTTTGTTGTGAAATTAAGAAAATATTTCGTAATCTTGATAACATACCATATCTTTAAAAGCGTAGTTATGTTATTCGTGTGAGATAAATCAGTGTAATTTTTATTTTTAAATCTTTTGTAATGAGAGCATATTGTTACTTGGGTGACTTCTAACGTTTCAATATTCTGTTGACATTTGTTTTACCGTTAAAACAGAGAAAATTGAAATAAGTCGGCTTGCTAAGTTAGGCTGGTGCAAAAATTAATAAAAGGTTCGTAATACTATGGAATACATCAAAATGTTTGGATTTATATGGGCTTTAAAATTCTCGATTATATTATCCTACTTTCCAAAATATGGAAAGTTGTCTTACGAGATGACCTCGCTGTCCGTGTGTGTGTGTGTTCTACTCACATCTTCTTAATGAACAAACCGATTTCAACTAATTATTTTACATAGAATATTCACCTATATTAATGACTTACCTGAGTATTTGGACCGGATCAACTTAGCAGGGGTGCCACAATTGCAAAGGTAACCTTTTCGGTAATTATGAATTTGGAAGGAATTGTCTTAACAGATTTCAACGAAATTTTGTATGAAGTAGGCGTGCAACATTAAACAACAAAATCAAAATATTTAGTATATATATATAGAAAGCAGGACTGCCACAATACAAAGGATAAAATTTTTTTACACATTTTTGTGTTGAACTGTCCTCATCAATTTTAACTAAATTTAATACTTATAATATACACATATATACAAAACCATATTAGCATATTTAAATCGAATCAGACAAACAAATTAAACTGTTTCAGTAATTAAGGATTTGGAATGAATTGGCTAAACGGATTTGAATTAAATTTTGAATATAATATTTGTACAACATACAATAATTAAATCAAGATGATTAAAACGGAGCTAATGAGCAGGACTACCACAATAAAAAGTTAAATAATATTTCTTTTACACGTATTTCTAGAGAACTGTCCGCATGGTTTTTAACCAAATATAGTGTATTTAATCTTCAAAAAAATAAATAAGCAAAAGATATTTTAACCGGGTCGACTAAACGGGGCTACCACAATATCAAGGTTAGAATTTTTCTGTAACTATAAATTTAGAAGGTATTGGCTGAACGGATTTCAAAGAAATTTTGTTTGTTGGGCGTGTATAGAATGGGAAAACGAGATGAATATGTTTAGAACGGATCAAAAAAACAGGACTACCACAATATAAGGAAAAATAATTCTCTAATTTCAAAGCAAATACATTAATTATACGATAATACTACGGCGAATTTGATGAAAGGCACTTCTGTACCAAGAGAAAACTGTGTACACCCCTACTTATATCGTATATTATAATAGTATTGAAAGGATAGTAGGCGGATTAGTTCTTTCCAGAACTATTTGTTTATTATCATGTAATTCAGATAACTTTATATATTATCTGCTTTAACTATTTTAGTCGAAAATCTTTTTAAACAATTTTTCAAAGTAATTATTGGAATAGCTAATAGGACATTCGGAATTAAAGTTTCACCTCATTCAAAAATGTAATCTACATTATTATTAAAATCAAATAAATCTTTTAAAAATTTTATGCCTTAATTTTCGCTCAGGTAAATGCTTATTTTTTCTACGTCCTACGCTCAGAAACGGAGTCACGATCACTCTATTAAATTTCTTAGAATAATGCACGGCTCCTTTAAAAGGATGAAATTAAGCTTCGTGTCCGATATTTATCTTTCCTAAGTGCTCCTTTTTCCGTGCTCTATCTTATTTTCGCCGTCTTTTAGCGGCTTATTGCATCCGGCTGCTTTAAGTAACAAACATTTTCCATTCTACAGACTAGAAATACCGCGCCTTGCGCTTATCGCGCCGAATCTTTTCTCTCGTGCGGTTTCGCGGCACGCATTTGTCGCCATACTTGCAGCGACTTAATCCCTTCTGCTCATCTTTTCCGCGGAGTGGACGCACGCGGCACAATGTACAACCCTGTTACAACCATCGTTTTCATGCGACTGTTGGTTATGTTCTGAAGAAACGCAGAAGAGTAAAATATTCGAATGAATTATTATCTCAACAGTGCAAACTTAGTTTCTTCTTTCCCATCGTCATGGCTACAAGGACAAAATTCGTTATCTTCGGGCAAGATGTTTCGAGCGTTGGGGAAGCTTAAGTATACGTTCCGATTTGATTAAACCGTTCTCCAAAATCAATTGGTGATTAAACTTACAAAAAAGCCATAAATAGTTGAGAAAACCAAATGCACATCTCGGTTACAAGGCAGCTGTCATCAATGGTTATTCATTGAAAGTTCTTTTTAGAATCTACTGTCAGTTAATTACTACTGATGCCGAAACGTGCATTTGTTTTTCACAACCATTTTATAGCCTTTGAAGAATTAATTTATTAGCTTTATCTTAGCCATTTGTTCAGGTAGTGACTGTTTAATCCAGTATCGCAGAAATTCTGTTAAAAATCTGATTCCAACGAAATACCTTATTAACAGAAGTGACGTTTTTAAAACGAAAGTCGTGTGTACATGATGAAAAAACCTCTTGATACGCTAGATTAGGCGTTCCCTACATTTTCAATGTTTTAAGCTCCAAGTCTTGAATATTATGCGAGCACCATTATACTTTTGTAAAAAAATAGGAATGGTCATAAATAAAATCAAACCAACGTCAAAGTTTTCTAATTTTTCTTAAATATGTTTATAGAGAAAGCAACCGAACAAATTAAATTTTGGACGCTAAGAAACGAGATTTATGCACTGCAAACAGACTGACAAAGTGTACAGCGGTGCTCGCGAGCACCAGGTTGGGAACCTCTGAGTTAGTTGCTGTGAGAACTTGATCTCAATTACGGAAATTGCACTCTAGTTAGTCGCAGCAGACAATAACATCTCTATTCTGATTAGAAAGCAAAATTGTAGAAGATAAGCGTCTGTTTTTGGTGCAAACAACTCCTCTGGTACTGATCTTCGAAGCCTCAAAACGACCCGAGGGTTTAAAACCCTTTTATGCGAATTCTAAAGAATATCATAGGGGAAATTTGGCAATTTCCGTTTTCTTTGAACATCCGTTTTTGCAGAACTAACTTGATCCCGATCCTTTCCGCAGTTGATCTATAAAGCCTTTACTTTGTGGAAATCTATATCAATTATATTCATATACCAGTAGTTGGTGCATGCATACTGCAAGCATTTCATCTCACATTGAAAAAACAATCATTTTTCAGACAGACATTTCATCATTACAAATAGTCTTTTAATTCTGAAGATTTCACCTCCGCAGCGATTTTCGTTTTTCCCACATGTAAAAATAATAGTTTAAAACAATCCCCAAATTTTAACAATTTTAAAAATTTTACACTATCTTAGTTATGGGGTACTAATGCTACACATTTCAGCAAAATTTTAAAGTTGTAGCACTTCTAGAAGTAAAATAATATTTTTTTAATTGTTTAAATTTTAATATTTTTTAGCGGCCGCCGCAATTCATATATGGTAAAATTGAAATGCTTATTTGTGCAAATTTACAACTCTGCAAATAATTTGAAAATTTCAGCTTCCTAGCTCATCCCGTAGTACCTAAACAGTTATCTATTTGTTTAAAATTTAAGAATTTTTAACTGCCAAACAAATTAAAATATCAAAATTTGTATAATCTCTATTTCGTTTTTTTAAGAATTCTACTTATTAAAAAAAATTCAACTCCGTAGCACATTTGGAAATACATAAACCTTGAAAATTTGTTTAAACAATTGCGAATTTTTAGCGGCCACATTGTTGCACTTTTTAAAGATTTTCGTTTTTTCTAGACGGTTTTGCACAAAATCCTACCTAAGAAAAAAATTTTGAATCTCCAGCTCATCTGGAAGTGCCTAAACATTAGTATCCTCCTATATATATGTTATATGTTATCTCCTCCTCCTCTGTAAGGAACGTCTATATATAATGATAGAAAAAGTATAGGTTAATTTAAAAATTAACTTTTTTATTTTGATTATTTTAGTTGCTTCTGACAAGGTGAATTATAGTCGCAATCATTTCATGAGTCTGAAATAGAGCTGAAAGGAAAAGTATAACTCGCTATTAATGCCTGCAATGCCTCAATCCTCAAGCAGAGAGTAGAGATCAGGCAGTAGAGCCTTTTCAGAACAGTCGGTTAATACATTGGTCTCACCACCCGCCGTGAGGGAGGCTAGTTGGTGGGTGGTCTACAGATGGCGGTGGCTGATACGATTGATTCGAGATGTCTGTGGCGCAGGACCGTGTTCTACGTGTCCTGATCCACAGCACGTTGTGTCCAAGACGATGCTTTGTCCGAGACAGCGAAGGTCCCTTTCTCTTTCCTTCCTCCCTTCTCTCAGGTCGCTCACCATTTCCGCATCGTGTGAGCCTCCCTCACGGCAGCAGATTCAGAGAATCAGTCGATTTCTTCAAATCGTTTCGAAAAAGTTATAGTTTTACTTTTTAATGAGGAACTTACTTTATTTAAAAATTGCTATCATCTTGGGCTCAAATTAAACGCTTATTCTTGAAATTAAAAAAATAAACAATTTAAGCTTTGAAATTGATCAGTGTATGTACAGCTATATGGGGCGGTTATTGCGTTTAAAGAGATTAGATGCATTATTTGCATTTAAGTGTGAAACTATACCTAGTTGTATCTCGCTTATATATTTTAAGATGTTCTGTATTCCAAATTGCTTCTTTTAAACTGAAGAAAACGATCTTTTGTTGTTATAGTTTTCTGTATGTTTATGCGTATAAACTAAGCATTGTGTAAGTTAGATTGCTATATGTGGTAAAAAACCTTTTGGCTGAGAGATTTAACTTGGATGATTTTTTGTAATAGGGCTAGTACGTTATCTACATCCTTGTAGTTATGGTTAATAACTAAAATGAATTATATACAAATATAGTAGTCGTGTATAAAATGAATTAAGTAAGAGGGTAAAAGTATCACAGCAAATATTTTTTTCTCAAATTGATGTTTAGATAATTTAGGTTAAGAAAAATCATTGGCTCTTAAGGAATTATTTTAATTCTTGCATTTAATAAATAAAACTCCTCTTTTGATACATATTCACATAATACCATTCATGCTCCAAAAGGAATAATTACACAGTCATTCGTTTAATTAAAATTCACACAGACATTTTAAAAATCAAAGTGGAACTGTGCATTTCGCAGTAATACGTGACTATAATTCTCTAAGTAATTAATATATATTTATATTTTGGAACAACGACCAGTCAAATACAAATTCTTGGATTTTTCTTGCTCTTACTTGAAGGAACTTAATTTGTGAGCTTGCGTTATAGTTTTTAAGATGCGACATGTACTGTTTCCTTGACGCCATCTTATCACATTACAATCAACGATGTTTAAGTAGGAACATTATTTTTTTAGTTTTTAACGCTGAAAGAGAATCCGTGACTTGGGGTGTCCATGTGAGCACTTAAGTCTAAAAAAGACATTATTCTGAGCCTAACGGAGATAAAGTAATGTGCCGACAATCTCGTCGACATAGGTCTTCCGTTGAATATACTGATTCGAAATGGCAATCCACGTAATTAAAGAATTTGTTTCCTTTTTCGTTTTTTAGACCGTTTACAACCGTCAATCCGTATAAGTTTCATATTCGCACTTTTCACACTCACTGAACATTCCCTGAGATAACTAACATAGTCTTTCGCGTCATCATAAAACATGCCGAAGCAAATGTTCGCTGGCCTCGTAAAATTGTACAGCACGAACTACATCACCGAGATGCTTGCCGTAGTCGTCAGTAAAGCTCATTGTTTCTCACAGAGTTTTCAAATAAATTCACTGGAAAAAGTGTATTCTCCATTGAGAACTCAGTACTTTCATGCAGAGGGCTTTTAGTCAACCAAAGACGTCCAAATGAACCGTATCCACACACAAACTCGCACTAAATGGCTCGATATGGTTTTAAAGACTGGTTTCATTAAATCAACTTCTGGTAAACACGGAGATCGAGATGAAACGGCACGCATCGTCTGTTAGTGCGAAGTTCTTGTCGAATCGTATCGGACGGAGCCTCCTTCACCGCGATGGTCATGTCGGCGCCATCCTGGGAGATCCCCTCGTTTCGCCGCCCCCCACAGCCTGTATTCCCTCAGCTGCCTCCGCGTATCCCGCATCCATCTCCGTCCCCCTACCTCCATCTCCGTGCCTTCCGCTCGCCCCGCTGCACCCAGCCGCCGTCGGAGAACTGCTCGTGCTGCTGGCTCCGCTGACGCTGCCTCCGCCGCCTCCTCCCACCGTGGAAGCCATCGACGTGGGCGACAGAGCTGGGAGAGACCCGGGGGCGGATAGCGGCGGCTCGGGAGGGATTAGGCCCTCCTTCATCCGCTTCTTCTGCTTCATCCGGCGATTCTGAAACCAGATCTTAACCTGTGTTTCGTTGAGTTGTAGAGCCGAGGCGATCTCTATGCGGCGAGCACGCGTGAGGTACTTGTTGAAATGGAATTCTTTCTCCAACTCCGTGAGCTGCTTGTTGGTGAAGTTGGTGCGTCCGGCTCCCGGGGGGAGGCCCGCGGCACCCATCCCTCCACCGCACAGACCGTTACTCCCCACAATGCCACTTCCTCCGCCACCCAGTCCATTTCCAGTGGTGCACGTGGGGCCCGCTCCTCCTAGAGGCCCCATTCCGCCCCCCATGCTCATCCCTCCGCCTCCGTTCGATGGCGGCGCCTGCCCCAGGCTTCCGTTACCGCTATTACCGTAGCCGTAGTCCACCACGACGGGTTTAGGAGCTGAAAAAAGCGAAGTTTTTCATTACTTCTTTTTACGTTATTTAGTCCTTTAAATTCATTTTGAATTCAAGATAATAGAACCATACTGGTGGATGACGAATTTTGTCTAAATTACAAAAATAAAACATGCTTTGAAAACCTTCACCCGTTTTAACTTAAAAACACAAAAATATTTGTAGAGCTCTATGGATTAACGAGGCATTCGTGATCGCCTTCCGTGTTGTTTTACTATCTCAGTAGCAGATAGGGAGGCATATGAATTTAAAAAGGATTATTATTTACTTACGACTACCATAATGTTAAAGCTAGCGCACACATTTGAAGAAAGAAATTAAAGTTGTAAATTTTTTATTTATTTTTTGTTTTTTGCTGTATGAAGCTAGCGCAGAAATCTTATTGTTTATCATGCATAGGTTCTCAAAAAGGCGTAAATTTTTCTTTGTTTAACCATAGGCTGCATTGAGACACAAATCTTGCAATAAACTAAAATCAAAAGGACGGAGTGGTGTCATACCGATAATCTGGAAGGGAGAGAGATAGTGACTGACTCTCGCGTAATAGAAAGACTGATGAAATCTAAATGAAAAAGATCATGACACTCAGAAACATTAGAGATTAAGTAGATAACAAGGATTCGCATGGATCGAGAAAAACTTAAAGATTAATTTTCCTAACTCTCCGATGTTACTCTAAGTGTTGAGATACTCTTCATATGACTCGTATATGACAATCAGCACTAAAAGTAGCAAATTTGTTTGAAATTGAGTGTTCCTAACCCATTTATGCCGAAAGTAATTGCTCGTAGTGATTTTCAGCAATGAATCATATTTAGGAACAATAAGACACAAATATAACCAAGAAATAATTTTATTAAAGAAAATTCTTCGAGAGCTAATGTAATTACTGCCATGTGGAACAACAGATGTTATAATGCATGATGACATGATTTACCTTGAAATTAAAGATTACATTTGAGCCTGGTAAAACTCATTATCGATTTGGTTATGAAAAATGCAAGACCACCGCACAAAAATTCGATAATACGATTTTTGTCTCTCAGTCTCACCCTGTGTGGTTATATAGTGATTTATTTTCAGTTCTCTCTGGAATCGGTTCACGACAAATTAAAAAAAATAAAAATTTTAAAACTAAATTTAAAGTGAAATTTCAACATTATTTTTTCTGTTTTTCTATTTTCGATGTTTTTATACGAACAGTGATGTCTTCATTCATAAATGACATCACATTACATTCTGAAATAAGTTGTGAATTCATAAGGCTTATTATCACGAGCAAGAAGAATCTTAACTAACTTTGCTTATGGTTGTTACGCATTGCTAGAAATTGCTGCATCGATTTCTGAAGTTATAAAAAGATCAATTTTAAAAACAAATTGTATATTAATAAGCTGTTTTTTCATTGATTCGGGATGCAGTAAGACATATTTTTGGGTTTTCAAATGCAGAAAGACTACTGATAAAATGCGAAAGTTTGTTACAGCCCTGCCTGGAGAAAGCAAACATTTAAAATTCCCTTACGTTAAGTTTGGGGAGCATAATAACTCACAAAATGAGCTTAACCTGCATCGCCAAATTAAAGGTGAAACTTATTAAGAAAAGACCTCCACTCAACCTCCATATAGCCTCCGTTAGCAGATAGAATGAAAAAGTCGAAATCCCATTATTATTTGGACCTTTGGAGAGATAGTTGCCGCTCCCTTCACTCTCCCGAATTAAGACTTCCCTGAAGAGCGTCCCTCAGAACTTCTATCCCCACCCAGCCCGTTCCTCCGAACAGGAGTTCCGACGCCGTTTTTTAAGGCAGGCGTCCTACCCTCCTCCCTTTATTCCTGGCTATCCAGCGTCCACCGCCTCGACCCAATCCTGTCCGGCCAACCCCTGGTACACCCGACCATCATGCACCCCCCTCCACCCTCCGAGGCGCGACAATACATCCCACTGCTTCTAGAAGATGGATGGCGTCACTTGGCATAAAAAAAAGATTCATCCCGATCCGTCTTCCGGCGCTTCATTTAAGGGTAAAGGCTGAGAGGGAGGAGGAGAGCGAAGGTGGGAGGGAAAAGGGGGTGGACAGCGGGAGCATTGGGCGGACGAGAGCCACGCGAACTTAATTGGCGCCGTCCTGCGGGAGAAGGAGCCGCGTCCAACTACGCCGTCGGCCCCAAAAGAGAAAAGGGAATAGAGTGAGGTGGGCTTTTAAGATGGGGAATAAAATGGGTGGAAACGGGAAAAGATCAAAAATGTGGGAAAGAAAAACTAGGATTGAAATGGACGAGCGAAGGTAAAGGATGGGTCAGAATTAAGATAAAGAAAGGAAAAAGAATGGTAGTATGAAGAGGAGTTAAAGAGGAAGTTTGAGGGGGTCAGTTAGTTGACCGTTGGGGAGCATCCGAGAGTCCTTAAGATTGACGAATCGTGTGGGCGAGGGCGTGATGGGACATCCTGGGGGATGGGGAAGAAGTTAAAGGGTAAGAAAAGCCGAAGGACTAGTGAAAGAACTGCGGAGTTTGGGAAGCAGAGAAATTTTATCTATCTATCGCGCAATCGATGGGTTGTAATCCATGTGCAACTGGAATGAATTTTCCTTTCTAAACTCTTATCAAAATCAATCGTTGCGCCTTGAATATTACGTATATTTTAAGAAATAATCGCCGTATTTAAACTAAAATGGTTAATAGTCACTGTTTATAGAGTAATGTATAGAGTATATATATATATATATATATATATATATATATATATATATATATATATATAGTATAGAGTAATGCAAAACCAAATTTAAATAGGTATTACATACAGGGCCGGCCCGAGCTACGGGCGACCCGGGCGGCTGCCCGGGGCGCCAAAGTTTTGGAGGCGCTATCGCGATCATTTATCTATGCATTTATTTCAAGTGTATAAATATTGGATATTAATTTATATCGAGAAAATGGGTTGAATATTTATGTAATTCCTTGCAATTTTTCACTATTAATAATTTTTACAGTGCGATCAGTAAATTAACATGTACTCTGTAAATATCTCAACAAACATTAACGGAGGGGGGCGCTGGAGTGCTATTTCGTCCGGGGCGCCAAAATTCCTCTGGCCTCCCCTGATTACATGCATTATAAGTTTAAGAAATGTCTATTTCCCTCTAAAGATTACATAACATTTTACTTGCTAATACCCATATTTGGAATTTAACACATTCATAGCAAGTCCATTTCAATTGCTCTCTGCTGGCTAAAAAAATGAAAAATGAAAAAATTAATTATTGTGTTCACCTTATGGCTTGAATCCAGCAATAATAAGGAGAATGCCGCAGCGCCCCACACTGAAATAAACGGTTGGCTTATCTTCTGGTCGCATCCATTTTTTGGTACCATATTACCACCAATTTATTAGAGGACATTTATTGATCTAATGACAGTTCAACATTTCCAAATCGTTCATTTATTTATTTAATGGTGTTTATCTCTGACGCCCCTAGCGATCAGCTACGGTATTCCGTTTGAGAAACACAGCAATAGATGATGAAGATCACTTCTATCCCCATAAAACGGTTGTATAATCCAAACAAATCTGATTTACTCAACCGTTTGATTGTCACAGGAGTTTCCTTTTTAGTCGGTTCTAACATAATAATTTTGATTTAATCATTATAGTTTTCAGATCGATTTTTCAATATGAAATTTAGGGTTTACTATTGGCCATTAGGTTTCAATCCAAAAAATAGTAGCTTTCGATAAAACTTTAATGAACTAATTTAAACATTTTGCGACCATAATTAATTTTAAATCATGTGATATTGATTGTAAATATTCTATAACATTCTAGTGAGTCCAAATGTGGTCGTTACTTATGTAATGCTTTCTTTCTGTGATAAATAAATTAACGTAAATGAGTCAAGGGATATACAAAAAATCCTTTATTAAAAAAACGAAAGACCAAGCTATTAGAAGCGGGCGGCGTATTGACATTTAAAAATACTTGTTTTTAATTTAAAAAAGCATTTAAACTAAGGAAATTTCCAATAGAAGGTTTCAAAATTTTATGAATAGATATTGATTGTTTGAAAAATTACTTGAAACAGTATTTGAAAGCATTTATATTTCATTAACATTTTAAAATATGTCAGATTTTGCGATTAAACAAAAAGCTCTTCAAGCTTCGTGGCAGCCTTGTTGGATTAAGTAGAATATTAGTTTTTGCTACATATGAATGTCCTCTTCCGCAGTCTCAGTCGTAATCGGCGAAAGTTTTCATAAGTTATTGATTGGCAGACGGGTATGCATACGCAATGAGAATCCCATAAAGGATTTTCCATGAGAAAATGTTACATTTCTAGGTAGTACCTATTTTACAACGACAAGGCTGTTCAGATAGGCTATAAATATTACTGATTGTCTATTCATTTGCTGTAGTAACAATTTTCTGATAAACTAATCATGTACACTTCTAAATTATTTTTAAAGCTGAATAATTCCAAAGTGTTTTTACAAAAAAATCTATAATATTTATACCGTAAGGAGTTTCAAAGTAAAATTTGAAATTGAAAAATATTTTTCTTGGGGGATGGAGGATAGATGCCTCATTCCAAATTGTTTATCGCCGCACATAAAACTCTCCCGCTCAGGATGGAGAAAAAGAGAACTCACGAGGGTCCTTGTGCGTTGCGTGCTCTCTCCGAGATATTACGAGAACTCCCGATAGAAAGAGAGGGGGAGGGAGGCATTGTGTCGCCTGCACAACCGCTAACACGGCAGCAGCGGCGTCAGCAGCCCCTTCAGCGGATAAGCATCGGGAGATGCGGGAAAGATAGGCTCCCAAAAAGACTGACAAGCTGACTTCCTGTTCCCCGACTCCATCAGGAAAAAAAACCTCACCCGCCGATTCCCCTTTTCACTCCGTCTCCCACCCCTCTCCCAATCGCGCCCTCCCGCCACCCCTTTCCTCCCTACCCGCCACCTCCCCACGAAATCCCCTCTTTTGCGTTCGATTCCACCCTTGTACGGCGACGTTCGAATCCACTTTCTTGCCTCTCTCTCTCTCTCTCCATCCCCTAGCCCACAATGCACCTAGCCACAAAGCGTGCCTCTCCCTCACTGGCACTATTTGTTTACTCTCTCGCTGTCTTTCGGGAGAGTGAATATACATAAATAGTTGAGTATCGGTAGAGTCGCGAGATTATTAGATGGCGGGATTTCCCGAAATGGAAATTAAAGCGAGCAGTGAAGTAGTAGCGTTTTATTCGTTTTATTATTCTGAACAAATGAATAGTATTTCTCAGTGCCTCGTAAGTGCAAGTGCGAAACGAAAGATGTGTGCCAAAAATGTTAATGGTATTTTGTAAGTCATTGGAATGACATATTCGTTATTTTGATTTACCGTATATGAGGGCGAGTGATAACTAATTAGACTATATGTAAGTTCAGCGTCACGGAACGAATCGTCACCGTCCTGTAAAAACATTATGTTATGCAGCGGTTCCCAAACTTATATGCATCTGCGAACCCTTCTTATGGCAGCCGACCTTATCGCTACTCCTTTAATTCCATCCATCTACCAATAAATATAAAATGTAATATTAATTAAAAAATATTATGAAGATTTATTTTATTTGCACAAAAATTTCCATTAATTCTAAGTATATGCTTGCCTAAAATAAAAATCATTCCGTCTTCGCGACTGAAAAATTTACGTGGCCCCTAGTTTGGGAAGTTGCTGTAATGAAATCTTTTGTAATGTCCACAGTATCAGTAGCAGAAGGGGACCGTCCTGCACTCCAAATGAGAATATCTTAAGGGACATTTCGTAGCGTTGACAGCAAATATAGAGTGAGTCCTTAGTTTATCTTGAACTTTTTTCCAAAATATATATTTAGATAGTCTTTAGCGCCGAATATTTAACCCTTAAATTTCAGTAAAATGACAGAAGCCGACGAAAATATCTAATCCTACAATGTAGGTCATTGCCATTTTGAGTCAGCTGTTTCAGTGTTTACATTTATAGCAGGCATTATGGGGCGTCAATCTTGATAAATGCCATTTCAAGTCACGGTGCATATCAAATAGCGACACTTTGTGACGTGACACATAATTTGAACGTTTAGACTTTCCCGCGTACGATTTCTCGATCCAAAAATTATCTATTATTAATATGTTTATGTCTTTTGTTAAAGATTTTTACTGTTCTGGACCTCAATTTTGTCGGAGAAAATATTCGAAAAATGAAAGAAGTAGGTTGGCTTATACAGCTAGTATATGTCTAAACAAGTATTTTCAAGTCGAAAGCTCAAGGTCGCTTGGTCGTCGTTTTCGCCTAGATATACGGTGTTATTCGTTTCTTTAGTGTCCTTTTTCCAAAAGTGTATATGCAAAATAAGTTGTCGGTTTATATGCTACGATAGAATTTTTCATATATGTTACTCCTTTTGTCATTAACAAAATCAAAACTCACTCGAATGATAGATAATCGTGCTAACAGCAAACTTAAGATAAAATATTACATTTACATACTCGAGCAAATTAGGAGTCATTATTGTTCGAAAAGATGTCTTAAATGCCTGCAATTTATCGTTATACAGAAAAACATTGAAATCTGTTGTGAAAGAAGAGGAAATTTTTTATTTTATCTGTAAGGCGGAAAATTCAGTCCATTACCCACGCTTGCTATAGTATGTTCGGAACAATTGTGCGACAAAACAAATTGTATAAAAAAGTTTTCCCTCGATAAATTAGGGTAGTAAGCCCAGCATAGAAGTTGATTTGATTCATAAGGATTATTATTAATACAATCAACATTCGTTTTTCTAACATGATAAATTTCATAAAGAAATCAAGTAAACTAAAAAATACGAGAAAGTATTTTTAATATAAAACTTTTGCTAATTTCTACAAATAAGTGCGAACCACGACAGGTTTCGGTGAATAATCATCATAATCAGATAACAAGCATTCAAAAACATAGGCAATATATTTACCAACAAGAGAGGTGCGGAGGTGAGAATAAGGGGAAAGGAGGGGATTGGTTAAAAGGGAGATTAACTTCTTTAATTTCATAAAGCTCGAAGTGTTCCATATGTATTTAATGTCATATGTCCATATGTATTTAATGTCATATACTACTTAATTTCATAAAGCTCTAAGTGTTCCATATCTATTTAATATCATATACTAATACCTATTTAATGTCATTTTCTTTTAACAAAATACGTAACAACTGCATGCAGTTTTCTGAGTTTCACGAAATCCCATCCTTTCTAAAAACCATATTGACATTGTCTAAACAATAGTCTCTGTATTACATTCATTCATCTATGTTATAGCGATTTCATTTATAACATCAACTTCATAATAAGTAGTTTGGTGCGAAGGCTTTCGCGGCGTTCTTCTGTATGCTGCATGGCTTTCGGTTTCACCGCGTTATTCTGTCGTCGTCTACAACAGCCGAACAACGCGGTGAAACCGAAAGCCATGCAGCCTTCATAATAAGTAGTTTTTATTTAACGAGAAAACCACTTTCTCTTCATTAGATTAACCGTTGTAACTGATAATCAACCGCAAAATCTTAAGCTTGTAATACATATGTATAAACAAAAAGCGAATTTATATAAAAAAGAAGCATGAATTCTTATTCTGACTATATATTGGTACTGCTTGATGCAATGAGTTCTGAAACAGCCTATAATTTTTTGATTCCAAATTATGTACTCAAAGTCCGATGCGCATTAGATTTGAAAATTAATAACGCTGTTCCGCTGTTGACAAGGGTTGATTATAATGTTTAGAAAGTATTTTCACTGAGAACTGAATGTTTGAATGGCTATTAGACCGATTGGGAGGCAAGACGCCGACTCGCGGCAGCCGTGAGCTAGCTTTTCCTGAGCTCTGAGGATCGCGTGAATACCTTCTTTGCTTGCATGTCCATAAAAACAAGCCATTAGAGCCCGCGGGAAGGGAAGTGTTTTTATTTTTTGGAACCTTGGGTCTACTTTTATATTCTCGGAAATCTATATTAAATGAGATGCGTTGCTATCGCAAAGATCAGTTTGGGAGCACGAAGAATTCACATCGAGCGCTCAGGAATAAGTATTTGATAAGTATAAGTGTAGTAAATTCCGTAAGATTACCCTCGGTTCAGTAAAAATAGAATTCCATGCAAACTTTTCTGCCTATATTTTATATAAATTTCATTAATTATCATTAGGCTTGGTAGTGTTGGCCGTTTATTTTTATTAAAATTCAATTACAGATATCGACAATTATTTTAGAATGTTTCAGCAGGCTTGATAGTATTCGAAGTTTATATTTCTAAACTAGTTAAGAAAGTGTATCACAAATCAGCACATTTCGTGCGATGGAGTATTTGAAGCATAACGATATACGTTGAATGAATGTACACCATAAAACAGTGAAACACGACCCGTTTATGTCTCTCTTCACTGAAAATTTCTTGCCTCCCCGAAGTTGGTGCATTAATAAACGTATTTACGCAATTTTAGTATTAATAAATAGCACTGTAAAACGATATGATGCAAGGGAAATATGAAATTTTCACTTACCTATTTATCTTATAAGCAGTTGTAATTAATCAAAAATTCGAAAATTATTTGAAACATACCTCACTTGAAATAGACGAGGAGAGAATAACAACAAAAAAATTCCAATTTATTCAGGAAAACCAAAAACAACCTGTTTCAGTTATGATTTAGTCATCATCAACAGTTAATCGCTCCTCATTTATTATGGATTTCCAAAAAATAAAGGCTTTAACCGTCGATTTTATGCCTCACTTGGGTTAAATAGTAATATTTACGCTTACGTTTTTTTCTTCGTCGTAGCTTGAAAAATAGTGCATGCACACGTTATGATAATAACAGTATTTTCGTAGTCGTAACAGATCTTATTTACTTCACTTACTGCGAAGATTGTTTACGTTGACAACAATTACGTATCCATACATAATTTCAACTCGAATTTAGATATTCTTGTTTGATTTTCATGATAACGGCTACTCCTACGATAAAAATGTGTAGGAAAAGAAATACTGTACATTACTAGTTCTATAGATTTGGTTGAAAACTATTTTGATATGACCAATACTTGACGAGATATGAAGAAAAGTTCAGTTTTTGTCACCAGTGAAGTGGTACTCTGATTGATTTACGTAATTCATTTATGTCGTTTTCTTATTTTCTTTGGCCATAAGTCCTAAATGTCTAATTCCATGAAGATTTGCTCTGTAGAAGCCGGGAAAGAACATGCGGACGGACGGACGAACGGACCGAAGCTAATAGGCGCTCAATAAGCGCCTATTAGCGCCGCTCATGCTAGAAGAGAAACGCGCAGAATAAGCGATCATTATTGTCGACTTTTATTTTTCCTAAAAATTGGCGACGAATATCTAAGTTTATTTTAATACATTTTACCAATTTTTATCCATAAAAACTTTATTAATTGAATTCCATCTAACTACATTTTAATAAAAGTGTACATACATATGTATAAAAGTAAAAGTTTTGTGACCATACCGTGAAAATGATCCAAGGCTCGTAGGGATTATCGGATCCGGTCGATGGTATAGACCAGGGGTCTCCAAACTTTTTGAGAGGAGGGCCACATAGGAATATTGAAAGTGCTACGCGGGCCGGATCGAAAAAAAACCGTTTCAAATTTTCAAATATTTTATTTTATATTTACCTAAGCATACATGCATATATAACTAGAATTAAACGTTAATAAATGTAAGAAAAAATTCTAATGCGAACAATGTGACTGTTTTAAATTGGAAACACTGATTTTATGATGTTTATGCTGTTTAATAAAATTTCCGCGGGCCGGATACGGCCCTCCGGCCGTAGTTTGGGGACACCTGGTATAGACAGTGCAGTAAACCAATAATATTATTTTAATCCTGCGGCAGCTCAGTATGGGTCCTTAGGACAATGACATAAGGGAAAGCAAAGCATAAAGAGATACCGAATGAAAGGTGGCCATCTGGTATGACAAGTACCGAACCCTTTTCCGTTTTGAATGATTGTTACTAACGTTTGAGTGTTTAAACCAAATTTTAAAATCATGACGAAAAATTTGTGGAAAATATAGGAGTGAAAAATCGATCCTTATCGACGGCTTGTTCTCGTCAAATTTAATATTTTTACGAAATCGATGTTTATCGATATTTATTTATTTAAATCGAATACTATCAAGTCTAATTATCATTAATCAAGACAGTTATGTTTTAATTAGCTTTTTAGATAAGAAAAGCTCCTTACGTATAGAAAATAGCTGCCCTTATTCCTGGAGGTTTTGCTAAATTTGAAAAATTACCTAATGAAATTAATAAACGTAATGAATATTAATAAATTTTATTGCTATATATTTGTTTTATGATAAGAAAAATATGAAAGGCTTGAAGCTGAAAAGGTTTTCTGTATGCATTACAAATAAAATACGTGAAACCGTAAATAGTGCATAATAATCCTAATATCATCACAAATAACGACAAATGTTTAAAAAATACTTGTTAATGTGAGGTTTTCAATGCGTTTCGTTCAGAATTTACGCTGATTAATTGTAACTTATAGCTGTGTACATTATTATTTCTATTTTAGCACGGAAATTAGTAGTTTCGTTATGAATATACTTCGCTATTAATCATATGGTTTCTTGCGGTGTATTGGAAGAATTTAACGTAAGGTATGCAAAGACCTATATATGAAAGTTGGAGTATAATCCCATGATCTGTTACAGCTTGGTACACATTTTTCATAAACGCAAAAGATTTTTATCTTCAGTTTTATCAGCTTTACCAAGCATAACATTTCAGCTAGAACATTAATAACCCTGGTCTTAGGGTCGTTATAAGTGTCTCGTCGATAGAGGTAATGACCATCACGTCATCGTTTCGCACATCATTCGGTGCTCAACTATAATTTTCCCATCTTCTACCCCGCCCGCCTTACCCCATCGTCTTTTCTATCCGGTTGCGTGACTCCGCGGTCACCTATTACACAAGGCCCTGCCTCTCTTAAATTCCGTTTTACTTAAATAGTTTTTCTATTATTTCAGCGTTGAACACCTCATCCTGCTGCGCCAAGGTGCATGCGTGCATGTGCTGCCAGAAAACACACAAGCATTCGTTCATGGAACGGATTTAGCATATCTGTGCATCCTATGAAAACCAGTAGGTATCTTACAAGGCTACAAATGATATAAAAATAAGTGATCTATCAAAACTTGATTTTATGACGGCTCATTTTCAAAGGTAATAATGCTATTGAATTCATTAGTTGATAAAAATTATGTTTCACTAAGGATTAGAAAGTCGGTTGACTTTGCTTTGTTGGCCTATTTTAGGAAGCGTTTTGAGATATGAAAGGGTTTCAAAATCGAAATGTCTTTTTGCTTGCTGTCAATTTGAACTTAAAAATTATACACCTTTCTCAAGTTTACTGATCTGAAGCAGTATGCTGAAGGTAATAATTGCTCTATAAGATCAATTTTGAAAATAGATGGTGGATACGACTCAATAACGGTGAAATGAATAAATTTGACGTCCGGTTGTAAGATCATTGGAGGTTTATGCTATTTTTCTTTATATTATTCTCATATTGTTTTAAATTATCAATTATCTCAGTTGTCTTAGGAAAATTTTATTTCTTAAGAGACTTACTGTCAATGCTTGTATTCCACTACTGTTTTGCTGAACATTATTACAGGACGAGTAACTCACGGGTTTCCTTAAAAAGGATATCTAATTGGTATATTTTAACTTTGAAAGATGTGCGGTGCATATGAATAATATTTCTGTTTGAAGACGCTTTAAAAAAAAAGAAAATGCAATTTCATATCCTTCAAAGTGGCTGTTGTTTAGAATGGCGCATATTCTCATGGGGCACAGCGCAATGAGATACTTTATACACTTTTTCTAGTAGATCAAAGGCGAGAACATAAATTCCAGGGATGGGAAAAGTTTTTTAGATCTAGGAGCCAGCCCAAAAATGTAAGCGCAATACAATTTTTTTCGCCCTTAATGTTTATAGTGCAACTACTAAGCTACTAAAAAACAATAAATTGTACAAATTACATTTAATACTACAATAAATGGCAAATACTTGATGCATATTAATACCACATATGATAACATTCTGACGTTAAACAATACTCTCACATTATTTCTCATTTGGCCTCTTGTGGCCATTCACATGTCTTGAAGTTTTGGAATTGAAGAACAACCGATCCACAGCCTTTTCAGGATTAAATTCTGTCAGCGATGGTCCATTCATGTAAATCATCATTAGGTCAATTAACCCTTTCCTGGCCCAATTATTAATGTAAGGAATATTTGGTTAAATAACAACTTTTTGCTATTATTAATAATGACTTATAACATTTGTTAATGAATTATATTTTTAATGTTGTTAATTTAAAAAATGTGAGAATTATTTATCCCACTGATCCAAAATAAATGTGAACCTAGAACGTAAAGAAATTAGTGGGAAGTATATCACCCACTGACCATGAAAGGGTTAAAGTGTTTGGTTACAATGATGATCTGAAGTTGTTTTTCACAAGATTCATTTGGCTGAATCCTCTTTCATGACACACAGTAGATACAGGCAGCACAGACACTAAGGACAACAGTTTTCCTAAAATTGGGAATCTTTTATCATTTGCAAGTGCTAAATCAAGAAGCTCACTCAGTTCCTTCCCTTAGCCTAGACTTTGAATTCATAGCACTCATTACAGAGCGCTTGTTTACATTCATCGTTCACATTTGGTGTTGAAAGTTGTTTATTGAAGTTTTGAGCCAATGTTAATAACTCATTGACACCAAAATATTCCAGAGTGCTTCCAGTTGGCCTGGCAAAAGTATCAAAAACTGTGGTGGACCTCTCAATGTTTTCCTGATGCAAAAATCTCTCTTCCAAGTATTTGACTGCATGTTGGATTAAAGTTTTGTTGGATTAAATTTTTCTCAAACTCAGAAGAAGACGATGCAGTGCTACTAAGCCCATATAATGGTACGTCTTTGTATATACCCTTCTGGAAAGTGTTGGTAATGAATCTTTCTTCATATTATCCTGGGCTAAGTTTCAAAGGTTCAGTTGATGCCATTGTATTCTTCACATTCAGTTGTGCTAAGAAAAAGTTGTTTCTTTTGAAACAAAATGGAGAAGTTCCTAAGTATTGCAAGGTAGTCCAAAAGAAAATGGAGCACGTAAACAAACATGAAATCCGTTTGTTTTCTTTGCAGATTCTTAGCAACAGCAGAAGCACTGCCTTCTTCTGCAGCGACACTTTCCAGATGCACTGTGACACATTTCCAATCTTTCACAAGAACTGAGAGAGACCCAACTTTGCTGGCCACCCATCTTACATTATGCGAGTATTAAAATTTCTTTATGCTACATTGAAGACTTTCAGCTACTGGCTTTAGTTGTCCCATTCACTTTGGAGAACACTGATCAAGTTTGTGCAGCCTCTTGAGAACTGAATAATAATCATCAATATATTTCCCATTCTTTACTGAACTTAACACACTCAAATTTAATCTGTGTGCAACACAATAAACATCAATCCCAGGGTTCACATTGTCTAATTTTTTGTATTAGACAATTTTCTGCTCCAATCATATTGGCTACACCATCAGTGCTAATACCAATCAGCTTACAAGAGGTCAACCAGTCCAAAAGTCCGTGCTTTTCTAGCTCTTTTTGAATGGCATGTAAGTAGCCATCTGCAGTTGCATTGTCAAGTGGTAGAACTGACAGAAACACATCTCTCACAACAGTGTTCTTTATATACCTTACATATAACATTAACTCTTCAATGCCAGCTGTGTCGGTGGATCCATCTAACATTAAACTCACATACTTAGCATCCTTTAATTCACAAATTAGTTCATTCAATATCACATTTGAAATGTGTGAAACAAAGTCCTTGCATTGTTTTTTTATTACTATACTCATCTTGTACTCCAACTCCTAATTTAGCATTTAACTCTAACAGGCATTCAAAGTCAGAAAACGGCTTATTGTTCTTTGCAATATAGTATGACACATTAAAAAGTATTTTTAAATTGTCAAACATTTTTTTATCCATCCAGCCAAGGGTTAAACGTCTCCAATTTGAAAGGCCCTGCAAAACCTTTCACTGTATTTTAACTTTCATCTGCAATACTCGGAAAGTAAGCACATTGCTCACATATTGCCATACCTACTTGTCGTGCGGTTAAATTTAAGCCATGGAAGTTCTTTACACAACTCTTCCTTGAATTTTCTTCTTCCGTTTTGATTTTAGTCTCTTAAAGGAGAGTCTTCTATCAATACTTTGGCCGGTTCCACTCCACTTTTGTTTCCTGAGGTTAGTTCACTAACCTGTTCCATTGCACTTTGCGAAGATTGTTCGTCTTTTTTATCGGAACAGTAAAATATTTTGTAAGTTGCGTTTGCTTATTTTTTCTCGCCGTTGTTGCTGAACGCTTCATCCTTGCGGTATTCTCAAATAATATTAAATTGTATTTTACGGAAAAGTGTAAGCTAAACAAAAAGAACTAAATGCAATGCGCGCGACTACAAAAACTGTGAAGCGATGGACTCGATCGCTTTGAAAGTCAAACGAGTCGATACGATATTTTCATCAATTCACCTTCCAATCAGCACCTAAGCTTATCTTTGCACCAAAGGAGAAAACAATAGTCCACGTCCACACACGATCGCAGACAAACTATGAACATCAGTTTCGCTGCCGGAAATGAGCAGATGAGTGACGCAGTCATATATTGAGCCGGGAATTTCAGAATAGCAAAAACATACAGCAACCAAGAAGTTACTGTCGAAAATACAAGGGGCCACCACTAATTTTCTAGGCGCCATGGTGACCTGGCGCCCGGGATTGGTCCTATTTAATAGGCTACTTTTATTGACTACGCAAAATTTATAATGTGCTCAGATAATTGCCATTTTATAACTAAAATTTGGAACCATTAAATTCTGTCTTCGCAAAAAATCAGTTTCAGTTCGCTTTTCTACGATCTCTTACATCACCTTGACGCTCTTCTTATTATGTTCTCGTCTTATTTCGTAATTTGTGTTAGGACTGTTGATTTCTGAAACATTTCTACGAATTGGTAGATATCGAATAATAGCTTCGGAAAACGTACCCTAGTTGTAGGATTGTATATGTAATGCCACGTATGCAAATGTCCTTAACGTTTATCATTAAGAAGTGGCAGTGAAAAAAAATGAATACATGCATCTCATAAACTTTCTGGCCAAATTGGTTATTTTTTCGTGATCACGCGCTTTAACGAAGTATGAGTGATCGCAAACGTGACCCCATTTTGAAAGGAACGTGAAAAAAAGATGGACTTCCGATCGGGCGGAAATCCTCCGATCGCGGCACGCATGCTTTTTCCGCACGACTCCCGCCGATATCTCCAGTGGATTTTCGCCCTGCTAAATATGTCCGCTGTCCTTTAACGAATAAGAGTTAACGGTGTGGCGTATGGTGCATATATGGTTGTGAGTGCGCGCGCGTTTGTGTGTTCCGTGCCTCTCATGGGCAGCTGTTACGGCATCTTCCTCCGCCTGTCACTCTATTCCGAGGGGAACAAACAATGGAAAGGGTTCGGCGAAGAGGTGGGGTAGTGGGAACCATCTTCACTTATAACCGGCGACAATAAGCGCGTGTTGTGCGAGGAAGGCGCGTGAGTCACCGGGTTTACGGATCCCTCCATTCTACGTCCTCTCGCTGCCGGACAGTGCGACTGGGTCCGAAGCAGAGCCAGCTTGACCTTCGGCACCGAACCCTTTTTCCTTCCCTTAGCTCTCCCCATTCCTTTCCTCTCTCCAATATGGTCCACTCTGATGTCCGACAAATCACCTTGTAAGGGCCAATAAGACAGGCAAGCCTCACTGATCCAGGTCAGTCATCTGAGTCCCCGGCAGTTCTCTCGGAAAAGGGGAAGATTACTGTCACTTATTCTTAATTAAGTTACCGAAGCAAAACTTCCCGCAGCTATTATTTCGACCTATTGGACTACCTCGTTGCTTTCAAGAATTAGTTTAATATATATTACGGTGAAAAATAGTCATTTAAAAGTTTTAACAGATCACCATATCCTTGAGCTATAATTCTCTTTCATTTTTAGGCGTGGTAAATGAAAATTTGGATCTTCTTGACAGTTTAATCACCTCGGTTGTTAAGGTTTGGTATAAGATTAACAACGGTGTTCCAAAGAAGCCATATATTTGTACAATTAATTCGCTTATATACTGCAGTCTATCAAGCATAACTTGAAGGCAAAGTTCAATAGTTCTAAATTTAACAAATGCTATCGCAAAATAATAAATAAAAAAAGCAAATTTTTAAAGCGTATTACATCTTATACGTCTCTTATTTTCCTTTATTAGAATATGTGTTATTCAAGTAATGGTTATTGAGAGTTTTTAAGCCTGGATATAATTTGAAGTTTTTTTTAAGGTTGTTATAGTCAGATTTTTCTTTAAAATCTTGCTAAATCCCCATATTTGTTACAAAGAGATTATTGGATTTTTTGCGGCTTTTGCATCACCCAAAAACCTTTTCTGCTTTTTGAAAATTGCCGGAAGCTATTAAAGATACAAAGACACGCACATACTCCACGACAATCTAATCAAAGACATAAGTTCGGAAGTGAAATAAACGAAGAACGGAAGAAAATCGTAAGTTATTACTCCGATGTAGATATTATTCGTCTTGAAATTAAACAGTCATTGTACGACGTCTCTCAAACGTAGGTAAATGAATCACAAAATATTTTTAGTTCAATAATCTATGCCTTTAATTATTTTTTACAAATTTCTTCTGTTAATAGTGTTGGCCAAGACGTTTTAGGTACATTTCCCTTCATTTGAAATTTATTTCTATTTTATCTCTTATATCATTATTAACAGGACATTTTTCGGCCGGTACAAGCCGGTACGCATACCGGTTAATACAACTGGCATCTGGTTAATATCTTATACTTCACACTATAACTGGTACGCTAATTTGATAAGCGTACCGTTTAATTTTTTTTAGAAAAAAGTACTGAATATAAATATGAAATCCAATTAACAGATTATTTTTCATAGGAGTCAGAGGCGTTTGTTAAAATAAAACAAGTTTTAAATAAAAACACAAGTTTAATATAACTTTGTGCTATTTCCACATTTTCAAACAATCACCTCCCACTCCTCAAATAATGGAGTACCATGAAGTCACGGCCGATTTAGGAAATATTAGATTAGTTTTTCCTGAAAATTATATACTTAGATGAATACTTTTGCGTCATGTTTTCTTCATAATTTATGGAAATTCAAGAGTAAAATCACTTTATTAATGTAGAAATTCACTAATTAATTTCATTTCATTCACCTAATTATAATTGCCTACTTTGAAAGGTTTCAACAAAGTGAAGGATTCCCTTTCCATTTCTAAACACCGCTCACAGAAATTTTATAAAAGAGACAATTACAACATAAATAGGCGCGTACGCATCTGCGTGTGGTGGACTCGCGACAAAGTAAACGTTACTAGCTGATGCCGAATTGGCCTGAGGGAGTCTCATTCGTTGAGCTTTTCCTTCGTTGACATTTGGAAAGTGGCTTCTCACTCCTTTCCCTCTGCGTAGATCCCCGGAGCGGTGTTTTCTCTCTTTCTCGCAGGAGCTCTCTGCCCTTTCGGCTGCGCCTCAGACAAACAGAGATCCTAATGCCCGCAACTTGTTTGCTCCATCGCCCACTATCTCGCCTCGAAAACCCTTTTCTTGTTTCCAAACCTGCGCAGGAGTAGTATTTGACTTTTATTGTCGACAAACCCTATATTACCTTTCGTCTCTCTCGCCAACAAATCCAAAACTTTCTCGTCAAAAATTTAGACGAGAATATTCTTTAAAAATGCTATATTTTTTGTTTTATAAGTTTTCCGTCATCAGTAGTGTATATAATACGTGTAATTTATATTCAACGGTGAAAGAATATGAGTTCAATAATAGATCGAAACAGCTGGCATAATTCAGTAGCAGTAGTTCAACCTACTACCCAACTACGGTAATAAAAACTTGTACTTACTTAGGGGATTATGTAAAATATACATTTTATAATTTCATTCATTTTATTGGATTCGTATTTGCTTAATTTCTTGCTGTATACAGGTGAATTTTTCAATTATTTGTTTTATTTGACCATGAGTAAAGTCAATGCAACAAGAGAAACTATAAAAAGCATATGAGTTTTAAGTTGTCCAAACATTAGTCTCAGAATGTCGCTTTTAGTGCATTAATTCATAATTCATTGTACATAGTAATGGAATTGTATGAATAACATTTGATTGATTAAGAGAAAGTACTGCAATCATTATTTTAAAATTTTAACATTCGTGCCGCTATTTACAAGAATTCAGCGAAAGCAAAAGTTACCGTCTCTCGTCATAAATAAGTTTGTTGAGCGTGTCTAAAGAAAGTGATAATCGGAACTAGAATTTGGGAGAAAGAGATTCACGAAAAATTATGCTACCGCATGAGATGTAGTTAGGAAAAGTCATTCGAGGCTGTATGAAAGAAATGCGGAGAATTAAGATGAAGTACTTTGGATGACATTTGTTAGTGGGAATCAATCAGTAGTTGAATAACGAAATCTAAGCCCAAATTAATAAGTATCGTAACTTTTTCAAATTTAAAGGCGATTTATAATTATGTTCTGCGTTTCAAAATCTTAAGCGTAGCTTAAAATATAAAAGCTTCACCCAACTCTAATATCAATATTTAATTCAGTGAAATATAAGAAGATTTGAAGAATTATTTTAATACTGCTTATTTAACGCTGTCTGATATCTTATGTTAAAATACTTTTATGAAACATCATCGTTCATTGAAATCGCTTCTTGATCGCTCTTCATTGCAAAAATTTGTTCTTCATCCTCAGCCTCACTTAAAAATATTTTCTGTAGTCCTTTTTTTACTGCGTTAGAAAATGTCCACGAAATCATTTTACACTAAGAGGTTTGATGATTATCATTTGGGTTTTATTGAATAATTGAATACTATCAACAGCAACCATAAGGAATGCAAAGGGAAGCACGGTTACCTCACACGTTCACCATCGTGTCTCGAAAGAGGGAATTCCTTTCGAGTTGCAGATACATCGTGGGTATTAGGATTTCCTTTTTCTTAGTGTCCCAAGAGTATACGCGGGATTTTTCCCTGTTCGCGATGGCGGACGCGACCTCTTCTCAACGCTCCGTCGCACTGGGTTTCTCCCGCTTTCGGTGAATAAGGCGAAACGGTTCCAAGTGAGCGTGTGTGCGCGTATCCGCGCGTGTGTGTATGCGGGCGATCGAATCTGCAGCTCGAGGACGAAACGCTGTTAGCCTCCCTCCCCCTCTCCTGCCACCCCCTCCGCCTCTCTCATCCCCTAGAGATTTACTCCCCGGAATGGCTACGAAAGGCATTGTGGGAACGCGGGGGTTGGGCGCCTGAGAAGTCCGCAATTCCATCCTCGCACGCCTGCGCGCGCCTCCGCACTAGAAGCACCCTGTCATTTGGGCGATGCCTTTCCTCTTTCCGCCCACCCTCCTCTCCTGATCCTCCTCCCTCTCCTCCTCCCCAAGCTCCCACTGTATCGCTCTCTCCTCTCTCCATCCTCCTCTGCTCTCCGAGACAGGGGGCCGTCGCGTTTCGGTGACAGCATCTCCCCCTCCCATTTCTCCTCCTACCTCGTTTCTCCTCTCTCTCCCCCCTCCCTCCTTCCTCTTGCCTCTCTCACGCGTAGAGTGAACTATCTCGCTCCGCCCCCACCGCCATCATCCACCTCCACCCACCTTCCCTCACTCGGCTCTCCTCCCTCCCCTCTCAACCCTCCCTAACTCGTATCTCCGAATATAGCTCATCTCTTTCGACCTGCCCTCGATTTTCACTGCCCTCTCCTCTCTACCCCACCCTCTCTCTTCTTTCTTCACCCCATACTCGTTCACACACGCACGAATTTCCTACCAGTTCCTATAAAAATGATGAGCGAATTCCTCTTGTATTGCTGAAATATCCTTCACCGATTGCACTCGTTGGGATAAATTTTTTCATAGAATATATTTTATTATAGGTAAAATTCTGCTAAATTATGCAAAAATTTTGATAGTATGGAATTGTTCTTTCGGAGCGATTGTTAAATATCCTTCAACAAATCCTTTACGATTAACAGGTGTATTCCATGCTATTCTGTGTTAGATGCAATTGGAGTTTTGGAACCGGGAATTCTCGTTCCCGGTTCCCGGGAATTTATTTGATATTTTTTATTCTCGATTCCCGAGAAATTTTTAAATGATTCCCGGGAAATTGTTCGTTTGAATTTGGTGCCGAGTCAAGCTTTTCCAGTATTACCTTCATAGCTGTTTTTTTAGATATTCCTCCACATTTCAGCACTAAATTTTATGCTATCAAAATTGGTTTTGATTTTATGCATGTTGTATCAATAGAATTTTTGATGAATACTAAACATTTTTCAGTGAATGCTATTTAGTAACAGATTTATTAGGATTTTGGGATTAAGGATCAGGTTGCGTTTCTCGCTCATAATTCAATTTTTATAGAACGCTAATACAATGTCAAAATGGCTTCTTATCGTACCCGTGAATGTCGTTAGTAAAAAAAAGGTCCAAAAGTAATGATTGCATGTTGCATGAATCTGAACCTAGGCGCTGAAGTGAACTACCTTCCCCTCCTATTCTTCCTTCCCCCCTCTCTCCTCTCCCCATTCTCTCCTCCCCCCTCATCGACCAAATTAGCTACTCTGACCAAGTATATATGAACTAGGGAGATGCCCGTTGAAATTTAACGGAAAAGTTTTTTATGAAATTTCGTGAATAGATGTGAGGCGAAGATATTATCCAAATTAATAGTGCCCAGTTACATGAAACCGGCAAAAATGCAGATCACTAAGAATGAGTCAAATTCTCGCGTTACCAACTGATCTGTTGATCGATTCGAGACGTATTAAAAAATCGATGGCAAAAAACAAACTTTCTTTCTTTTAGGCGTTCGTTGTTTCAAGTCTCGAACACCTACGATGATTCTAAGTGGTTTTATATATTAATGTTCTACATTCAAATGTATTTCTTCTCGCATATAACGCAATGAATGTTGTTTACATTGGTTGTTATGAAAATCATTTCCCTGTCCTTCCTTCTCTCCCTCTCCTTTCTCTCTCCCTTGTATTAAAAGCATTCAAAGCACACTTTCACCCATAAGGAATGAAATGACAATAGGATTTCGAGGTTTAACAATGCAGTTGGTTGGCAAGGCAACATTCCGTTAAAATGTCAAGATTTCCCCAAAATATGTGAATTAAACATAGGCAACAATGGCAACATAGGATACATTAGTAGTTGGTTTCTTGTTATCTCATTCATCATTTTTATTCTCGAGTTCCCGGGATATTTAAAAATCTAATTCCCGTTTCCCGGGAACCCAAAACTCTAGATGCAATCCATATAAAATTAACTGCATATAAATACCAAATTTTGATAAATTTCATTTTGTTTGTATATCCGTATTAGAAGCTGATTTGAGTTTTGGTAAACTGAATAGTTTCGAAACTTAGTAAAAGCGTCTTCCCGTGTGCACCTCATTTCAGTGAACCTCTTTTCTTGTGCATCACCAGTCATCTTACCGTGTGGCGCATCATGGTTATGCATGTCTCTCTCATTCGTCAAATCCGCATCATTGACGCGTCTGTTGAAGTTGGAGATCTCCTTTCAAAAGTGGCAACACACCGTAGGGTCTACCCGAACGTGCTGCGTGAAAACTTGTGAGCTTCTAATAAGTTTTATTCCAGATAATGCTCTTAATTTGAAATATACAGGTTTATACCGTCTGCTCATCCTAAAAGAGTGATTATGCAACTGTATTTCTTAGTCGGTTTTCATTTGTAAACTAACGAGAAATTTTGCTGGCACCTGTTACTGTTACACATTTCACAACATATTTGTGCTCTAATTTTCCACCTAGTAATTTTAGCTTCTTTGCAGACACCTCGAGTGTAAAGATCTCCAATCATAATACGAGTCAATATGTCAGCTTTTCAGTCATTGGAATCGCTTAGCCCATTGCATTCGGTGCGCCGCGACTAAATAATTTGCGTCCGTCTATGAGGGAAAAGCTTTTATTTTCTTCAACTTTTGTTTACTACTGTTTGTTAAAAAAAATTCCATGTAATCTCATGGAATTTGGTTCGGTGTCTTCAAGATCGATCGAACCCGAAAGCGTGCCGTGAAATTAAAAATGATGCAGAGCACTTGTTTAGCTAATTCATTCTTGCGATAATAGCGGTAACTTTACCTCGAATCTCTTCTCAGCATGTTTGTAACTACTAACAATAATGTCGGAGAGATGACACATTATTTTACTTAAAGAGTATCACCAGGGCCGGCTCAAGCTACGGGCGAGCCGGTCGGCTGCCCGGGGCGCCAAAGTTTTGGGGGCGATATCTCGATCATTTATCTATGGATTACTTGCAAGTGACTAAATATTCGATAGCAATTTATATCGAGGAACCGGCTAGAATCTTGATGGCTTTCCTTTTAATTTTTCATTATCAATAATTTTTACAGAGCCATGAATAAATTAACATGTACTTTGTGAATATCTCAACAAACATTAACAGAGGGGGGCGCTGAAGTGCTATTTCGCCCGGGGCCCCAAAATTCTTCGGGCCGTCTCTGGGTATCACGTCTGAGGTGATCGGTTGGTTCTTCTTAAAAAAGACCTTCAACCTCCATATTATCCAAAGTACGGTTGACCTGGAATATCTTAATTCTATGACCCCACCATTTTTATTTTTCTCATTACTTTTTGTAAGTTTGCGGAAAAACTACTAAATTGACCCAGAGATCTCAAAATAAGACGCCAGAAACTGACACTAATTATATAAGGGCCAATTATTCTGCGTCGTAAATCTTGAAATGTATAGTTAAATTGTTGACTATAGACTAGCTGTTATCAACGAACCATTATTGTTACTTTAAAGAAAACATACCGAAATGGATATCTTATCCCTTGGATGTTAGTTTTTCATGACTTTTATGGAAATAGCTTTCTTGAATTAAATCGAATTTTAACCAATTTCTATGAAAATTAAATAAATAATTAAATGTTTTTTAACCAAAATGTTTTTAAGGAATAAATGATGTACGACAACATTCGTAGTTGAAACATACATATTACAACTATTATAATACGAGGGTGGTTCAAATGAAAACAGCAAAAGTGAAAAGAAATTTTTTTTATTAAAACCTTTGACAAAATACTCATTTATGTATGTATGTTCCCAGCTGATTCACCTCTTGCCTACGCGCAATGAGTATCTAAGAGGTAGTGCAATGAATAGCTGGATAACAAGGGAAAAGAGAAACCCGGTGCCGGCATTAGCCTACTCTTAACGAATAACACCAAGAGGGCCAACGGCTTAACGTCTCTGACGGAACGCTGAATTTGCGCGGTCTCCTCAAACCACACAAGCAGGGGCCCGGGCGACCTCGGAAAAAATCCTACTTGCGCAGGATTCGTGCCCGCTGCCTTTTCAAGCAGCAGGCGAGTAGCAGCCAAAATACTCATTTACTTTTCAACACAGTCCCCTCTTGCAATGCACGTTTACCATCGCGAAACCAACACATGGATTCTGTCAGAGAAGAACTTTTTTGGTTGCTTGCTCAGCCAATCATGCACCGCATTTTTAAGATCGCAGCCGGAACGAAAGTGTTTCCCTCGTAATGCCTCTTTGAGTGAGCCAAAAAGATGAAAATCACTCGAAACCAAGTCTGGGGAATAAGGGGGCTGGGGTATCACTTCAAAATGCAGATCCTGAATGGTTTCAAGAGTTACACGGCCACTATGAGGACGGGCATTCTCTTGTTGCAAACAAACTCCTTTTCGGATGAGTCCCCGACGTTGGGACAGGATTGCAGGCTTCAGTCCATTCTTAAGAAGATCCCGGTAGGAATCACTATTGGCAGTTGTCCCTTTTTCCATATAACTCTCCAAAATTACTCAATTTTTGTCCCCAAATTCAAGTCAACATCACTTTCCATGCTGATAGTCGCTTTGAATTATTTTGGCTTCGGCGAGCTTGGATGCCGCCATTATGCACTTGCTCGCTTACTCTCAGACTGAAAGTGATTGACCCATGTCTCAATCCCGGTCACTATGCGGTTCAAGAAATCTTCCCCTTCAGCTTCATACCGAGAGAGTAGCACAGAGCAAGCGCCAACACATTGTTACTTCAGGTCTTCAGTGAGTTACCGGGGCACCCACCTCGAACAAACTTTATTGAATCCAAGCTCTTTGTACAATGCTGTGAACAGATCCAACGCTGATGCTCAATTTCTTGCTGATTTCTTTCACTTTAATGCGACGGTTTTTGCGAATGAGCCTATCAACGGCAAAAATGTTCTCAGGTGTGACTACACGATCAGCCTGGCCTGGCCGAGCAGCGTCTTCCACGTCTTGTACACCATTTTTAAACTTTTCAGTCCCATTTATACACTCCTCTGTGATAAACAGTTATCTACATACACATTAACCATCCTCCTGTGTATTTCAAATGGTTTCACTCCTGCGTTCAAAAATCATATAACTGATCTCAACTCCAACTTTGTGCAATGTTCTATACGAGATGCCATACTTATATCTCAAGAGGTACCAAATACCACAAAATATCCCACCATAATAATAATAAAAATAACAACAAAAATAATTAACAACAATAGCAACAAAAATATCAATTACAATAATAATGGGATTTCATACTTTTTTCCACTTTCTTTTCACTTTTGCTGTTTTCATTTGAACCACCCTTGTAGTTTCCGCAACATATCAGGTGGTTCTGCATCAATGAAAAATGATAATTTTTCATAAATCATTATAAAGCTAATTTTAAACAAGAGAGGAAGGATGAATGTGTGCATACATGCGAGGCAGAGGCGTTCTTTACGGTTCATGCAATAATGCCAAAAAAGATAAATATTAATGGCTTAGTATAATGTTTAACAATAAGAACTGGTACACTAAAGAAATATCGATTTTTTTTATTCACCGATTTATTTCCTAATCGGTTGTACTTAATAAAAAAAATCGACAGTTATCTAAAACTTACTTCACTCGAATAGTAGTAATGTAATCTTAATGTTCACGTTCATTCCTTTGTCCTAAATTACCCATTTCTTTTCACTTACAAACGCTGTGTATACGTAAAGAAAATAGACGTATTTACGTTCATTTCTTCGTCGTAGATAATCCATTTCCCTTCATTTACTAAATGTTGCGTGCGCACGAAATAAAATTAAAGTAATTAGTTATTTACAGCAGTTATTGTTTACTTCAGTTACCACGAAGATTGTTGTCGTCGACAGCAATTAAGAACACGGGAAAAATTTTCGAAGTTCAAAGTGAATTACGACTTTCTCGTTTGATTTTCTTGAAATTGGCTACTCCGAAAAAATGTACTTAACAAAACATATAGGTACTATTTGATTATTTCTACAAATTAAGTTTACAGACATTTTTGTTATAAGTGATTGGTACAAAGAAAAGTTCATTTTTTGTCACCAGTAAAGTGGCACTCCCGGATAGGTTACGTAAACCATTTATATCAGTTTCTTAGTTTCTTTGCCCTTATGTCTTAAATACCAATTTTATGAATATCTGCCCAGTATATTCCGAGATGAAACATGCGGACGGAGGTACGGGCACGACCAGACCATAAGGCGTTCTTTTTTAATTTTTCTAAAGCACGCGTAAAAATCTATAATTGTTCAACTTCAAAGTAAGCCTGATTTTAAACAATGATAGCGAGTTTAAGCTACAAAATAGAAGTTAAAATTAATAGGATAATATGTAGTTACAGCATTGTATATATGTAATTTCACGAACGAATTACAGGCTGACTTTATCCAATCAGTTTGGAGTTGGCTTCATCATTTATTAAGGCAGCACTTCGAATATATTTTTTTATTTTTACGACCTGGTGATTCAAATTCAAATTCTTATCTCTCGTATTTCACATTGCGCGTGTTATCTCTCTGTTGAAACCTTGCTTTCAGGTCGAATCCCTCCGGCATCCTTTTCCACTTCCTCGCAAGTCTCCTTCGCTCCTCCTACAACTTCTTTCACTCCCTTTCTCCCCCCTCTCTTTCGATACCTCCTCTCGCTCACTCGAAATCTTTCTGCGGCACGTCTCCTGAGACTTCCAAACCCATCCCAACTCCTCTACCGCCCGCCATCTTTGTGATTGCTTCGATCGCCTCTCAATACCAGTTCCAGAACACCCTTACTCTCTCACTCCCTTTTTGCTGCCCCTCCCATCTCACTCACTCTCCCAAACCATCGAGAGAACCCCATCCACCTTTTTAACCGCCAAGTTGCCAGCCAGCCTTTCAGGCTTAGACCTCCTCCTCTCTTCTCCCCATTCTCCCTTTTTTCCTCTCTCCAGCAATCGCCTCTTCCTCATGCCATGTTCTCTTTTCCTCTTCTTTTTCTACCTCCATCTCCCACCTTCCTCCGATCGGCTCTCTTTCAAGCTCAGTTCTCTTTCTCTCTCGATGTCGTTCAATCTATCCTCTCTTCCGTCTTTCCATTCCTCCTTTTCCTTACGCCGCCTTCTCCATTGCGTCATGTGATTTTCTCTCAGCCCTTTCTTCGCACACTTCTCTATTCTATCCTCTCTTTCTGCCTCTATCAAATCTATCTCTTTTCTTCTTCACTCTTCTTTATTTCCCTCTTCCCCGAACTTCTTCTCTTGATTTCTCCTATTGCTTCCAATTAAATCTTTCTGTCGGTGCTCTCAAAAACTCTTTATTCCTGCTCGGATTCCATCTCCCCCCATGTTTTCCGTTCTATCCTCCATCCCTCAAAACTTACCACGTTCTCCCTTTTATCAGATGTCTTATTCTTCCGATACTAAGGAAACACGGTTCATTGGATGTCAGAAAAATATAACGTTCCCTCTAAAAAAAAGCCATCCGAGACATGCTGCATTCTGAGCAATAATTGTTTTTGTGGTTGAATACAATTCGTGAAGAATTGTCCTTTGTATGGATTTTTCTGTTTTTTGTTGTACTAATGCTTAGCCGTAGAAATAGATACATTTATCGTTATTAGATGATCGTTTACGTTGAGAAAACTTCTCTGTTCTTCGTTTCTTTATAATACGACTAGTTTATAGTTCACTCTTCTTATAGAAATATTTTATTGATGTATGACCGATTTCCAAACCAAATTAGCTTTAATGAAACTCATTTGAAGTAGTTATTAATTCCGCTAGATTAATCTCGATAAAGTCTTGGACTCAAGAAAGAGCTATGGCTTATTTCTCAATAGCAGTTAAATATTTCTCTCTTATGAGATTTTTCGGGAAATCTTTGGCATTTAGTATTTATATTCCGCCATTCCTCGATTTGCTTATTTATATTTTATTATTTATAGTTTAATTAATTTAAATAATTGCGAAAACCCTTTTATGAGTATTAAAATTATTTAATTCTACAATTAGATTTTAGTCATCAGTGGAGCTAATTATTTTTTTATTTAGTGAATAGTTTAAAATTCGTTAGACGAAGGCATACATTTTTTTATCAAATTATAACTGGAATATAGAATGTCACACTCGTTTGGTGGTCGGACATCGGAAGTAACTTTGTAATGAAGTGCTTATAAAAAAATAACTAAAGCGATACGAATAAATAGCTAAGTGATGGCGTGCCAGTAAATAATGACGTTTTTAAGAAACTTCAACCCGTCAGAATGGCATCTATTTATCTAAAGCCGCTTCTTTTCATCTATATATTTCAACGACACTATATATTATTTATTTATTTAAAACTTAGTGCTACAAGTTGGCGATCTGCCAGGTGGTAACATAAAGAAACCTCGTAGGTCTCTCACACATCCAACAACGAGATCTAAAGACAAAAAATAAGACAGCAATAAAAAGATCTATAATAATGACATAACAAAAATATTACCCATAAGAAATATCACTGCAACCAAGAAAATTCAAAAGTTTCAAAAAGGAAGGAGAAATATTTTTAAAAAATCACTAAAGAATCACAAAATCACAGAAAAATCACAAATCAGCTTTACATTTATTCCTAAAAACATTTACACTCTTTGGGAAGGGCTCAAATAGTTCAGCAGGCAACTCATTCCAGTCAACAATAGTTCTGTTTAAATATGAATATTTTTTTACATTTGTTTTTCGTTTTCTATACTTAAATTTGTATTTGTGATCATTTTTCCCTTTAAAAGATGGTTCTTCCACCCCCTTGTGTAACTCACTCCATGCTGCCTCCATATTTATTACATTAAAAAAACCACAAAGTCTACTCCGTTTCCTTCTCCTTTGCAAGCTCTCCCAGCCCAGTATTTCTAGCATCTCCGTCACGCTATCCGTTTTCCTGTGCCTACCCAATACATATCTGGCCGCCTTTCTTTGAACCTTATCCAGCTTCCTGATATGCCCTTCTTCGTGCGGATCCCATACCAAGGAGGCATATTCCAATATCGGCCGAACTAGAGATTTGTATGCTTTGTAGCTGGACTGTTTCCTTTTAGATTCCTCATAACCCAGTGCAGCATTTTGAAAGCTTTCCTTTTTATGAAATCGACATTTAATCCCCATCCTAGATCTTTTGATAAATAGACACCTAAATATTTACAATGATCACTTTTTGGTATAGAATTTCCAAATAACTCTCGCAGAAATCTTCCTCTAATCTTTTCATTCCCTCCAAAATAATCCTCCTTTCGCCCTCAGTGGCATCCGTCACCCGCGTTTATTCCACGAGCACGGTGCCTTTTTGTATTTTTTCGCCCTAAAACGACATTGCTTTTTCCTCCGTCTTTCCTCATGCCTGTGCTTCTCTCAAGATGTCTTCGTACGCTTCAAGCATTGCACTCTCCGCTTCTCTCCAGCTCACTTCCCTCCAGCCTAATTCCCTCCAGCTCACTTCCTTCCAGATCACTTCTCTCCAGATCACTTCCCTCCAGCTCACTTCCCTCCAGCATACTTCCCTCCAGCCTTTTTTCCTCCAGCCTGCTTCTCTCCAGATCACTTTTCTCCAGATCACTTCTCTCCAGAACACTTCCCTCCATCTCACTCCCCTCCAGCCTACTTCTCTCCAGCCTACTTCCCTCCAGCCTGCTTCTCTCCAGATAACTTTTCTCCAGCTCACTTCCCTCCAAATCACTTCCCTCCATCTCACTTCCCTCCAGCCTACTTTGTCAGCCTACTTCCCTCCAGCCTACTTTCCTCCAGCCTACTTCCCTCCAGCCTACTTCCCTCCAGCCTACTTCCCTCCAGCCTACTTCCCTCCATCCCGCTTTTCTCCAGATCACTTCCCTCCTGCTCACTTCCCTCCAAATCACTTCCCTCCATCTCACTTCCCTCCAGCCTACTTCCCTTCAGCCTACTTTCCTCCAGCCTACTTTCCTCCAGCCTACTTCCCTCCAGCTCACTTCCTTCCAGATCACTTCTCTCCAGATCACTTCTCTCCAGCTCACTTCCTTCCAGATCACTTCTCTCCAGATCACTTCTCTCCAAATCACTTCCCTCCAGCTCACTTCCCTCCAAATCACTTCCCTCAGCTCACTTCCCTCCAGCCTACTTCCCTCCAGCCTACTTCCCTCCAGCCTACTTCCCTCCAGCTCACTTCTTTTCAGATCACTTCTCTCTAGATCACTTCTCTCCAGATCACTTCCCTCCAGCCTACTTCTCTCCAGATCACTTCCCTCCAGCTAACTGCCCTCCAGCTAACTTCCCTCCAGCTAACTTCCCTCCAGCCTACTTCTCTCCAGATCACATCCCTCCAGCTCACTTCCCTCTCTCTGCAGCCTCTCCTCTTCCTTTCTCCCATTTCGACGCCCAATTCCTCAGCTCTTTCCCCTTGCAACCTTCCTTAAAAAATAAACTTTTCTGTCTTACCCTATCTCCCTTTTTCCATCCGATCCATATTCATATCTCACCGAATGACTTTATCGATCTTTGCAGAGGATCAAGTTGCATATTAAATTGAGCAGCGTTGGAGAATAAAATGTTTTGGAACGAAAGATCTCCTCCTCTTACCTCCTTGTCTTCCCACATCCGTCTCTAATTCGACTAATGGAAAAAAGGGGAGGATATGCACATTTTTGTCTACCAGTAATAGAGACTCATAACTATTAAGTTTGGGAAAAGTGACAGCGACTTTGAATTTCACCGAATTCGATGTTTTCTTTTCGTTAATATGCACTCAAAGAAATGGTTTTGAATTCCTGTCTCGCTAATCTTGTAATGGCGCTTTCTCTTTGATGGAATTGTTAAATTTGGATCTAGTCCAAAGAATTTGTTAAAAGATAAATTTTCTTCAGAAAAAGATGGTTATACATATTTAATTGCAATAATGATTGGTAAAATCTAATACTTATTTATTCATTAATATTTCACATACAGCACACATAGGGCCAATTTATAATGAAATCTATAACTCAACAAACAACAAACACAAACATCCATATCCTAGGCGCGAACCCGCGACCTTAGTATTCGTTGGCAGATACACTAACCACCCGTCTACCGAGGCCGACATATACTTACACATATATACACAATAAACAAAAACGAAATTCTCTTGAAAGTATCTGTGTGAATGTATGCTATCGTTGAACTTGTTTTCGATATATTTCTTTTTCGTTAATGCGTATATATTACAAACATGGATCTTGGATAATGAACAGATTTGATGAGAAAATTTGTTTTGCAAATTAGTTTTAAAATCTTAATTTATATTTTTAACCCTGGAAACAGACGATTAATCTTTTATTAAATCTCCCAGATCTTGGGATCTGATGTACCTCATGATATTTTTAGGGGAAAATATGGAAAAATATCGAAGAAATGAACAGGTAATATAATTTGTATTTAAAGACTTCGAACACAGCTGATGCACTGACTCAACTGAGTAATCAACTACAGCTCATTACGCGTATCCGTGGGGTCTGTCAACCCCCGCCGTCTGGTTTCAGGAGTAAATCTGAGAAACACGAAAATTTAACTACCGTTAAAGAGCGTCCATTGTAATTGGTTTGTGCATCTTTGCGCATATTGGTCGCTTTACTCATGTATCTAAATATTTTTAATTAGGCTTTTTATCAAACTACAGCACGAATATGACTTGCTCAAAACACTCAGTCAGGACTCATATTTTGCCTGACAGAAAAATGTTTTTTTTTTGTTTCAGGGCAACAAATATTCAACCATGAATTAATATATTTTCAAATACTATTGAGCAAAACTAAAGAATTGATTCTTGTAACATACATTTTTGTAGGATTCCCCATTTTGAAGAAATCGGCTATAATAACTTCATTACACATTACTTTTTTGCGTTTAATTACCAGTTTCATTGAAATGCAACAGAAAATCGTACATCTGAGTCAAATTACTCCATCAAGATCTATAATATATTCACCTCTATAAAAATACTGAGCGAGATAGACGAATTTGGGCAATGTCGCTCGAATAAGGTTGCCTTTATTAACGGAAATAGAAATTGAAATTTTAACTCTTTAATAATATGATAGAACTTAATTAAGTTTGGGTTTTAGAAAAATTGTTAATTCAAAGCAGGAATAACTTTTAATTTTCAATTTTGAAAACTATTTTATCTCAGTTCGGACGAAAACGCTGGAAAGATTGTTCAATTCTGTTGCTCGATTTCAAAACGATTTTATAAATCTCCGAACATCCCCACTTTAAAAAATGAACATGCAGAGCTTTCAGCCGCGGCATAAGGCTTATTTCGTATTATAACAATTTGGAAACATATTCAACACATTTTAGGTAAACTTCGTTGGCTTATCCCTTGACAAGCAGACATGATCGATAACCTCGCTTAATTACGCCTACCCCTTGTTCCACCAGATGGCCCGCTGTTTGGCCAAGCTCAATTTCACTATGCCTTTTTCCTATTTTCGCTGAAAATGCAATTCCTCCCTTTAGGAGAAACGCCGCCGATCACTCTACTGCGAACAATGAATTTTTCGCCCGCCGGCGATTTTCCTCGAGGAACAAATCCCCATCCCAACGATACCATATCCCTGTCGGTTTCCATGGCGACACAAAGAAGAAATCTCCGAGCGTCGGCCATCGCTCATTCGAAATTTTCTCCGCTTGTGCTCCGCTTTCCTCCAATCGGTCGCTTTTCCCTCTTATGCCGACCACCAATCAGCAAATGAAGGGACGGGCACAGACGGAATGGGAAAAAAAGAGCCATGACCCCCAGTGCATGTCCCCAGAGAGGGAGTGGAGTGGGCTCGCCTTAGGCGCCCGGAGAAAAAGAATCATGAATGTGTATGCGCGGGACTTCGGGAGGTGGCAGCGTCAAGAGGGAGAGAGAGAGTAGTGAAAGAGAGGTGGAAGGGGGGGGGAAGAAGAGGAGGGTGGGCTTGTACGGGGAGGAAGAGAGTGGGGAAAAGGGCGACTGTGGGAGGAAATTTAGCTGTCTCCCTCCTTAGATTGATGTGTGTATTTGTGCTCTCTCTAAAACCTCCTTTTTTCCCATACCTCCGACTCCCCCCCTCCACCTATTTCATCCAACACCCTTAACTCCCTCCTTTTACTCTCTCCCTTTCCATTCTGCTTATACACACCCACTGCAGAGCGTGCGGAATATGTAAGTGTCGGGGTTTCGATGGAGAAGCTTTTGGGGGTCTGGATGGGATCGCGACCCTGGCTACCCGGAAGCGAGGTCCTTCTTTTGGATTTGGGCGGCCTTTAGCTGGCAGGAGGTCCTCTCATTTTGGGGGAAGGGAGTTAACATGCTGTATGGAGGGAAAAGGAGGGTGGATGGAGGTAGGAGAATCTAGGTAGGTTTACATCAGATCGTTTCGTGGGAGAATCGAAGAAGAGAATCGGAACGTGGAGGACGTCTGGAAGAAATCGGGTCTTTTTCTTCGAAAATGATCGGTCAATCCTTGTGCAAAAGAAAGCCTCTATTCTATTTCTAAAGGGCGCTCGGTGAAATGGAGGGAGATAATGTCGAGTCCGGTCAAAATGTGATGTATTTATTTACATGTTTTAGTCAAAGAAAAATATATTTTAATATTTGCGCTCTATCGTACATTTGCTTTCAATTGATTTCGTCTGTAATATCTACGTTTTAATCGCCTTGTCACTCTCCCTTTGTGAAGCCAGTGAGACGAAGTTGATTAATGATGACGTAATTTGACTTTCAATGTTTTATCATTATCCAGAATCTTTAAGGGCTATGAAAACGATACAAAGGTGATTAAATGAGCACAAACAAATATTATACCTAATTTCAATATTTTCTATGAAAGTTAAATACATTTAAATTGATCTATTTCTTCACTCTGAAGTTCTCACAATTTTCACTCTCATGAGAAACCAGGGAGAGAATTCCTTAATCCTAATCTCTTAAAAATGAATACTAAGTAATTTACATTTATTCATTAACTCTATATATTTAAGCAGGTGATTTCAACTGTTTGTGTCATGGCTTCCAATTGTATATCATATTTATATGGCTATATTACCGAGGACAGTTTAAATCGAACTTAATACTAATAAATCACCGGTCAATATTTTTCCATTCCTTAAATATATTTTAATAGGATATTGGTGGAATATATTTTCATCTGTTTTTCTACCACTAGCGCGTCCTTAATGCGAAATTTAAGGTATAAATTTAACCTTGTAAGGAACGGTTAAATATAATTTTATCATGAGGACAAAAGAAAAACTTCGATTAATAGAGATAACATCAGACAGGACAGTGAGCTGAAAGTTGACGTATCTTTTATGATCCAAAACTTTATCTCCGCACAAAATCTCAGATGCTTCTGTACTAAATTAATGTAGTCCATTCAAATAATCTTACTAAAAATGTTACTAGCCAGATTTTTTCAGTCGATCTCAAATTCAAATATTTATACAAAAGAACTCGTTTGAATAAAAGGCAATGCTGGCATCGTTGTTATGGAGATAGAACCACTACGACCTTTGATGTCGGTTTTTGACAGTAAAATTTGGGAAATGTCGAGCAGCTGTCAGAGAGTGGGAGGTCGCGCATTGTGGATGTATGAGCAGAGAGTGGGCAGGGGAGAAGGGCAGTGGAGGAGGGGAATATAGGGTGGGAGAGGATCCGAACGGCTGAAGAGAGAATGGGATAGGAGGAAGCAAAGAGTAGGAGCAGACGTGCGTTGTTCTCCGAGTCAAGTCAATGCATTGGCGGGAGACAACGAGGCGGAGCTATGCGGCAGAATGCGTGGCTGTAGAACGAACCCTAAGGGTTGATTCTGATGGATGAGTGGGAGGGTGGGCGGTCGGATGGTCATTTCCAATGCCTCGAAACGCGCCTCCCCCCCCCCCCCCCCCGCACTTTGTCCCCCATCCCACTCCGCTTCTTCCGCCCCCTGCTCGCCGCCAGCGTCCCCTAAAACTCCCGCTCACCCCATCCGGCCCCGCAACGACCCACCTTTACCTCCGATTTGGCCACCGTTTGCTCTCCTTCTTCACTCCTACCTCTCATCTTTCACTTCTTTCATCTCTCTCCAATCTCTTACTTATTTTACCTTTCACCCCTCACTCTTTTTTTTTGCAATTTTGATCTCGCCGGCCCCGTCCTTCTTTTTAACAGTGAGGCTGACACGAAGATATAAAAAAATTAACAAGTTGAAGCATGTTAGCCATTGCTGCGGAAAGTAAATTGGTTATTATTGTGACAGCCACAATGTACTGCTATTTTTACCTCGTTTGTCTTTTCATAAGAGATGAAAAACTTTTAAAAGCAGTTTTTTTACCGAAACTTCTCATAACAAAATAGTTTTTGCTTTATAAAAATAGTTTCTTTGTATATAATGATGGATCTGAAAGAAGTGACCTTTATACATTAAAAATACTTTAGTGGCAAAGGTAAAATTTGCTCTTGGGGCGAATAAACTCCTAATCGGAAAGTTGTCTCGCATTTCGTTATATATTTACTATTTATCAATGCCTTAAAATACCAAAGATCGAGGAAATTGTTTAGGAAACATGAACACAGTTATGGCAAAATAAAAATATTTTTGCTTGCATCATATGGCTCATGTTTAAATGGCACATTAAAGTTACAGATTTATTTCTGGCTTTTAAAAATTGTCAGTCTTCGACACTCTTCATGCTCTTTCCCCTGCGATTCTTAACACGGAAGTTATATGAAAAATTAAATTATGAATAATTTTTTTGACAATTAAAATATAATTTCAAATGGGAGATAAAAGGCGGAATTTGTTATCGTTTCTCATGAAACCTGCTTATTTCAGTTAAAACAGTGTTTATGAATCATACTCTTTTTATCTGTAAATGATGTTACCTAATTAAGATTTTAATTTGACTCGATATTTAAATAATAATTTGTTGTTCATTTATTATTTATTTAATCCTTAATAACATTTTAAGCAAAATTCAAATGTAAGAATAAAATTTAAGAGTAATATTGTCGATAAAAACTCCCAATAACCTGTAGGACAGTGGTTCCCAGACCTTTTTGTCTACGACCCTAAATTTGAAAGCACATTCGCCTTGCTACACAAATGGTACCGGCACCCACTCAGCACCCCAGCAAATCACCGTAGATTTATTAGCATAATATTAAATAAAACGTTTATAAATAATTGTAGACGCAATCGGTCAACTTCTTCCCATTTTATTTTTTTTCTGTATAAAATCAATTTTAGAAATGGGTACATGAAAAACAAAATGGGACCATTGAACGAAGGCATTCCTTCACTGAAATTTTAGAAAAGTTTTAAAAATAGTTTAAAACAAAGAAAGCTGCAAATTAAACTTGAAATTAATAAGAATATAAACATCACTGTTTGCTCGGCTGATTGTTAATGCAAGCCCCTCGTCTATAGTGGCTTCCATGATGTTGTTGCACCTTCGTGATCAGCTGATCAAATCTTGATCTGAGATTGATAGAGAGAGCGCAGCGCAAGTTTATTTCTTGCCTCTCTTGGTGGTCCTTCTTTACATTTATTCTTGCCAGTATAGAAAATTTACAGTTTTTCACTTTTGGACTGGGGGTCATCCGCGGCCAATCATGAGGCCTTCGCGAACCAAGTTTGTGTCGCGGCCCTGGCTTTGGAAACCTCTGCTGTAGGAGATAATATGACACTGAATAGAATGCAAGCAAACATAAATCATTTCCTTTAGTTTGTTTGTAAAATTTTCTAATATTTAAATTCAGTTACGAAATAATTTATCTTTCAAAATCTACCACCAAATGCGTGATTAGGATGTAGATATCAGGTCGAGAAACTTCGTGTTAACGTTATGCATAACTTTTCAAGACGAGGGCTTATTTATTTTTTACTCATGTAATCCGTTTTTTAATGGCTGGTGTGCCGAGCCATGGTGGTCGTGTCTGATATAGAGATTCCTAGTCTTCTTCGAACCCCATCTCGAACGCTTCCTCGCATTTCCCACAGCGCCGCTTAATCGTATCCCACATCTTTATTTCCTTTGCTCGACCGAATTCAATGCCTTCCTCCGCCCATTTCCTCCCTCTTCTTTTGCCTAACGAGTGGCCTTTGATCACGCCACGGCTTCATTCATGGAGACAGAGAAGGATGGGGAAGAGGGAATGGATGGAGAGGGAAGGTTGGGGAATGCGATGGAGAGAGAGGGAAATTTGTAGGTGGAGAGTAGAAGTGGGGCAGTGCATTAAAATTGCCCAACAGCTTTATAACCACTTCAAGGCCAATTAAGTGCGGGCTGGATGAGGCTATCAACTAATTGAATAGGGGAGGAGAAGGGAAGTGGCCCCCCGTTTTTAGAGATATCTCAACTGAATTATAAAAAAAGAGTTGGTGTTGGATGCTGCTGGAATGCGAATTTTACAGAATTCTTTAGCGACCTTCACAAGCTTTTTAAATTTAAGCATCAAAAATGTTTTAACGTAGATATAATGTATACGTAATTGATAACATTAGAATTGGATTACTTTTAAAAATTTTATGGAATAGTACATTAATTTAATGAGAAATTCCTGATTAAACCCAATTTGGTTGTTATTGCAGAATGCGAACTCATTACGTGGAGATCAGTAACTCATAGGGTCCAGCAATTTTTTCGTGTGTTTACTAACTCTTGTTGCGCATGCCCACGTTAGTATGAGGTCAGAAAATAATTAAAAATATGCCTTGTGGTCACAATTTTAACATCTTAAGAGGAGATCCTATCAGGCAAGAAGGCAAAAGGATTCAATTTTTCAGTGTTTAATTAACAAAAAGTTTCTATATAAAAATATACGACTATCTAGAATAAGATTATTACCACACATGTAAAATGGGATTAAATCTCTTAAAATAAGGACGCAATACATAAACGTTTGCAAAAAGCATCCTGAAACATCTCCGCTTTCTTTATTGCCAAAACCAAGTGCAGAATTAATAAGGAAAGTTGTTTAACAGTTATAGTAGCTTTCCGGTCAAATTCTGACTTTTTTTATAATATGTTATAAAACTTAATACACGCCTGTATTGCCTGATGTGTCAAAGATTTTCTTTGTGGAAAGACCGATGGAAAAAACACCAAAACTATTTACGTCACGATGGTTTTCAAGCTTATTAATTCTTTATGTTCCGGTCTAATGTGTTTTTAATCTATTTTAAGAGATTAATAATAGTAATTTTTTATAATGCGCCAAAATAGCCGATTTAATTTAAAGTTTAATGGCAAAATCAGACATTTCCACTTTACATGGTTGGTTGCTATTTTATTTCAAAAATTAACTCATAACCTATTTTTATAATTCTATTTAAATCTAAAAATATGTTGCAACATGTTTACAGCAATTCTGAGTGTTAAAGCATTTTAGTTTTAACGTGCTGAAATTCAATTTCTCCGAATTAGAAAACGCAAACCAAACTATTTTCCGCTGATTCATCTGCTTCCTGTCCAGCCAAATTGATTTTCTCAGTTTTACGGCTCTCACATCTTATGGAGTCCACCATTGCTTAATTTATTGTCTCGGAAAATTATTTCTCAACAACTTCTAAAGGAAAACGATTTGGCTTGCGCTGCAATTTGAAGCAATTTTCTTCACTCTCTGGTTAACTCTCTCTCTACCTCTCTCTCTCTCTACCTCTCTTCCTCCCCAAATGTATGGCGTTCTTTCATTTCTAAACTAGAATGAATATTGCTGCTAAAGGTCTCCACGTTAGTTTAGAGCGAGACACAGTGAGGGAGAAGGGAGAGTATACATAGCTGTAGACATTTGCTACATGATATTTTTTTCAAAACTGAATTATTTAATTTTTCACAATGGGCGGACAAACCAATCAAATGCTTGAGGTTATGCGTAGCAATTTCGATTTATGGTGAAAAAATCGTATCAACCCATTTAAAATTTGGCATCTCCCCGTATCAGAGGTGCGATAATAAAGAAAGGAGTCAATAAAATACAATTGATATTTTAGAACGATGCGATAAAGCGAAATACATGAGATTTTTAAGAGGGACGTAAAGAGAGAGAGAGAGAGGGAAATAAAGGTGGTCAAGAAAGAGAGAGGAAGTGAGAATTGAGGAAATTAATGTGGAGAAGGGGGGAAGAGAGAGAGAGATAAAGAGAAGTGCGCGTTTTGTTGTTGGAGGCCTTTCTCGGGCGGCACCACTTGGCGGTTAATGCTCGCTTCCTGCTGCGGGGCGCCAAAAGCGGAGGACCCCAAATGACCGCGCGACATGCGATGGAGTGGACGAGGAGGAGGAGGGACGGCCTATGGGTTGTGAAGGAAGAAAGGGAGTTACGTAGCGAATAGTGGAAACACTTCGAGTTGTTTTTTTTTAACTTTTACATTTTTAAACTTGGCACTATTTTGAAAAGATTTGAATTAGGCTTGAAAAATAAATAAATAAAATGTAGCGTAAAAATATCATATCTTGCTCAACAAGTTGGATCCAGCGAATATTCGTTTGAAAAGTCATTGGACGTTATAGTTAAATTCATATTTCTTGTTTATAATATAACATCTACTTAATAACAGCAATATACACTATACCTCACCGCTTGTGGAGGATATGTTCTGAAAAATCATTGCGAACCGCTAAGGTCAGGTTATAAGAGTAACGAGAACATCGGGGTACAATTCTTAAAATATGCCTAAATGTATGTAAAGTTTTTCGATGCATATTTATTATATATAAATGTAACAGACAGAATGAGAGAAAATGTATTAACATGTAGAAATAAAAATATTTCATGTGATTATGGCGAAGAAATATTTAATATTCCTAGAGCAACATTATTAGTCCGAACCTTGTGCACGAAATAAACCTTGTCAGCTAACGTTTCTCACAGCTTCTTCAGAGTTTATATTTACTTTTCGTAGTGCGTTTGAACTACTAAATTTAATTCTGAATATATAGTTAGTCTTAAATGTTCACCTCAGAGAGGAGAGAGACCTTGATCACATTCAAGCCGTATTCTCAAAGCTCTTCAGTGTGGGCTTTCGCGCAAGTTGGCGACTCTATCTAGGTCTGACTGATTTTTTTGGAGAATTGCTCCTTCTCCAGTCATCAAAAATGGTAATTTGATTTATTATAAAACTACGAATAAGAGAATTCCATGCGCGAACGTCGAAATTGGTCACAAAATGTGTAACCGCGAATAAGCAATACTACGTGCGGTGAACGCTCGCTGTATTATTCTTTGTCCTTCTGAAATGAGAAAGAAATATTCTTTGGAAGTGGTTCCGTTGTGAATGAGGGAAGAGGAGAATCACGCGGTAAGAAAACTTGTCGGAAATTTACCATTGAAATTCTTTGTACATTAATATTTTAGTATGAATTCTTTAGGGCAGCATTTCTCAACCAAATAATCATTAAAATATTTTGTGTCCATAAAATTAATGTAATATTTAATATCCTTAAAAATGTCCACCAACGATTAATATAATACTAATATGCATTTAACGTAAAAATTCGCTTCTTGGAAAAGATGGGGTTTTGTTTTTACCATGGTTGGGCTCGGACTTTTCACCAAATGGCAGGTGGGACGCAAGATGCAGAACTTTGAGAACCGCTGTTTTAGGGGATGAGGTCGCTTTGGGCGAATTGAAAATGCTTGATTAAGCAAAACCGAGAACAGCCATGACCTACTTCAAAACTTGAAAGAAGTAGGTGCTCGATTTACTTTTTGAAGACAAGATGGCAAAATACCCGAAAGTTAGGGCAGAAGTACATTCGGATTATAAATTTTAGCTATTTATCGGCAATCAATTATGGACTTCGCAATAATTCTTCTATTTTCTAGATACCATCTGCAAAAAATCCATACTATGACTATCAATTAAACAAAAATACATACAGAATTTGTCTACTGTACTAATGTAATAGATGTTTTCATATTAATCTATATGAATGAGACTATTTGTTAAAATAATACAATTTTTTTAATTCATCGAGTATATATGAGGGAGTCACCTTTCTTCCTTAACTTTTGAAACTGACCAGCTATTCATTGCAGTGCCTCTTAGATATCCATTGCACTTAGGCACGAGGGAATCAGCAGGTAGCAAAAAAAATACAATTTGTATTATGTCTATAGGAATTATCTTAATTTCTATCATTCGACTTAATTTCTATCATTTATTTAACGTTTGATAAAGATATCAAGGAAATTATTTCCTATAGCCAAAAAAGGAATAAACAAAAAGAATAAATACCCCTGCACTCGAATTTTAAATAAACCCTTATGTTTTCTCTTTTTAATTCAAGTATACCTCATCAAAAGTCCAATCCTTTCTCCACCGAGCCCCTTCAAATCCTCTTAAACCCAATCCTTCCTTCCCTTGCCTTGTCTACGTCACTCCGTTAATTAACAAGGATATCCCCGGCGTCTTTAATTAATGACTCTCTCGAAACGACCTTTGTCCTCGCTTGCCTCTGCCCTTCCACGCGACACGCTAAGATCTTCCCTCCCCATACACTCTCTCCCCGCAGAATATCCGTTCCCCCTTCCTCTCCATGTCCTACTCCTTACACCCCTTCCTTTGCACGCCCTCCATCATCGTCAATTCCTACTTGTCGGACGAGGCGTCCTCTTGCTTCCCGCCCATCTCCTTCTCTCGTTCCGAGGTCCATCCGAAAACCCCATACGGTCCAAATCTTGAGGAGAAAGAGGGGAGAAGTAGGAGGGAAGATGGGGAGTGGCGATATTCCTGCGAGACGGCGGGGCGACGCATAACAAGTCTCCGTGAAAGAGAGTTCCAAGAGCGTAATTAAAGGACGGAAGGCAAACTCCTTAATTAACGGCGGCGTTTTAATATGCGTCCACAGCTGAAGGAAGCCGATCCGCAACGTTAGGATCTTGATCAGTCGATCGATTGATCAATCAATCACTTGGCAATCAGAACTCTCGACGAATTAAGTCGTAGTTCAAGTGCTTTGCCCACGTATTTTTAATCCCCTGAAGTTTATTTTTTTCCCCATCACGTCTCCAGATCGATAATGTATTGAATGGAGAGATACTTATCCGCCAACATAATTACAATGTTTTTGTTGTCTGACTGCAATTCTTTAGAGTTGAACAAGATATATTTGCAGATAAACAACGTTATGCTGTTGTTTACAATTTGGGGCATTAATTAGTTAGATGCCCCCATGATTATAATCCGAGAATAATCTCTTTGCTATGCAAAATTTCACTTATATTGTGGTCTTCAAATAGATAATACAACAGAAAGCAAACGCATATTTACACTCCATCTGATCTATTGCGTACTTGTAGTGTCGCTAAGTTTAATATAACTTTTTGACAATTCTAAACACGCTTTATAGATTTTATGGTATGTAATAAAACTGTAGAAATCTGCCCAACGAATATTTTAATCCAAAACTGCTGGAAATTATACACTCATTTTAACGCTTACACTTGCATATATATTATGCATGTGCATTCTAAATCTATTGAAATGTTTTTTCTTTGTTTCATTGGCGTCTCTTTTGAAACAGTGCAGCATATGTACTACGCATACATTTCTTTGGTCTTTAAAGGAAACTAGAGAGTAGCATGATATTCCGTGAATGCCCATATCTTTTATTTAGGTCACAACAGTATGCCCTTATGAAAAAATGCTAGGGCATGGTAGAGACCCAGTTTTAAGAGACAAAGTGATTTCTCAACTGAAAGCATAAAAGTGGTGCAGGAACCTTGAGAAGAGAGGAATGAACTGATTTAGAGAAGATTGTATTATAGTTAAAAAGAGATATTGAGAGCAAAGAGAGAAATTAGTTCTCATTTGCCGAGACATGTAAAGTCTATAAAACTTAAATCTTTGAATTATATTAGTGTGGAATAGCTCAAAACCTCTATTTATAGGGTATCGTTAAGCATGATATGTTAATCAACGGACTCCAAAAACCTGAATGAGAGAGAATTGAGATTTCAAATCCTTGGTTTCCCGGGCGCGATTCGCTTCCAGCGTGTCTATTAGCTTCGGTCTGTTCGTCCGTCCGTACGCTTGTTCGTTTCCGGCTTCTACCGAACGAATTTTTATGAAATTCGTTATTAAGGACTTCTGGACAAAGACAAAAAGAAAATGACATAAACGGTTTACACAATCCTAACAGGGATGCCACTTTACTGGAAACGAAAAACGAGCTTTCCGTCGTATCTCGTAAAGAATTAGTCATAGAAAAAAAGTCTTCACAGAAAATTGTAGAACTAGTTAAATATAACATTTTTCCCAATACATTTTTTATCAAACGAGTAACAGCTTTCAAGAAAATCAAACTAGAATGTCGTAAAAAGTCTGCTATGACCGGGAATCGAACCCGGGTCTTCCACTTGCCGGGCGGATATTCTACCTCTGAACTATCGTAGCAGATCGATTTTCTCGTTTCTGTTTGGTGATTTTGTCATTTTATTAATTTCTCTTCACTCTTTAGTACGTATGGTAAAATAAATTGAGTAAATGTCTGTTTCTTTATGCATTCCTGCGTTTCCGTCTCTTGACGTTTGCTCTAGCAGACTTCTAGGCGCGAGGACATTCTTATTGGAGATATATTTAACGATGTGATCAAGTTGTCAATAATTTAGGAAATAAATGACGTACAATGAAAATAAACATAATGCATCCGTGCTTTACATTGGCTTTATAAGGTACTTTCTAGATAGGTTCGAAGAAGACCTTGACTTTGTTTTCATTTAGTTATCGAAGGCTCTGTTGCTACATTCACCTTTCAAAGTACCCGCATCTAGTGAAGCGCAGTTTTTTCACAATTCCTGATACGCGAAGCTAAAAATTGTTCAGGCTGATTTTGCAGTCAAAATAAATTTTGTTTCTTTTAAATTAAATCAATCCTTCAGAAACTATTCATATGCGATTTATCTTTGTGGTTTAGTTTCCTGCTTATGCGCACAATATCTGAAGAATTTATGGCTCAGTTATTTGTAGAAAAATCTCATTATGATGCGCACTTCTTAACACTTCAGTTCATGAATGTACGCCATCTTGAGTCCCACTGACGGCCACACTTGTACCGCCGTATTTATGCAAATATGATCGTTTTCCACTGACACCAAAGTTGTTAGAATGTATAATAATCTCTTCATATATTAGCTTTTACAATAGGTTTCAAATTATTTCTTCTGCAAATTAAGTTCTAAGCAAATCAAATAACACAAAAAAGTGAATGGGAGAATGAAATAATTTTATATTCCATATATATCTAATTACATCAATATTAATAGAAAACATCAGGCGGTCTAAAATAAATTGAATTTCAACATTAAAATACAAATGAAAATTTGACTCTTAATAGTTTGTTCAGGAGTTTTGTCCTCATAATACTCACTAAGAGGCGTTGCTACTTAACGTCATCCAATCAATAAATATGTCAACGTAGACTAAAAAAGGCATGTCTCATCTCATTCCAACTAATGATGCTATACATTACGCTGATAAATAGGCAAAATATACATTGCTTTTTTCAGAAGGCAATGAACATTTTGGAATAATCTATATAAAACAAATGAAATGATAACTTCATTGTTCTTGTATTATTAATTTATTCTTTTTAATGTCTTTACTTGGAAAGTTCCATTTTAGACAGACGAAAGTAAAACGACCTTAAAGATTATACGCAGATTTTTGTCCTTTATTGACATTCCTAAGGTTTCACGGTGAGTTTCACGACCCACTTTGCGTCTTTGCTTATTCCGTAGGTCGAAGTAAGCTAGTGAACTTTTAGAGGAAACTGAACGAGATTGACGTTCGCAAATGCAACCGTTGTAAGAGAGACCCGACAGCCAACCCAACCCTCTGACCGCACCCTTCTTTTTCATAGAGCGGGTCGGAAAATATTCCCTCGTTGACTGCATAAACTCGTGTCATTTTATTGCGCGTCCAGATATTCTTTCGAGAGACCGACTTCATTAGTCTCTCTTTTTTATACACGCGCAAACGACGGCATGCGGAGACATCTGCGACTCCCGAACACGGCCGCTTGTGCCTCGGGCGTGTCCCTTAAAGGCGTGTAATTGGCCGCTATGCGTGATTAATGACAAGTCTATTTGACCTCTGACGCACTCCCGACTCGATTCTGCACGCTCTCCTCCTGCGCGACGAATTGCTCACATCGTGAGGACCTTGTTGGTTGCGATTCCTCCCGCTGTGAGGCTCTGCCTCCCTCCTCCGGCCATAGCTTTTCTTCCTCCATGGCTCCCTCTACGTCAAACATCCCAGATGAGGTTGCGTTCGTGTGGGAATAGTGGGAGGAATGGGAGTTGGGGAGAGGTTGGCGTGGAGGAGTGGGGGGCCAAAGGTCTCCCCTCCGGCAATTGAAGGAGCGACAGAAATATCTCTCCCGCGGTGCAAGAAGCATCCCCGTCCGAGATTTATCTGTTCTCAGAAGCTCCTTACTCCGTTTGACCCCGGTGCGAAACGCGCCATGCGTCCGCGTCTCCGGTGCAATCGGCGGTTGCACTCTTCGCTCCTTCCCCCACCTCCCGCCATTCACCCGGAGAGTGAGTTATGCAGTGGCGCGAAATTCTTCTCTTACTCGCTCTGAGAAATGCACTCCAACGAGAGAATTGAATTTTTAAATGAAGGGTAAGGTTATTTTTTCATCAGCGTTGATGGCTAGATACCCATATCTTACTACTAACCTCCTAGTATCCAACCAAATGGCGTATACTCCTGAATATAATGCAAATTTTGAAACATGATTATATCGACTGATTAATAATTTTCACTTCGGTCGGTGTAACTAGAGACAAATGATTTTTTTTAATTTAGATTTTTGTGCTTGGGCAATTTAAACGTACCTTAATCATAAAATATGGAAATTCTGCCGAAATAATAAATTCGCTAAGTTGCCTCACTGAAATGGAAAATCTTTGGGACATAAATGTGTAATCTAATGGGAGGAGTAGTTTGAAGACATATGTAGAGATAAAATTCTCAATGTAGTTAAACAGATAAAAAGTCGGGAATAATTGTCGGAACAAGTTCTTTTTAACATATCAGCAGAGATTATTTTTTAAATAAAATAAATTCACAGTCTAATTATATTTCAATTTTCATTGAATTTTATCTGCGCGATATGAATATCATAGTTGTAATAAGTAATTTTTTTCATTACAGTACTGAATCTGTCATAGCACCTTACTAGGAACGAATTAATTCTTCAAAACTATTAGACATGATTTTTTAAGATTGCAACTTTTTCAAATGGAAAATATATCTTTGGTGACGAAAGTTGTTTCCTAACTCAGCTGATTATAATTCACGTTAATAATTATTAACGTGAATTGTTTTATTCTCCTATATTTAATAGCTGAAATTAGGGAGAATAAGGGGAAAAGCTTTTTGCTGTAGATTACTTATCTGAGAGTTATGCTTCAGTGAGATTTTGCGATTCGCAAAATAAAAATTTGCTAAAATTATAGTGTTATAGCAATGATAGTAGTATTGAAATTGATTTATTCGTTCTAGTTCACCATGGCGTAATTTACAGATTACTGCTACGTGAAAGTAATTTCAATTTTTTCTGATTTGTAACTGATACTAGAAAAATTCACAAGAACTGTAAAAGATATATATATATATATTATTTATTTATATAAAGTTTGATTTCTAACTCACTCTAAAACGCTAGCGCATACTGCCATCCAACGTCTATTATTTTGAATATCCTAATCGACATAGTTTGGATTCATTCAATCATAAATGTCTGCCTTTTAGTTGTTTTGTATTTTGCATTATGTAAGTCGACCTATCTTAATACCTAATAAATATTATTATTTATTGCGTATTAAACTAATAATTGGAGAGTTATGACATTTTAAAGAACAGATTAGATGAAATCGAATATTCACGGAATAAAATGAATTCCCTCCATGAAAATTCAATGTAATTGTTAGGAAAGCTCTGCCTGATACAAAGATTCGAGTATACGACGATAGTGTGCGTGGGAGAGAAAAGTAGACATCTGAGCAAGCGATTGGCAGAAAAGCCGTATGAACTTCCTCGGAAGCTCATTCAAATACGGAATGACGGGTTTAAAAAAATTGAAGAAATGGTGCCAGCGCTGGATGCCACATGAATAAAATAAAATACTCGCTTGAGAGCGTAAAAAACAGAAGAATGAGATACCAAAGATAGCTCGAACAAGTAGGAATGTACACGGATTTCTCGTGATAGAGAAGTGATTTTTGTCAAATTCGTCGTAGTATAATCGTATACTAATGTATTTGCTTTGAAATCAGAAAATTATTTTTACTTGTATTGTGGTAGCTCTGCTTTTTAGATCCCTTCTAAACATGTTCATTTCGTTTAGCCATTCTATACTTGTCCTACACACGAAATGTCTTTGAAATCGGTTCAGCCAATACCTTCTAAATTCATAGTCACAGAAAACTTCTGACCTTGAGATTGTGGTACCCCTGCATAGTCGACCCGGTTGATATATGCTATTTGGTTATATATTTATATGAAGATTATATAATACTATATTTTGTTAAAATCCATGTTGTCAGTTTTCTAGAAATACGTGTAAAAGAAATATTATTTTACCTTTTATTATGGTAGCCCTGCACTTTAGTTCCGCTTCAAAAAATTTTGATTCATTATGGTATGTTATACATATCTTATATACAAAATTTAGTTAATTTAGCCAATTCCTTCCAAATACATAAATATTGAAAGAGTTTAATTTGTAATTGTGGCACCCTTGTTTAGCTGATCTGATCTAAATATGCTAATATAGTTTTGTATATATGTCTATATTATAAGTATTAAATTTGGTTAAAATTGATGCGGTCAGTTCAACACAAATACGTGTAAAAAGATTTAAAAAAAAATTCTTTGTATTGTGCCAGCCCTGCTTTCTATATCCATACAAATAATCTTGATTCAGTTTTTTATGTTGCACGCCTGCTTTGTACGAAATTTTGTTGAAATCGGTCTGGCCAATTCCTTCCAAATTCGTAATTATCGAAAAGATAAACTTTGCTATTGTGGCACCCCTGTCGATTCGGCCCAAAGATATTATTTTGGTCATATATTTATGTGAGAATTTTATGTACAAAATTTGGTTGAAATCGGTTTAGGAAATTCTTCCCTGATGTATGCGTACGGACGGACATCACAAAGACCAGTGCTTTCTTTCTTCCGGAACGCCGTTCTGGAATATTCGTTGCAAAAAATTATAATTTGCATAACTTACAAGAAATAAAATGAAGTTATTTCCAATGCAATTACGTTTTACTCATATTGTACAGTTACACGTATTCCTCCGCTGGCAATTTACATTCAGTTCCTATTTTTACCCCAACTCACCTCTTTCACGTTTTGGCACCTTTTGTTTTGGAAAAACAGCACTTTTTTCAGCAGTGACGAAAAGCGCTAAAAAGTGGTTTGTAATACGCATAGTAAAACGGGACAAAATTTGGTGAGATAACAAATTTCGGATTAATGCAAGCTATTGTCAATGGTTGAATTGATGACAAAGAATAGAATATTAGACCATAGAAACATTAAAGAGTTCTTCCTATGTAAATAACCAAAACATCTTAAAAATGACAGTCGTCTGCATCGAAGGTTTCCAGACTTTTGGTAAAATTCCAAGACAATGAGATAAATTAGGCTCTTTTTGAGGCACCCACGTACTATTTTTCGATTCTGTGTAGGGGCGGTTATACCGGAGGGCATTCCAGGTGGATGTTCGGTGTCCCCACATTTTAAGGAGTTTCAAAAATGACGGAAAATTAAAAAATGAAAAATTATTAATTTACCTTATTATGAGATGCATCTCAATGCATGCCAATTTTTGGAGCATCATTATAATTTTTTGGAGGAAAATAAGGCAAATATTGAATTTATCTTCTAGTAACTGGGATGCTAGGTAACTAGAACTACCTGAGCTCCCTAATGTATTAATAAGCCATTGGTACTATGTAAGATTTCTGATGTTTCCTGTTGGTGTGTGTTTAAAAAATATTTATTAATGCAGTTGAAGTCAATATATTTTTAATGTTTTTAAAAGAAAGTAATTTTGAGAAAAGCATAATATATAATAAGTCAATATATTTTGAATGTATTAAGAAGAATAATTTTGAGAAAAGCATAATTTATGAAAATCATAACTTTTTCATGTGATTTCGAAGCTTTAAAATTCCAAACTGCTGAAACCGTTAGATAATTTAAAACAATAAGATAACGTTCTTAACCAGGAAAATGACCGAGGTTTTTTCGAGCCATCTTCCTCATTCGCTTATATTTGCCACCCTGAAATTTCACTCCAGCGTTTTCCTTTCCGCTGCTTTGATTTCGTGCCTCAATTGTTTGTTAATTTCACGCTCGAGAAATGGACCGCGCTCCTCTCTCTTTTCCTATACCCTTCCTCATCCCCCTCGAGGGCTCGCAAACCGCTTTCTTCCGAAGTTTGGCCTCCCATATCTGCAGTGTTTGCACTCCCTTCTAATGCTGTAATACTGTTTGCGCTCCCAGCGGTGTCATCTGCTTCCTCCTCCGAATAATATTTGACTTCCATGTAGACGAATTTCGTCGTGAGGGCAAGAAGGGAGAGAGGTGGAGAGAGATAGAGAGAGAGGTGGAGGATGAGCAGCAAGGGGGTTGAAAGAGAAGGAGGACGTTTCCTCCCTCTCACTCTCCTCTCTCGATCTCTCTCTCCCTTGAGTGGGTGGATGGCGGGGGACGGAAGATGTGTTTACCATGGGTTAAATTTACCGTGCATTCACCTGGCTGCCTACCGGGTGGTGGCGAGGTCGGGACCTTTTACTCGGTTGGCAAGGATCTGTATTAAGGCTTTTTATTTTTTCGAGTGGCACGACAGCGAGAACTCCTTCGGTGTATGTGTATAAGGATGCGTCTTTCGACTTTTTATGCTTCGGTTTTATATGGATGGTGGGCGGAGGAAGAGAGAGCGAGAGGGAGGGAGGTTTGAGAGTGGTTCATGATAGTGGTTTCCATGGTTTCCCTCCCTGCATGGGCGGTCGAGGTTTTTAGGGGTGCTGTCGTTTTCGGATCACGTTTCTGGCGTTAGTCGGGCGCGAGATAGCGATGGACAAACAAGGTATTCCCTCCAGTCCCTCTCCGAGAAACCAGGGCTTTGTGTTTTCTGCCTTTCGCCTTTGTCTTCATTTCTTTGATGCATCAAATCATCGGAGGTGTATTCGTCATACATTCATACCGAAAGTAATATCTTGTGTGCATGGAGCCATTAAAAATATAACACAAGATCCAAACAGTTTTTTATATTTTAACGATATGACATTTATGGGTCAGGCATTGAAATCTTTAAGCTAATTTTAAGTATTTTTTTTCTTATAAACGCTAGTTAGCCTTATTTATTGGTACATATTATCATTTTATACTATACTAGATAATTACCTGGTCTTTGCCCCAGGTTCACAGTTTCGAAGTTTTCATGCTCATATCACTCGCTAATATTTTCATTCGAACTCAAGGTACTCTCGAGATAAGTGACCGTAAGTTTTCAAATAAGTGGTTACACACCTTAGGTTTTTTCGTTCGCTCTCACTTTTAGGTGTCGAAAGGTCATGTGCTGGCCACTTAAAAACACAAAACTTGCATGTTTTCCGACGCCAAAGCGACTTCGGCTTTCAAATGAGCTGTCATATATCTCAATAAGTTCTTCTGTTCACTCTCAATTTTAGCTATAGGAAAGCCATGTGCTGGCAACAGACAATACCAATATTGTTTCAATGTTCCACAGTTTATCCATTCAGTGCCTTCGATACCGGATAAACTTCATCGGCATTAAATGAAAAGTATTTTTTTAGATAAAGATGAAATAAATGGTTTACAGATCGTGAAGAGCAAGGGTTAATGGTCAACGTGACGAGAAACACACCTTGGGAGCGGAAATGTGCTTCCGTTCGTTTGTGTATCAATTTTGACGCATCGAAACGAAAATCGGTTCGGATTAATTTGTTTCTTCCCTCCTCCGCAAGAGGGATTTCCTGCTACCGAGCTCACCGCAAAACCGATTTAATTGAGGCGTCCATCGGGAGAATTTAAAGTTTTTCTTTTTTAATCACAGCCCTCTTTTTTCTTTGTATCCCTCCGCCGTTTGTTCGCCAAAGAATCGATCAGAAACTCCCATTAAAATCCCTCTCTCCTGCTGTCTTCCTCCATATCTCTCTCTCTTTCTCTTTCACCCCATTTCCAACCCAACCGGCTCAACACCTTCATCCTCGACACGCCGCACTTTCTCGTTTCCCCGTTCGCCGCAACACGCGTGTACAGGCTTCAAGGGTGAGAGTCAACCTTCTCCAGACGCCCACTCGTCAGGCGGGCAGTCTCCCTCGCCCTCCAACCTCCCTAAACCTCTTCCCCTAGAGGCGGGAGGTTGAAATGAAGGGGAGGGTGGGTGGGTCTGGCCCATCATCATCAACATCATATCCCCACGAACTCCCTGCCACCTTCCGCCCACCACCACCAACCCACCCCAATACCACCTTCCCTTCCTTTTTCTCCATTTCCTCTCTCTCGCTCTTAAATATAAAAAAACTTTGTCCATTCACCTCCCTCCCTCTCTTTGCCCGGCTTTCCTTAAGGACTCCTTTGCGTGCCAAGTTCCCCTCCGCGGTATTCTTTCGTACCTTCCCAATTTCCGACCATACGGAGAAAAGGGGGGTGGGAAGAATAAGAACGAAAGGAAGGCTATAAATATGCTTTGCACGAATAGGAAGTGTTGAGAGAAGTTGAGTTCTTAGGAAAATAGGGAAGTATGGGAGAGAGCCTTATAAAGGAAACGAGGAGGAGGAAGAAAAAGGGACTGTTTTGGAGGGTTGGAGTGGGAGTGGCGAGGAAAAGGCGAGTTGGAGGAGTGAGTGAAATGAGATCGAAGGGACGCGATATAGGAAGGTCCCCTTTCTTGGTCGTGAAAAATGGGATTATAATTGGAGGCCTCTTGTAGGCGGGTGTGCTCCGCATTGTCGCTGGTAACTAAACGTAATCGGGGAAAGTGTCCGGTTTAATTGGTTGGGATGGCGCACGACACGCCGCTGGAGGACCTCTTTTTTTACAAAGGATGAGTTCTGTGAGAGTGGCCCCGTTGTTAGATCGACAGATGAACCAAAGATCAACGCGCGCTTTCCGTAACCACAGTTGGGCAGTGTGTCCATATACAATATCCCCGATGTTGAAGCTTTTCAATTAGGTCAGAGTTTTTAAAATGTTTTCAGAGTTTGTTAAATTTAATAAATTCTGATGTAACCCATTCAAATGCAATATTTTGATGCTTCGTAAAAGTAATTTAACCTTGATTTCATTAAATATTTGCTGCATCATACTTAAAATTAAAGGTTACTGGATTCGTTTTCTCGTACATATTTTATTCCTGTATAAAAATAATTTTCTTTTAAATAGTTTCAACCGAAGTTACTCTTTTTAAATTAATTTCAAACCATTGTTGCTTATTTCATCAATGCTCATTTCATTCGCTAATATTTGTATTAAAACTCAAGGTACTCTCGAGATAAGTGGCCCCTTAATTGGTATGGTGACTTTCAGCCTCTCTCCTATACTATAAACTCAAACACAAAATCGAATAAGCCAAGCGGTATGTATATCATAAATGATATACCATTTTCAGATCCACGACAATACATAGACACTGACATCTTACAAATGGCTTCCAGTATTTCTTCGATCTTGAATAAATTATGTATAGTTTCAAATTTGATATTTTGATAAGAATATTCAAATAAATTGTGTAATTTTACACAAAATTAACATGGGCCTCTAATCCGGGTATGATTTATACGGCACCTCCCTCCCCAAAAAATCTAGATTCTGGCCCCGAGGCGCACATCCTCAAGGTTCCTTTAGTGTGTGTACGGATTTTTACGTCTCTTAGTCTCTTGGTTTTTGAGAAATGTTGTCCACACACTGATATACGTCGCTTTTTATTATTATAGATGTATTATATTATTTGATTCCTAGCGTTTTGGATTACTTTTTCCATTTACCAATAGACAACCAAGCAAAGAAATAAATGACAAGATTAGTTTAGTTAACGACTTATTGAAATTGAAAGAGGTAACTCATTCCTTGGCTGCGAGAATAATATTTATCAGACAAATAATTAGAGAGGTGTAAGTTTCATTTTAAAATAGTTTAATCCATTATGAACGAACACATTGCTTGAGAATTCACATCGATCAGAGACAAGGATTTGTCTAGGAAAATATTTGAACCTAACATATGACTAAATTGAAAGAGTAAACATATATCAGCTGTTAAATATTTTATCGTTACATTATTAAAGTGAAACCAGGCTGGTTTCCCAAAGTTGACGTCCCGAATTGATTAATTATGTATATTGACAGGAAATGTTTCAGTATGTGTTAGTCATTCCAAGGAATTCTCATACCATACCACTTGTAGTTCATAGTTTATCAATGATAGAAAAAATTGGAAAAACAAATTTATATGGCGTTATCAGGTTTAAAATACTAAAAAAATGTCAAAATCGCTTTCTGATATATATTGCATGTATTTTTTTTTAAATAAACGAATTTAATAAATGTTACTGCTTATACGCTAATATGTCTGTATCAACTGCCCATTGCTGAAGAGTAGTCGAGCGTAAAAGAAAATAACCCATTTTATCACTCGTCTATGCTCAAGCCGAGTTCAGTAACAATCGTCTCCATGACGACAATCTGAAAAATGCGATTTAAAACGCAAAAACGCAAAGTTTTAGTAGAAATTCAAGAAAATACGATCAATTATCAAAATTAGGTGATACTAATTAGAATCTACATTCTTTTCCCCTTAGAACAGCGCATATCTCGCTCCGATATCACAATTTTAAGATATTTTGATGTGCCAAAGAAAAATCTCTGCCCGATGGATTTGACTTCCGATGTAAAACTAACAAGATTGGAAAGGTGTACTCCATGTCGGAGTACACAGAGTTTCCAAATGCGTTCTTTGAGATTTCACAATGTTCTCAACATTTTTCGCTCAGATGAGAATTTAACGAGAAGCAGGCGAGGTACGTTGTAAAATACATGTTGGTCTTCATGTAAAGTAGTCGTAATTATTGTCCGATTTTAACCAAAATTGGAATCGGTCAATTAATTTTAACAAAACTACCTAATACCAAATTTCATCACAATATGTCAAGCGGTTCTCGAGTTGAAACCAAGGAACGTTGTAAACTACATGTAGGTCTTTATGTAAAGTGGTCGTAATTTTTGTCCTATTTTAACCAAAATTGGAATCAGTCGACCAATTTTAGCAAAACTCCCCAATACCAAATTTAATCAAAATACATCAAGCGGTTCCCGAGTTGAAACAAAGGAACATTGTAAACTACATGTAGGTCTTCATGTAAAGTGGTCGTCATTGTTGTCCGATTTTAACAAAAACTTGAATCAGTCGACCAATTTTAGCAAAACTTTCCAATACCAAATTTCATTAAAATACATCAAGCGGTTTCCGAGTTGAAATTAACATTGTCAACTCTTTGTAGGTCATGTAAAGTTGGTCGTAGGTCTTGTCCGATTTTAACCAAAATTGGAATCGATCGACCAATTTTAGCCAAACTCCCCAATACGAAATTTCATCAAAATACGTCCAGCGGTTTCCGAGTTGAAACAAAAGAACATTGTAGGTCTTCATGTAAAGTGGTCATCATTGTTGTCCGAGTTTAACCAAAATTGAAATCGGCCGATAAATTTTAGCAAAACTCCCCAATACCGAATTTCATCATAGTATGTCCAGCGGTTTCCGAGTTTTAACATGCGGACGGAAGGACGGAAGGAATCGACCCCCTCTATATGCGTTTACTTCGTGAACTTCGTGCAAACAACGCATAAAAAGGAGAAAACGTTCCTGGAATCGTACCCGGCAGTTCAATCTTCGCCAAATAAAATATAGCCCGGAGGTGGATTCTGGTTGCAGAAGCCTCATACCAAGTTTCATGAAAATCGGTCAATTGATGCAAAAGTTGTTAGTACACGTACACACATACACACAGGCAGGAGAATTTCATAAGGCAGGTTCAGTGGTAGAACATCAGCCCGGCAAGTGAAAAACCCGGGTTCGATTCCCGGTTATAGCAGACTTTTTCTCGTTTCAAAATTATTCCCATACCATAATGAAATCAAGATTTTTGAAGCGGAACTAAAGAGCAGAGCTACCACAGTAAAAAGTTAAATAATATTTCTTTTATGCGTATTTCTATAGAACTGACCCAATGGATTTTATCCAAATATAGTATTTTTAATCTTCATATAAATAAATAACCAAAATGTCATATTTCCACCGGGTCGACAAAATAGGGCTACCACAATATCAAGGTTAGAATTTTTCTGTAACTATGAATTTGGAAGGTATTGGCTGAACGGATTTCAAAGAAATATCGTTTGTACGGTGAGTATAGAATGGGAAAACGAGATGAATATGTTTAGAACGGATTAAAAAAGCAGGGCTACCGCAGTATAAGTAAAAATAATTTTCTGATTTCAAAGCAAATACATTAGTATACGATTATACTACGGCGAATTTGAAGAAAAGCACTCCTGCATCACGGGAAATTTGTGTACACTCCTACTAGTTATATATTAAAATTGTATTGAAAGGAAAGTATGCGGATTAGTTCTTTCCAGAACTACTTGTTTCATATACAATTAATTCAAACATTAATTTTATTTTTCACTCATGAATTATTACCAACACAAATGTTTTTGCACTTTTCAATGTCATTTTTCATTTATTAAAATTAGAAAACTGACATATTTAATGTGATGTTTGCTTTTATAATTTATACGTGCAATTGTCATTGCTTCTCCCTTACGAAAAAGGTAATATTCCAGTACTGAAATAAAGAAACAAGATTTTTTTCTTTTAGTCAATCGTTAAAAACGCCCACAGTCAACACGCAGTTTTATCAATAATAATTATCTGATATTATTAACGTTGTAATATATTAATTTTGACGTTGCTACAACTATAATTTCGATGCTTTTTAAAAACCGCGAAGCGATTAACGCAATTCTTTCCTCTATTTGAAGGCTTAATAGACGCTAATTTAATCGAAGGAAACTATGCGGATCGCCTTGGCAACACCCGGAAAGTACGAAAAAGCCATAAAATTTCGAAAAGAAATCCGTATTCCTGTAAAAAATTCCTCGTGTAACAGCTAAATTAGTTTTAGCCGTCGAATAAAGCTAAAACGGAGAAAGTTGGTCCATATTTGCGTATTTTAATGAATGAAGGAAAAATATTTTGCATCTTGAAAAATCGAAAATTCCTAGTAAACTTATGAGAATATATAATCTTCTCCTGGAATCGAGTTTAAGCTCTTAACTCCATCTGGAAGTATCTTTAAAAACCGTGATAGACAGACACTTGAGAATTATTATATATAGAAGATTAGTCGTAATTAATCAAACATTCGAAAATTATTTAAAACACACCTCAATTGAATGGAGTAGTTGCAATATTTACGTTTACGTTCTTTTCTTCGTCCTAGATAATACATTTCTTCCCGCTTAACTAATTTTGCTTGCACACGGATTAATATTGAACATATTTTCTTAATTAGGTATAGCAGATCTTATTTACTTCATTTACTCCAAAGATTGTTTACATTGGCAACATTTACGTATCCATGCAAGGGTTTTTTCCAAGTTCAAAGAGAATTACGACTTTCTTGTTTGATTTCCTTGGAAACGGCTACTCCTACGACAAAAACGTATAAGAAAAGAAATATTGTATTTTACTATTTCTATAAACTTATTTAAAAACATTTTGGATATGAATAATATTTCACGAGATATGAGGTAAATTTCGTTTATTGTTATCAGTAAAGTGGCACTATTGATTGGGTTATGTAAACCATGTATGTTATTTTCTTATTGCCTTTTGCCATAAGTGTTAAATACCAAACTTGATAAAATCCTTTCGGTAGAAGCCGAGAACGAACATGCGGACGGAACGAAGCTAATAGGCGCTTACTTTGGAAGCAAAACGCGCCCTATGACTACGCAAACAAAACTAAACAGAAAAATGTGCTTAGTTTTCACAAATGAGAACTATACACATCTAAGCCTGAAGCGGTGTTTTGCGTTTTTATCCGTGATTTTCCATCTTTTCGATTTTTATGTTTTTGCGATCAGTAATATCTCATATTATATAAAAGTATAATGTTAAACTACTAATATGGGAGCGAGAATTCGATCTTGCATACAGAAATTGCATCATAAAACATTATCAATCGAAATCTAATATCGCTCACTAGTCTGTGCATGAAACCTGTTGGATTACCGAAATGGTAGGAATGGAGCGTAGAAGATATGGTTTAAGTTCAATTTATCGCTACTATTTCTTTCATGGTCTCTTTGATATGATTTGCGTGTGAGAGGAATTTCTTGAATGTTCGTTGAAAAATGACAGGATACGTATTACCATTTCTATCACACTCCATCAGAAATCGACGAAATTTCACTTTTGTACAGAACGTCCAAAATAGATAACAGTAGATAACAGTTAAGGATTTTTAAATGTTACAATCTCGCTCTTAAATTAATTCTAAATACATGCTTTAACGAATCTGTGAGCAGTAAAACATTATTGTTTTAGACCTAATACGTTTCCTCCGTTCGCGGAGGACGATACTTCGGCGATAATAGGGCCCAAAAACAAGATCTAGTGATATTTTGAATGAGTCGATTGTCAATAATATCTGCCTCAGAATTGATCCTATTCCCTACAACAGTAATTTTAAACCCTTTCTATTTTTGTACCACCAAGCCAAAAATAAAATGTTCGCGTACCAGCAGAGGTCAATTTAAATTAATTTAAATTCAAACATTATAATAATGTTATGTGCCAACAATCGTGCATCTAAATTTGTAATTGAATTACGTAAATATAGGCAAAACCATGTGTTTTTATTTTTTTCGCCTGCCACTTTGCAGTAGCTTGTGTACTACTTGTGGTACACGTACCACAGGTTAAGAACTCCTACCTTGCAGAAATTGATTACACGAGATCTATAAAGTATGGTTCATTTCAATCAATTCCATCAATTTTACGCCTGCATCTCCTTTGAGATGATATTTAAATCAACTCTAGCAATAACAGAAAAAGTATAAAAATTAAAATTTTCAAAATCCACTTGCGAAACCGGTCGTAATAAATTTGTTAGTGGAAGTATACAATTTTATTTTTTCATTTACATTAAAATTTTTATTTAATATTATGAAAAATAATTTTAACTAAAATATAGTTTGGCTATAGCTATATGGATGACATTGTCCGGAATGGTAGATAAAAGGTGCGAAAAGCGTGCAATTTATCATTGGTTAGATTACAGGTTGAAAACGTTTTAAGTATATGGGATCCGTATGAAAAGGGCCACATACTTAAGCTAGAAATATTCCAACTCAGAGCTGCTAGATTCGTGAAAATAAACAAAACAAAATGTAACCTCACAATTAAAGAATTTGAATTAGGTGCCGCAGAAGGATTGTAGACTGAACGCCTATATTTCTGGAGAAATATAGATCGGAAGATTTAGCAGAGGAGATTTTATGAATAGTTGAAGCACCAACGTACATTGGGAGGTCGCAGGATTTTCTTTTAGTGCACCCTTTGGAAATGCCAAAAATTCTTAACTATCGAGACGAAATATGAACAGAAAGAGTAGCGGAAAAAATGCAACTGACGTTATCCAATGTTCTTCACGCTATTGAAAAAGGCCGCCACAGGAGTCGGCCATCAGGGTTAATGGTGTCTCTCCGACGGGTGTCAGCAGTAAGGAGGCAGAGAAGTCCTCGTGCCATAGAGAGAGAGAGGGAAACGGGGAGTGGGGTTGAGTGGTTTAGGCGTTTGCATGCGAGTGGATGCAAATCCGTGAGAGGGAGAGGGAGTGAGAGAAGGGAGGAAGGGTTGGGAAGGGGAGCAGGTTCGGGGTCGCATGGGTGACTGTGAAAAGCCGCAGGGTGGCGTGGCCTAATGGAGCGGTAGACAGTGGTTTGACGCCGCAAGGAGAGGGCGAAATTAGGGTGAGAGAGTGACAGAGGTCGCGCCGGTGGGGTAAAGAACTGGTGTGTGTTTGCGCGGATGGAGTGTAAGGACGGCAGCTTCGAAGTTTCTAAGGAAAGGTCCGTTGCCATTTGTGGAGTAAGAGGATGGTATTTTATTTATCGAAGGGAGCGAATATCTAAGATATTACCCAATTCTTGTGCCGAAACGGAATTTTACAAACTCTTAACCTTGGTGAATTTAGCATAGTATACTTTTTAGGGATAGTATTATTTAAATTTCCAAATATTTCATTCTTGGATGACGTCAATCTTTAATAACGAGATTTTTTAACTAGCTATCCGTTGTCTAATCGTTATGGTGTCTGTCGTTGGTTCTTTTGAGCTTGATACGTTTATTGGACATTATCGATCAAATTAACGATCATGAATTACCGATAACATTTTTATATTCTGTACATTGTAAATCACAATCGAAGCATGAAAATAATAATTTTTAAAAGTATCTTCTTTTCGTTATATAGTAAACAAAATCCGAAATTACGCATACTAAACTATTAGAACTGAAAATTATTGTAGATAATGCGTAATAAATAGTTTCGGCATTCACAAAACCTTATGTTTATGGTATTTACATTGATTTATATATTTCTAAGAATTATTTTATTAAATTCGGTTATTAAGAATGGGTGACATTTCGAGGAGTCAGATGAAAGTCGCATTTAGTATGTTTGGAAATAATACAACTGTGAAAACAATCTTATATATTTACATAACATTTTAATTTTTTACTTTCTGTAAGGAGATGACCCATCGATACACAGCGCTACGGTATTTGATCAAAACCCCGTAAACCTTGATAAAATATTCTTATACTCCTCGTACAGCAGTTATAATAACGAATCCCAAAAAGCAATAGGTAACTGTGGTCAAAGCGAGTACCTGCTCCTTTTTTCTTAAAAAAATGTTTAAGGATATTTTGCTAGCTTGCTATCTATGCTTCGAAATATTATATTTAGGATTTTACATTTCACTTGCAATTTATATGCGACGTAATCATTATGGAGCCGTTTAAACCTATGGATAGCAACCTTTTTCCACATCGCGGGCCGCGTCGGTGGCTGCGAATCCTTCGAAGGGCCGCATTAGAGTAATGTGTAAATTTGTGTGTTAAATTTTTCGCATTGCTTTTTCATCATAGCTTTGCGGGCCGCACGAAAACCCTCCGCAGGCCGTAGGTTGGACACCTCTGGTTTAAACAGTTTACAGTTTCTGCATCGGCATCCATAAGCCATCTCTAATATTTATTTCCAAACTGGTGAAGCTTCCATCTCATGCGGCCTTCTTTAAACGTCCTAAACTAATTTGTATTATTAACTGTACTTTTTTGTATTTTTCATATCTACTGTTTAAGAAATCATCAATGTGCAACTAATCTCTAATGTAAACGGGCATAATGCACGGCACGTGTTTGTTACATTATTATTAAATTTTTTTAAGTTCACCTATATACAAAAGCAAATATTAAACCTTTGTGTTTGTATATTAGGCGTCCTTTTTGTGAAAGTAATGATTTTTCTATGAGGTCTTGTGCCCTTAACAATTATTAGGATCTCAAAATATCTTCATCTGACACTGCTCATGAGATACTCTTTCCAGCGCGTTTTCCGTGTCGAAAGTCGCATGTAGCCATAAGTAGATCCCATAAACTACATATGTTATCACGATACTCGTGCAGTATATATAAATAAAATAGGTTGATGAAAAACGCGTAATTTTTTAATGTTGTCATCATTGATGACGATAACTGCAAAGTATGCCATCTAGGATAAACATTGGATCATATAGACGCGATGTAGCCTCCGAGTGAAGCCGAGACGCCATTTTCGGGAGTCAATTGAAAAATGCTTCAGCAGCGGTCAGACCCCTTAAATAAGAGCGTCCCACATTCTCCGTTCACACCGCCACCCTCAGCCCTTCCTCTCTTTTCTCCACCCCTTCCGGACCCTCCAATCCTCGCACCGAACAACCCTTTTTCACGAATCAGTCAGCCATTTGAGCTCACCCCGCAGCGTGCGACCTTTTCATCTTCGTTCAAGTGGCTAACTTACCAGACCCTCCCCAATGATTGCTCAGAGCCTTTCTATCCCTCCTCTTCTCCCCTGCTCTTTTCTCTCTACCCTCCTATACAATTTATTTTCCATAAAGTTTTTTCTTTCCTCCTTTCCGTAGAGCTCTCTCCCCTGGTACGAAGGCCTCCGATACGAACGGAGCAGATGGGGGGCGTGATCAATGAGAAGTTTGGAGACCTCAGACGCGATATTTTACTCTACGCTTTGCCGGAATGTTATTGGACTAAGCATTAAAAACTCGTTAGAAAAACTGCTCGCGTCTCTCCGTCCACGCGATTTACTGGTTCATAGATCAGTCAATGTAACACAAAAGGCGTATTATATACCGGCAAGCATGCATAGTATATTAGTTATTCGATTTCAACGTGATTTCATATTTATAAATCTGTTTACATATGTGTATATGATGTCTTTTTAATGAATAAATTGCATTTGAGATTGAATTAAATCAATTAATAGTTTCAGGTTAAATATCTTCCTCTCACCGATATCACCTCAAAACAATTCTTTAATATATGTATACTATTAAAAATATATATACTTATATATTTAAAAAATTAAACATTTATTGCGCTGAAAAGTGTATTTGATATTAAATATGTATATTATGAGATGCGATTATACCTATACACAGCTAACAATATGCTTTAATATGGCTAATCAGCGCCGGTCATATGTAAAATGAAGTGTACCCACAAACACATATGTACTTACAGGTTATACTTTCAAAAAAGCGCTATTATTCCGCCATGTATGGGAAAGTAGCGGTATGATGAAGAATACATTGTCAGCTACTTTGAATTTGATAGATTAAGTGTACAAATGCTTCTTATGCCCAAACATTCTGAAAGCTGTGCGATTTAACTTTGGCTCAATTTCAAGTTATCAGCTTGATAAAATGTCTATAAATTAATAGAATTTTCTGCGTATCAGCAATTTTTATTTATTTATTTTTAACTAGCCTGTAAACAGCACTTTATGGCTTCTACAATGAGCGCGCGACCGGTTTTGCTAAATAATTAGCATCATCATTTGTGTGGAAGTTACGTTGTTCTTCTTTTCTTCTGAAATATGATTATCATTCACCACAAAGTTGAGCCGAATTCCTTAGATTATAAATCTATCATTCATTCTTCAGAGAGACAATTACTATCTTCTAGCAATTATAATAGAATAAAAGTTTTTACGGTCAGTTAAGCAAATAATTAATATTTCGCTAATATCAAGGAATTAAAAGTACACTTTTACTAGGCATATATGATTAATACCAACGATGATGTTTCCATGGTGATAAACTAATTAAATGGATATAAACCGCGAAAAATCTTATTAAAACGTAATTTCTGTGCAATTTCGGCCAAAATTCAAAATGTCACCAAACAAACTTAAGCTTCATACTTTTTGCCATATAATTGTGAAAATTCCACGTCGATTTAATGATTAAGATAGTATTTTTAAATGGCAACAAAGTAAGGTCTGCACGCTAGATTTTTGCTCTTCAGATCTCCACATGTTATTCAAATAGAGAGATTATACGCTTCTGGAATCAAACCACAGACCCAATGTAGATGGAGGACAGCTTATTATTTTAAAATGACACTTCTGAATACTTTGTGAAAGTTTAAACCAAAACAAATGAAAATGTTTGATTTACCTATAAGTAAGAGTTTTTCCTTTACACGCGAAGGGTTTAAAACATTTCCTGGCATACGTTCGTTTTATATATGGTATGGATATAACACACAGAACTTATAGAATATTCGCCATATTAAAGTTAATGGACGATGCCGAGACTTCGTGGAATTCCACAGTCAAATAAAATAACCAATACGAGGTAGTATTTTTCTATTAGACATATTTTGCTTATTTCCACAGATATCTGTGAAGATGAGCAATGGATTTCTTATTCAAAATACTATCTCGCATTGTTTATTTAATTTTATTTGCCATATTCTTTAAAAGATTCCGGAAGGTATTTGCCGCCATTCGAAAAAACCACGCATGCGTCTTATTATTCCCACTTCCTTCTGGTAGTATAGCTTGCTTATGGAATTCAAACATAACTGTTTCATATGGTTCTATTCAATCGGCAAGTTTTATGCTGCCACCCTGATGAGATTTCTTCATTCATATGGAAATATATGTTGAGTATTTAAAATGGACATCGATGGAATAAGTGAGGTTTTAGGAAAAATTGAAAAATTCCACTTACATTGTGCACGACCATAATAACAAAGTACCTGAGATCGATTGTAGAGCAGAACGTTTCCGAGGTTATGAATCGCTATAACTAGTGCGATCATCTTCTGCCCCTCGCCCTTCTAGAAGATTACAGGGTAGTATGTAAAATTAGCTTAAATATAAAACCGTATTCCTTTCATCATTGGCTCCCTAAAAACGTTCCTATGAGCATGGCAAGATACTTCCATTTTCCAAAGAAGGTCACATTTATCAAAATATCACTTATCATTCTTCGGATCTCTGATTTTCGTTGTGTTGTTAACTGGTGGTGCCGTGATTGCGTGCAGAGCCCCTCTTTAAGTGAAATTCTAAATAAAAACATCGAGAGAGTCAATGTAATATCACTTAATATTTTCCATAAAAACTATAATTCAAGAGCATGATTAAGCTCTTCAATTTAATGTGTTATTTTGTACAATGAACATCTAGCTTTTATACCTTTTTATCTGCGGCCAGAAAGATAAGAATTTCCAATAGTAGCCAAAAAGAATGACTACTTAATTACGTAAAAAATAATTTTTTAAACTGTAATTTTGATATATTTGCGCCCCATAAGAGCCATTTAAGACAACTTAAATCAGTTACAATGAGTGATATTCCACAACTTATAGCAATTGAAAGGTATATATAATGATAAAAAAAACGCTTTCGAAAAATATTACATTGCATTGCAATATGATGTATCTGTATTCTCAACGATTCCGAATTTGAGAAAAAATAAATCGTTTCCATTTATTTAGGACACCTGAAAAACACGAATGTTGTTTTATAGTATAATCAATTTAAGCGACTTCTGAAACGATTTTTTTCCGATAGAGTCTTATTAGTAGTACCACATTGTATGTGCTTAATAGTTGAACGGCACCGTGATAGTTGAGTGAATCGTATTTATTATCTTTAACTTTTAAACTTTGAGCTTTGAACAGCGATCGCTTTACAACTTCTTTATAAACACCGACTTGATTGCGATTGCGGAGATTATCATAGACTTGCAAAAGAGTGGAGATTATCCAGAGTTGTTCTTTATAAAACCATTGAGCGTAACCACATTTGTGAGAATTACCTCCACTGAGCTATATGCAACAAAAAAACTGAAAGCGCCTCTAATTGTTTATAATGGAATTTTTACAAACTGGGGATAACACTAATAGTAATGAATTCACGGTGACCAAGTTGGTTCTGGAGTTTTTACCTACAAGTTCTCTCATGCTGTGAAACATATTATGAATATCCTTTCTTCTGTGATTGCCCATATAGAAATCACAATGCTGACACTCAATAGGTAATAAAAAATTTTATAATTGGAAAAATATGATTTAGTATATGAAAAGTTCTAAATCGATGAACATGAACCTCGAGCATAAATATAAACAAACTAAATTGGCGAGATTCCAATATGGCGAGGGAAAACTAAAGGAAGATCCATCTCGTTTCATTTATTCATTACATATGTCCATGCAGTAAAATAATTCATCAAAAATAATATGAACATAAACCACAGAAATATATTTTTATTTTCAACTGATAATCAATGCACCGACAAAAGTCATAACTGAGATAACAACCATTATAAGACTAGGTATTTTAGTTGATTATCGAATAAATTGGATCCGTAACGAGGGCTCGGTTACTCTATTTTGGATTTATTTTATTTCGTTACTCATTTGAAATTCCTAATGAAATATAATAGCCTGACTCGAGGAATTGATTTTATGTATTTTTTTGAAAATCTGTCAAATTAATTTTTTTTCCATATTTAACACGCATGACGTTTTATCTAAACGAACACATTTAATTTTCTTTCAATTCTATTGCAACAAATAATGGAAAGGGAGCATGCTAAAAATGCAGTGTCGACAAGCTATTGTGTGATATAAATTCGCAAAGATTACTTGTGATTTATAAGTGATAAAGGCTGTACGTATAAGATAACATGAGATAAGAGTTTATAAATTGATACTTGCTAAGATTGATATGATGAAAAAGCATGAAATATCCCGTTTTGCAAGAAATTTTTATTAAATTAATATTAATGATACAAACCGATATTGTCAACTTCTTTATTTGTTGAGTTATCATCGAACGAATTTCTTTTTGGCAGATCCGCAAATTAATATAACGGATTGCTTTCCCTTCGTGTTAATTCACCTAAACATTTCCTCGTGGCTTTGATAAGCTGGATCGTATATCAACCTTTTCGTAACGAAGGTAAGTTTACTTCCCTCTCCGTGAGATAAATACTTAGGTCTACACTTTTTCCTTATCAAACCTTAACGCAATTGTTTTCAAGGCTTATCGTAAAGAAGCCAGGGAAGGAACGTTCAAAATCTGCATGTAATGCGCCTTCTTTTGCCGTTGATTGGGACAACTTCAGAAATATCTAATATCCTTCTAGATAATGTGTTTGTTCTTCCTCTCTTTCGATTTTAAGAGGCTTAGATTTAATTTTGTATTCATATTCGACATAAATACAATGTTGAAGACGGCTGCATCACCTATTTAAAAATTTAATCGGGTTATTTTTTACCTCATAAAGTGGTGGGCATAGTTAAAAATGACAATCGTATATCAGTATTTCAGAGGTTAATAACGTAAAGAAAAATTGATTTAAAGATAGAAAGCGCTTTTTGCCATCTCATTTAAATATAAATATGAAAATATTCAGCTTCTGAAGGAAATATTTTTATTATAATATTCCATTGGATTTCCAAAAATTCAGTTATTGAAACAGCTGTCTGAGAAACATTTTCTTTATATATTTTGAGTCCCTGTAATAAGCTAAAACACAACGCATAAAATTACGCAGAACACTACAGTCGATCGCATTTTGGCCTAATACATAATCTAACTCAAATTTAGTTGCATTTAGTATTTGGCTGAAGAAACATCAACGGGGTTGGCTGAAGACACATCTTGAGGTTTCATCGGAAATAAACCTGTAGTAGATGAAGTTGAGGCTGCCGTGGTTTATCACCTCTGCTTTTTGCTAATTTCTTGACTAAATCTCGGAGCCTTGCATGCCATATATATTTAGGTTTTTCTATATTTATCTTATATTATAACAAGTAGACATCACTAATTCTTACTTAAGATAAAATGTCGCTGCTCTATTCCTTTTAGTATCAATTCAGTGCATAACTGAATGCATCTATCAATAGAAATTCTCTCTTCGACTCCCCGTCCTCCCCATCTTCATCATTCTCATCTTTTTCGTTATTGTATCCCTTCTGCACCATTTGAATAATTGCAGCATCAGTTTGTTAATTCACAACAGGCGCATTGCTGGTTTTCAATTTATGGAAATTTAATTCCCATTTAACTAGGAGAAAAGTTGTATAAATTATCACTGTCACTTTATGAATACATTAGTTATTATTCAAGCAGAGTACAAACCCTAGTCCTGGACACTTGTAACCTTTTTCGAAATATCTCTTAGACAGGGAACATACAATAGAACACGGGAAAATCAATACGCAATCCACGTCATATTTCCGGAACAGACTTTCAACCCAAGCAATGGATGTTTCCGCACCACAGGTTTACGGATGAGAGAGTTTCAACTTGTATACAAATATGCTATAGTTTTCTTATGTTATATCGATTAATGAACGCTTATCATGTGGAGCGCCCAATAGGCATAGCAAAATAATCTAATACTCATAGTGTATCTGAGTTCGTGTGCGTGAATATTCAAAGTTCATAGATAAAAAAACTAGAGAAAAGCCATGAAAATTTATTTGCCTACTTTAATGGCATAACCATGGCTCTTTTTTTCAGAATTTTGGGAGAAAAAATATCAGCCGCGAAGGCTATCTCAATACCAAACAGACGCAGGATTTTCTTTTTGCCAATACTACACATTTTCAAAATACAGTTGCGCATTTTGTTGGAAAATTGTATTGGGTTGGGATACTTTATATCAGGACACAAAATTCAATTTTTGAACGTTCGTTTGACGTAAAATGTCGTATTTTATGCTACATTAAACGAATTACAATCATATCTCGGTTTCCGACGCTTCATTTTCCGACGATCCTCGCATACGACGCTCGCACTATAGAAGCAATTACTCGCATTCCACCGAGTTTATAGCTTCAAAAACACTCATCAATACGACGTAATTTGCTTATACTAATTTATATCGTAACGAAAAGTAGTAGGATTTGTATTTCCCACTTCCTGACAACGCTGAAATTTCCGTACCTAGGTAAACTGGCTCTTCCATTTCTTCGTCTTTTTCTTTATCGCCACACTTTCCCTGCTGACCTACCATGACCTCCCTCACAATGTCTGGATCCGTTTGAGCTTCTTTAGTTATCATACCACGGTCGAATTCTGGATATGAGTTGATGTCTTCACATTAAAATTTCCTACATTCATCTCCACCAACCATTCCGTTATTGTTGTTTCATTAAGATTGACGTCTGCTATCTTGTTTTAGAAAGATCAGTATGACTGTAACAGTTCTTAATAGTTTCCGGAATCACTCGCCTCCATGCAGTCTAATGTTCTGATGGCATCCAATAATGAAATGTTGGGATCTTCTTTATTCTCATCGCATTCAACCATTTAAGGAAAATTAATTTTTGAAAATGATACTTTATGCTTTAATTATTCCTTGGTACACTGAATGAAGAACACTTGTAATGTTAGAAGGCAGAAAAACAACCTTAATGTTGCTTAACTTTTATCCAAGCTTAGGATGAGCTAGACAATTATCGATTAATAACAAAATTTTTCTGTTTTGAGAATCAAGTTCACGATCCTATATTAGTATAGCTTCTTTAAAAAGAGTTGACGTAATCCAAGCCTTTTTGTTTGAATAGTATCGAGCAGGCAAGATTTTGGCGTTTTTAAAACATCTAGGGTTTTTCGATGTGGCAATCACAATCAACTGGCGTTCCTTACTCTCACAAACAAAATGTTTACCTAGTCCTATCCTTGGATAATTTTCCTACTTTATACTTATTGCCTTTAAATTTTAATTTGTAGTCCAGAGTTAGTTTAAAGAACAATCCAGTGTCATTTCCATTACAAATGTTACAGGTACTATAATCTTCACAAAGTTTAGGCCATATCGTTTTTAACCATTCTCTAGGTAATGTTAGATGTACGTTAATAAATATGAGAGGAGACTTCAACGAAGATAATTGATAACTTAAATTATAGTTAAATTTTTAACATCAGCTGCTGATGATGAGAGCTTGGCTCTCGAAATACATATTTAGCGTTACTGGCTTCTTTTAAGTCCTCACTTAGCGTTACTGGTCTTCTCGAAATCCTCACTTGTACGGTTTGGAGCTATATTTTTAAGATGTTAGGTATAGGTTTTTAGCTTCAGCACTTACTTTGCCAGAGTTAATGTTGCGTCTTACTTGAAATCTGCCTATTCAACCGTTAGAACAATTGAGATTCTCAAATGCAAACAAACTTGCAAACTCTTCAGCTTTTATCTTTAACATAAGTCCACTTAGCGGTATGTTTAAGTTCCTTTGCTGCGTTAACCGTTTAACTAAAGCCTCGTCTACATAAGTGCTTCTCAACCTTTTGCATCCTGCGTCTCATCAACCATGTTATCAATACACCTTGGTCCCACCAACCATTTTGTCAAGAATTCTTGTTCCCACCATGATAAAAACAAACCCCCATTTTCCCAAGAAGTGAATTTTTACGCTAACTGCATTTCAGTATTATATTAACCATTAATGGAAATTTTTAAGAACCATAAATACAGCAGTAATTTTGTTGAGAAATAGTTTTATAATTATTATCTTCAAATCTTCGCTTCCCACAAGTTGAGAAACACTGGTCTACACTGCATGGGTTTCTGGATTCGTTTCGCACTTCGACTCGGACTATCCAGGACACTGCAAATATCTATCTATTAGAGCAAATCGTACAAACCATAGAATTGCTAAGTTTAAATTCTTTGCATACTTGACTTTTAGTTGAGTCACCCTAAATTCTTCTGACCATATCAACTATTTTCTTTGCCGGCCTTGGTAGAGGGGTGGTTAGCGTGTCTGGCTCCCAACGCTAGGGTCGCGGGTTCGAATCCTGCCGAGGGCATGGTTGTATGTTTTCGTCTTTGTTAAAGTTATTACGCTCATTGTAAAAGGCCGTTAACGGCTGTTTATGAGCTGATATAAAATAAATAAATAAATAAAAATAAAAAACAAGATAGAAAGTATATTATGACAATGAGAAAAATTGCTATTATTGACTGGCCGGAAAGTAACGTTTGAATTTGTTACAGTGTATAATACGCATCGATCTTTCCGATTTATTTTTAGCGTTTTTTGTAATCGCTTATGTTTTCGGTTTTTCTGTCCGTCCGTCTGTTCAAGCAATATCGACTGAGTCTTTAGAAGTCAAATTTTCAGGATTGAGCTGTCTACACGGGGGCTAGACATGGACAAATTTAGTGAATCTAGTACCAGCTGCAAAGGATTAATCGGTCTTTTTTCCGACCCCTTAGTTTCATTTCTACCCCATAAGAAGAGCATGATATCGGTGTAGGGCATTATAAATTTGCATTTTAAAATTAGTTCACTTTTAGATAGGAGCTTGGGAAATATACAGTTCTGTAGCTAAAATACAGAGGTTTGTATTTCTTGAAAACTGAAATAAAATCTTTGTTGAATGGGAGCGAAAAATTGTTTTTAACCCAAAAAAGAGGGTAAAATTTCCGATTTTTAAGAATAGGAAATCTCAACTGCCATAGCAACGAGACCACTGCCTTGAAATGGGAAACATATTATTACAAAGAACTGGTATAATGCTTTTAAAGGGAATTTATAGACTATATTCTGAGGCCGCCGATCTCATCCAATGATGTAATCTTATGATGTCATAATCCTTAAACCAGGAAAAAAGCGCCTTATGTAATTTGCTCTGCAATTCTTCCCTCACTTATTTACTAGAAATGCGTAATATATATAGGTAAAATCACGGTACTTACTAACATTTATTTTCTTTGTAACCAAGTTGGTTAACTCCTAATAACTGAGGTGAATATAAGGCATTATTAGGAGGTTGGTACAGGACTTGTAAAATATGTCGTTATATCCAAGCTGTCATATTAAACTAGTTCGTTATAACCGAGTTCTATAGTATTCATTACGCCAAAAAATTTATCTGAACCTTATGGTAGTCGTATACTAGGTACATGGTAGAGAAGCGTGTCCACCTTTTATAATCTTCAATATAAAGAAAGAAAAGATATCTTTCAAACCGTTTTACGGCGCAAATTTAATTTGGACATTATGAATTCCCAACTTTCCACCTTTCTCGTCTCGTTAATTATCACTGAAACTTTCTTTTACAAGGAAATACGAGATTCAATGATTAAGCTAAGATTTTTCAAATGTGGGTTGCAAGAATCGTGCGAGGGAAAGGATTATGCCAGTAAACAGCTCTGTAAGTAGTTATATTAGCGCCCGAGGCCAACTACTAAATACCCCCCCCCTCCCCTCCTTTAAAAAGTTATCGTCTCTAGTTTATTTAGTTACTATTTGGATTTTTTGCTCGCCTTACTTAGTTGCGCCTGGGGCAGATGCCCCGCTTGCCCCGCCCTATTTACGGTACTGGCAGTAAATGTGGAATAACATTTTCTAGCAACAGATAAACTCAAAAAAGAATTGCCGAATTCATATTGTAGCTGGGATCAAATTGATAGTTTTGTCATTTTAAATATCCATGATCTGCTTGGGAAACCAGGTGAGAATTTTACCTACAAAGCAGCCGTACTCATTGGTGATCCACCGATTGTAGATAATTATAAATAAAAAGATTTTAATAAATTGAATTTTTAAAATCATATATTATCTTGGGTAATTACAGAGAACGGCTGCTTTGGAGTCGAAATTCGAATCTGATTTTCTCAAACATTTTATGGTTATTGGGTATATCTAAATTATTGAATTGATATTAGGACTGAGCATTATGCAACTAAAGATTTTACGATAATGGCGGTACTGCAGATAAAAATATAGTAAATAATGTAAATGCGGTCGTTATCTCTTTCCAAATATGGCTAGATAACGGTTTCCCGAGTTTTCATTCCTTCAACGATGCGGCGAAAAATTGTAAACATTAATATTACAATTCAAAAGTATGCAGCCCACGTATATTTAAAGTTTCCTCATGAATTAGTTCCTGTAGTCGGAGGGCACAATTTCTTTCTCAATGCCGATTGCATTTATTTTTGCGGTTTTTTAATACAACATTAGGAATGTTCGAGCCAGTATACATAAAACCGATCTAGCTTTTTGTATCCATCTCATACATTCCTTCCTCGAAAGTCTGATTTCAACAGTAAAATATTTCTCGAGACAATCGAAAAAATCAAATGAAACTGTGCTGAAGGGTTAATACGAGAAGAGAAGGATGGGAAATAGAATCGACTTCATTTATTGTAGCACTGAGAACATTTTACGGTTGAAGGACAGGTTGGTGACTGACTTCTGAAGGCTTCAAACTGGACATCTCTGACTTTTCCATTGCCTTGGTTAAGCCGCTATGACATAGCGTAATACGGTGTTCTGCAAAATGTAATGATGTACACACATATATGTTCTAAGAGAATTATTCGCTTTATCGCGATCATAATGAAACATACTGTATAAGTATATACAATAACACTTATTTATTATTTGAAATAATCGGCATTAAACTTTGAACCATGAGCTGGCAAACAGAAGTTTTGTTCGATAACTTTTTGAGGTAGTTTATTAAACAACGCTATTCCACCATGGTAACAATGGTAACAGTGGAAGCAGAAATAATAAGCAGAAATGGTGACTTTTTCTATCCTTTTAAGGATCTCCTGTTATTGCCGATTTGCCCGTTTCCAAGCCGTTATCACGTGGCATGAAACATTCTACACATGCTTCTACGTAATGTTGCGATAAGTTTAACACAGTGTTGCACTCTATTGTTTTTCTGTCATTAGACAGATACGAAAAACCTCTAGATACAATAACTGCTGTTACAGAAGGCAACCATTGGGTTACTGTCACAATTCGAGTAATATGCTAAACTTCCTATAAAAGGCACCTTCTGCTCCTTCCACATATTTCGTAAAATATTCCACTTCTTTCGTGCACTCCCTTCAGTCACTAGGATTCCGCGAAATGCAGTTTGTAAAAACCTACTCTAGACTGACTCCTGCGGATAATCGTCTGTACCAATATATCGGCAAAGAGTTTTAACGTTAAAAGCAAAATTGCTAGGACATCTTAGCACAAATATGATTTATATTTTTCCAAAAGGCGTCGAATGATATCACTGGTGTTTAACGGTCCTTCATCATATTATAGCAAGACGTCCTGCGGAAAAGCTCGAATATACATCATTTTACCTTTGCAATGAAAGTCTTAAGCGATGGCGATATCGGAAAATCCGTCTTTACCCACAAACTAGTAAATATCGCAGCCTATCTGTCTGAAGAGTGGATCAAGAGCGAGGGAAACCTCTGTGTAATTTGGAAATTGCATTTACAGGTTATACCTGTTCCCAAAGCAAACTAGCAATAAATTTAGCATCGTCACTATTCAAGCGTCGGCCACTTGAGCCGCTAACAACTTACGAACCTCTAAAGCAGTGGTTCCCAAACTTTTTCATTCCGCGAACCCCTTTCATGAAAATCCAAATCTCGAGAATCTCCTCGTAAAAATAAATATTTTAAAGGATCATCTTTCTTACCTGAATATCAGCGGCGTAGCCTGGGGAGGGTGTTTACGAGTTTAAACATCCACTTCATGTATGGAAATTAAAATACTTTAATTTTGCGTGTAAATTACACTTAAACAAAAAATGATTAAGCGTTTTTTTATTGTCTTCTACTTCGTAGAATTCAAGTTTAGGCACTTAAAATTATCATTTTGCTTTAATAATGTAATCATATGCTCAATAACTTACGTATTACTATGTAATCAAAGCAAAAAACTAACTAACTAACGACAGACTTTTACACGTAAATGCGGCGATAATGATATTGTCGTCATAGTTAAAATTTCTCATTTTAATAAAACCTGAAAAATTCTGCGTCTGAGTCTAAAAAAGATTTCATGCAAATTCGTCACAGATTCGATTTCTCTCTTCGACAAAAATAAATTTCGTTAATTTATGCGTAGATGCTTCCGTCTCAATTTCGCCGTTACATTTAAGAAATCTTAAAATATAAATTAAACCCCCACTCATTCCTTTGTTAAACAAATGTACGAAAGATATACTCTTTGAATTGAACCAGTCCCATCACTGCAGACAATTATTAACATAAGCCGCGCAATGAGATACGCTGCGCAAACGCCTTTAAGGATTTTTTCCGTGCACCCCCTAAGGAGTTCGCGAACCACAGTTTGGGAACCTCTACTCTAAAGTGATCACACGAAAGATGCTACCACCCAATTACAGCAATAATATATAGTAATTGGGCGGAAAAGAAAAGATTGGTGATGACGGCGGTCGAACTGCAGTCAAGTGCTTCAATGGAAATGTTGTTCTTTTGTACCCCAGGCCCCAACCTCTAAAAGTTATATTTGTGAAATGCGTGGACAATGGTAGAGTAATTTATAACCATCATTGGGTTGAACACTATATTGATGTAAATACCACTATTCATCTTGCTGAAATTTTCAACTCGACTGAGAAAACTTATTCAGCAGTAAACAGAAGTATCAATAGAAGAGGAAACTATATTCGTCGACTTCCATCATTATCGATTGTTTTAAGTCCTTACCAAAGGAAAATTTTATTTATCTTATTCCACCTCAGATTTATCACGCAGCCGTTTTAACGATGATTATTAACTTTCTCCATCGCGTGTATTGTATTTCAATATCAGAGAATCTCTCTCTAAAATAACTTCTGATCGTTTCTGCCGAAATCAAACACAAAGGAAATGTTACAAACGTCCCGTATTTCCAGGAATCATTCGTAACATCTGCACAGTTTAGTCGGTTGAGAAGAGATCTAAATTCTCGTAGGCTTAGCTGTGGTTGTTCGGATCGAGTGAGGAATCCTCTCTCGATTTTTGATAATGTCTGGCGGAATCAATCGCAGTCTGCTCGGCACGGGGAAGCAGGCTGATAAGATAGCGGGGCGGAAAAGGTGGGGTCGGGAGGAAGTTCGAAGCGGGGACGCGGCGGGACAATGGAGGGAAGACTTGACGGGCATCAGAGGAAATCGGAGAATTTGGATTTTTACCAGAATGCTGCTGGATCGATAGGGATGCACCATGTTCCGCGTTATTTACTAAACGCTTCAGCTACTCAAAAAAATGGATCTTTTAATATAAAAATCATCCGATCCTAAATTTTAAATTATAAACAATTCTACTGAGCGGTTTACCACCTACTCTTCCGTGCTTTCATGCCCCCTCAGTTTAGGTTCATATGAAGCAATCTTGCCACTATGAGTACCTTTTTACTGAACTGTCTTGTTAAAACCTTTCATACATGCGTCCAAAAAACGCTTTGTTATCAGTGTGAGTGACTAGCAGATTATGGTGATCAAATGTTCTTTTTACTTTGACGTAATTGTTCTGAGAAAAGAAGGGTTTACTATGATAAGTTACATGCAAAATCTCATTAATGTCTTTTATCTATCTAATCTACTTATAAGAGTACGGCTATTCGTTATGTGCGGCAATACATCACTCACTTTATCCTTCTTAAGCGAAAGCCTGCAGATACACATTCTACGCGTGAGAGAAATATTTGAATATTGAATAATCAAAATATATTTCTCTTACCATTTGATTTCTCATAATCTTTCGAACGAGATCTATATTGTCAGCTGCATTTCAACTAAAATCAACGGCAAACAATATATACTTGGTAATTTTTTGTGGATATTATAATAACATATCGATGAACATGTACTCAGAAGAAAACGGTTCCCAATTAGGCTTCCATACTCCATGACTATAAACAAGTCACATGGCCAGACATTTGATGAAATTTGTATATATATTTCTAAGCCTCTTTTTACGCATGGACAGCTTTATGAGGCTTTTTCCAGAGTAAGAAGTTTTAATTCTGTTCAAGTCTTTGGTGAAAGATTAACTAAAAACCCTGCCTTTAAAGAAGTATTGTTTTAATTTAATGGCAAATGTTTTGCGGGTTTCAGCTAGTAATATCATATAATACTAGTGAACATACATATAAATAAAAATCAGAATACTGATATTTCTTGGGCAGATTAAGAACATGCTCGTTTCTGATTCGAAGTTGTATGCGAAGTTTATAATGTCAATGTGAAGAAATTCCACAATATTGTTGTGAAAAAAATTAAATCGAAAAGAAATTTTAGCTTTATAAGCAAGTAACAATATTTTATAAATAGGTTGGAAGACATCGATGAAACAAAGTTGTCTTGCTGTCTTATACCTCATCCACATTTTGAGCGTTTTACTTAATGTATTCTCTTGATTTATTAGGATTCACTTTCATCGAGGAGTATTTTATTTCTAAAGAAATTAAGATCGAATTGCTACAGCATCTACTGAATAGTTAAAATCATTTTTGTTAATTAAAGATCGAATTGCTACAGCATCTACTGAATAGTTAAAATCATTTTAGTTAATTAAATGGTAAATGCAAAAATCTAAGAAACATCTAGCTTCTCTATTAAGTATAACGATTACTTTTAAAAGGGAATTGTAAATATTTCTTTCAAATGCCATTATGATTCAACTTATGAAACATGTTTAAGTATGTTTTAAATAATTTTGAATAAATTAGCAGACCCTTAAGTTTTCGGTAGCAAAATATGGTCGTCCTTTTATTATATTTTAGCATTGATTAGGAAAACAACTCAACTCTTATACTTATATTAGATACATGTGTTTGCTATATGCTATGCACTTAGAATGCATTTATTATAATAAGTTATCTAAATTTTAATCACATATGTACCAATGTCTGATCCTCGTAAGGTTTATTACTTTTAAACTTATACTTTAACGAGGTTGACATGGAGACTTGAATCATATTGTGGCAGTACAAGATATGATTACGATATTATAATTATGGCAATACTATCAATATCAGACTAGAATAATTTTAACGGTTTTGGACGAATTGAGCTAATAGCGTCGTTATTCAACTGGTAATTATTAGAGATACGCTCTCTGTCTCGTATTTCCTCGTACCGTATCTGTCATATTAAATAACTCTTCACTGCGTAAAGACGCAGAATCATACGGTGCCTACAATGCACGGAATGTTGCACGTCTTGTATTCTGCTGAAGACCAAAATAAATATCTAAGCGTCAGATGAGGTGGCCGAGTGGTTAAGGCGTGGGACTGCTAATCCAATGTTCTCTGTACGCGTGGGTTCGAGTCCCATCCTCGTCGGTAATTTTTGCCTGACGTAGAAAAAAATATCAAATGTCAAAAAATACAACTGACATCAAGGAATGGAAAATTTGGTGGTTTGCAATCGCAATGTTTGGTGTGTGTTTAATGGTGTTTAATGTTTTCTTTGGTTAATACGCACATTTCAAGTAGGTATCCGGCAATAACTACGAAATACTTTTTTCGCAGTTGTATTGTTGAACAAACAGCATACAACGACTATTTGGCAATATTCATCTGATTGATAAAGAGATGCAGATATTGAACGATTTCAAACATTGTTTATGTGGACGATATGAGAATAAATTATATGACACAATGGGACCGTATTGGAAAACAACAATCTCAAGCAATGTTTTGTCAGCTATAATTTTCATGATAAATTCGTAAAATGAGTGATCACAAAATTTTAAACTTACAATTAGAGATAGTTGATGATATAAAATTTTGCTGCACTCGCACATACATACAGATACATGTGGAATTACTGATGACCAACAACTGAAGTTCTCCATTCTTGCGCGTATATAATTTCACACGCTTCACAATTATTGAAATATCGAATGTTTTGTGAAGTAAAATTCGTTATTTTCAAAAGTAATGTATCTGCATTGTGGGTATTTACATTGCATAAATATTACTTCCTCAGAAAAATATCAACAAGAAAGGTTAATTTTTAGCGTGTATTTCATTAATTTTAAAGTCTGTCTTGAAACATCCGAAATTGTTCAATTATTAGATGAATTCCCAAAAATATTGCAATTAGTGGATCAATTAATTATTTTAAGGAAATTTGCTCGAGTTTCTAGAACTTTTTCGGTTGTTATGAATGGAGACTTTTGTGTAATGGTTTAATCAAATAGAAATTACATTATTTATGAACTTACGATGGAAATTTGTTCAGTTGACATATCATTTTTACTTGTAATGTCCAAGCTTTATCTCTCGGTCCAGGTTCCGGATAGTGATTGTTAGCTGTTGATACTAAATTCATTTAAATTTATTCGGTATAGCATAGCTTCAATTTTATTTTTGCTTTGGATTACAACAGGTAAACTCATTTTAAGAATTTTTCATACATTCACAAGGTATTTATCGCAAATTAAACCTAAGGTGATGTTATAAATTTTCGCGGGAGAAGACCAATTGATTAACACATGATTAACCATATACGACACTTGGATGAATTCTTATCAAAAATGAAATTGATGTAGATAAGATAAGAACAATGGACATACTTAAATAGTTAAAAATAAAATTTTAACATTTTCATTAAACATTGTGATCAAAATTTAAATTAATCAATTTTATCTAAATTCATCTTCAATATTATATTCTCTATTAGTTTACAAGTATTGTCTTTATTTATTTGCTTTCTTAATGAAGTTAATTTGTAATAATCCAATTCCAATGTTCCAGAGCAAAATGTGTCAAAGTTTTAAGTGAGAAATATATAGATTTTGTATAACTTTAGCATAGTTAGTTATGTTTTCACAAAAATAGTACATAGTTCATCTGTAATTTTTTTAAATTCCAAAAGAGTTTTCAAATGAGGAACATCTCCAATGCCGTCCAAAATTTCTCGTTGAAAATTTCCATCTCATTGGCGTAGGGTTGAATCTCCTCCAAGAAGTTAACTCAAGCGATTCTGTCGTTGTTAATGTCGATAACTTAGTCGCAAACTCCAAACAGTTGTTACAAAATGCTTATTATATATTATACAGCAGAAACGTTTTTGCAAATTTCAACCATTTATTTTTTGTCATCGAAATGGAGAAATTTCAATGCAGACCATAGATGATATTACGGTTGTTACTCTTTATTGATAAATGTTTTATCTAGATTATGTTCCTGTTATATCACTCATAATAAATTGTTCTCCTTGGTCTATCTACGTGAAATATCAGTGTATAAGTATTACTTACATATGTAGGCCTAATGTGAAACAATTATTACAACTCTACGGCAGCGGCTCTCAAACACTATGCATCTGCGACCCCCTTAACCTCATTCTCCAACAAATAAATATAAAATGTAATATTAATTTCAAAATATTACAAATAGGTGTTCTATTTGAACAATAATATATTATTTTCCTTAATACATCCATAAATAAAAATAACAAATAAAATAAAAACATGCCTTCTTCGCGACTCCCCCAGAGGGTCGTCGCCGAAGTTTGATAACCACTGCTCTATTGCATAAATTAGTTTTAAACAAAAAGTCACTTCAGCAATGATTAAAAGAAAAAGAATTAGTAAATATGTCATGCTCTATAAACATCATCTGTTATAAAATTAAAATTACTAAAGTTCTTCTATTAAAATAAAATAATAAACGCTGCATTTTTCTAGCAGTCACTAGCATGCTAAAACCGGTACGTGAACCAGAAGATTTGTATTAAAAGCATAAGCCTAAACATAACGGATCTCTTCTTTAATTCAAACTAGTCTTCCAAATATTCAAAATACAAAAAGGAGAAATTAGAAAAAAGACGCGTGAGAAGAAATTACCTGGTTTGGGTACGTTTCTCTTCACCTGCATCCACTTGTACGTGGGCACCGTTTGAGCCGACACGTGAGTTTGTGGTTGCTGCTTTTGCTGCTGCTGATGGATTCTGTCCTGCTCCTGATGAGTTGGTGGTGCATGTGGCGGTCTCCCATGGTGCATTTGATGCGGGTTTTGTTGATGCAGTAAATGGGCAGCCACCGCGGCCGCCGTCACTGCGGTGGCAGGATGATGGTGGTGATTGTAATGCTGCGGGTGTCCGACGTTGCCGTCACCGTGATGGTGGACGTGGTGCTGCTGGTGGGAATGGGGAAGTTGGTGCCCGAGGTGAGGGTGGAGCCCCTGAGTATTCAAGGGAGGCGGCAGTTGGGTAATTTGCACTGCCGGGTGTTGTTGCGGTTGCTGCGCTTGCTGCTGTTGTCCAATTTGTGTAACCGGAAGGTGATGTTGGTGGAAACCCACGACCCCGTTGCTGCCACTGCCTATCCCCGTCATTTCTCCAACCCTAGCTTCGGCCGCATGCTGGCTCTGGGGATTGCGCAGCGCTTGGTGCGACGGCGTCAGAGCGACGCCCGAACCTTCGAGGGTGTAGTGGGCGTTGGACACCACAGCCGTCGCGGACGCCCCGTTATCGCCCACCCCTTGGTGAAGATGCATGGGACGCTGATGCTGTGCCACCCGCTGCGTTCGCAGACCGTACGGTTCGTATCCAGTGGGCGATCCAGCCGCACCTTCGTGAGGGGCCATTTGATGGTGAGGAGGGTGATGAAGGGATGAGTGATCGTGTATAGAGGGAACCTCGGGCGCGTAACCGCCCGCGTAGTTTGGGGACACGGGATGGTGGAGGTGCTGCCCTGCCGTCGCCTGCTGTTGCTGCTGGTGATGCCTACCTTGATCGTGTTGCGTGGAGATGACTGCGTCAGACGTCTCTTGCTGGACGTTTGGGTTTCCTTGGTGATGCGCGCTCTGCAGCCTGTAGTCCGCGTCCAGGTTGGTGTAGCTTAGTCCGTTGTCCGTAGTGATTATGTGGGAGGATGTGTCATCGTGGTGGTTCGTTTGCACCCTCGGCAGAGTCGTCTGCTGCTGCTGTTGTTCGTGGAGGTGATGATGTTGGTGCTGAGGGTTTTGGTGCATTTCTACTTGCGGAGCAGGGTGGTGGTGGAAGTACGGGTGCGCTTGTTGTCCGGCCCCGGGAGGCGTAGGTGTCGAGGCCGCCGCCGAAACTCCGTACGCTCCCCCGCCCTCCGCGTCCTCGCCGAAGTACGAATGCATCGCTACCGTCTCCCCGGTCACCCCGTGGTGGTATCCTTGGTGTACCGTAGGTAGATGGTGGTGATGGGCTAGGTGATGCGGGTGGTGGTGTAGGTTGTGGTGCTGCTGTGCAGGAGAATGTCCGTATCCCGCGCCCACGTCACTCGCGCACATGCCGTAAGCGCCGGCGGCACTCGCTATGTTCATCGTCATCATCACGAAAATAATGTCTTTTGACCTTTTCCTCACTGTCTCAAATTAAGGTTTTCTCTTTAAAGAGAAGATTTTCACAGTTTCTTTTTTCACAAACTCACTTTTCGTCGGTACTTGATCGTCTCAATCTACTGTCCATATCCTTCAGGTTTCGGTTCACGCGAATTCGATTCGTCTCTTTTTCCTCTTCTTATCCGAGCCGCCCGACGGACAGCGACACTCTAGACGCCCACAGTCGCTGCGTCTCCGCCTCCGTCGCCGCCGCCGCCTCCTCTTCCCGCCGCCCTCTGTCCGATCCGTCCAGCGGTCGCGCATTAGTGGCCGCGCCCACGGACGGGGTATCGCCCATTTGCGGCTCGAAGCTAGCGGCGGAGGAGAGAGCGGGTCGCCGGCGAGAGGAAAGCCGAGAAGACAGGGCGTGCGGCTGCCTCGGAATCTCGGAACGACGGAGGAAAAGAGCCGCGGAAGACGGGACGGGTTCTTTGGGCGATTACTCGCGGTCGCCCCAAGGAAGGAGGGAACGCGCCTCGGCCCGCGAACTCGTGAGAGGAGTTGCCGAAGAAACAAAACGGTACGAAAGGTTTCGGGCGCGTGTAAATAGCGAGACGAGCCGAAGATCGACTCCTTTAACACGTGTGTTTGCGGTCTTCACGAGAAAAACCCCTCGAAGAACCTCTCGACCCCCACTCCGATCGCGGCTCCACCCACGACCGCAAAAACAAACCCTCTCTCCTCATCTCCCTTCCCCGACCTCCCTCCAAACTCTCTCCACACCTTCCACTTCCCCCGACCTCCACCTCCCTCCCGTAGATTCCCACGGTGGTTTGAGAGAGTTGGCCCTCGACGCCTCTCGATCTCTTCTTAGAATTCGTTCTTTACTTCCAGTTCTTCAAGTTTCTTTATATGCATATGCATGGACACTGAAAACAATAACTAGAGACGAAAATTCCTCGAGAGCGTGCTCGTGTTATTGTGCCTCTTCGTGTGTGTGTGACTGCGCAGGGAACTCGCCGTGAAATGATCGTGCTGGAGAGAGAAAAGGGGAGTGTGTCTGTCGTGCCTCTTTCAGAGCCACAACTGCGTGTTGCGGGTGTGAGCTATGGAGAGAGGCAGGGGGCGAGAGGGATTGGGAGGGGAAGTTGTTGGATAAGGGAGAGGGGCGGGAAGAGAGAGAGAGAGAGAGAGAGAGAGAATGTCTCAGTCACCGCCCCCTGTTACGTGGGGGCGTCCTTACGTGGGATTGCTGAAGAGGGAGGGAGCGGATCGAGAGGCGGAGTGGGCGGGCGTTAGATAGGGAGGCGAGCGGTGGGGGTAAAAGAGTCTGTACTTTAATGCGATGAGGAAGCGGAGAAACGATAACCCGCGGGGGATGCGAAGGCGAGCGAGGAAGAGTGGAAATTGCGAGGGGGCACGTGAGGGAACCTGGGAAAGGGGAATCGAATAGGGGCGAAAGGGTGGGGGTGGAGGAAGAATAGTACGAAGCCTGAATGGGTGGGTCCAGGAGATGTAGTGTGGGGAGAAAGAGAGAGAGAGAGTCCATCAGAATCGGGAAGGAGACGCCGAGAGGGTGATTGGGCTGGGTGATCGGGTGGAGAGAGGAAAAGAAGAGGGATGAGGAGAAGGGACCTTCCTCGTCTCACGTCTCCTTTTTCCAACTGTTGACTTTTCGAAAGGGGGACGGAGTGAAATGGAGTATGATGGGCGGAGGAGGGGAAGGTAAGGCGAGTTGGAGAATGGGGAAGCATGGAGGGAGGACGGTGTGGCTCTGCCCGATTCGGGTGCGGGTTCTGAAGGGGAGGTGAGGAGTATTGTGTGTGTATGTGTGGATGGTAGGGGGCTATAGGATTCCGGGAGGGTCATGTGACTCTCGCCTCCGGGCCAATCCGGTGGCCCCTGTTCGGGAGATACTGAGGAAGAGAGGGGAAAAGGGGTGGAGGATCTTATGGGGAGGGAAGGGAAAAGAGCGGAATGGGAGTGAAGGATGGTGGGGAATGTATGGTCGCGAATCTCAAACATCTCGCCGGAAAAGGAGACGGGTTTGGTTAGAATTCGCTGTTTTTTCTTTGGTATTAGCTGCGATGGAACGCAACTTGATTATTTCTTTCATTTTTTTCGTCGAATGGTAATTCCATTTTGAGAATGACCTCGGCATGTGCTATCTGTTATGTTGTTCTCGTTATCTGGAAAAGAATGACGGTTGTGGTTTTTTGAGGAGGTAAGCTTGTCCGTGTGATATCCCGTACACTTAAAAGTAGGCTTGGTAGTTTTCGACGATTAAAATCGACGTTTATTTTTCCTAAAAATTGGCGACGAATATCGATGTTTATTTGAATATATTTTATTAAGCTTGGTAGTTTTCGACGTTTATATTCCTTTAAAAGCGACCAATAATATAATTTATTATTCCTAAAATTCTAGGATGAAGATCAATGTTTATTTTAATACATTTTATCGATTTTTATGAATAAAAGTTATAAATTGGATTATTTCAATTAAATTTCACCAAAACTATATATATAAAATAATATTTCTCGTATCCCGGATTTTTGTTGCTCACTAAACTTTGGCGAATGTGTTGTTGGCTTCGCCCAACAATCCGAAAGAGCTATTTTTTCGGAATTAATTCCAAGTAAATTTTACTCGTTAAATCGCTCCTCTTATTCACGAAATCGAGACCATTCAATAACAAAATTAATGTGACGTTAATATAATGCGCATCCAAAATACATATATGAATATATAGAAGAAAAAAATTTTATCTTGTTGAGTGACAAACGATGATGAGTGTACAAAAAAGCCCCGAGTACGAACATTGAACAACCCTATGACAGCATTGCAAGAAAAAATAAGCATGGGACTCTCTCACTCGGAGAATGAATTGTGGTTATGGCTACCAAAGATAGACATTGTATGGCTCTGTTTTTGAAAATACTATAGAGCAGGGCTCCAGAAATATATTCTTAGTAGTAGATTTTTAACCTAACCAACCACGAAATGAATTATGGGCGAATGAATTTTGTGAAGCGGGGTTATATATACTTTATAATTTCGAGACATTTTATAGGGATATTTGGTGATCAGTATTTATTCAGTTTGGGAAAATCTTTCTTTACACAGCAGAAGCCATATGACTTTTGAGTAATGAGTATGGAGGCTGATGGTATCGTGTAAGCGACTAAAGGCGCTTAGGGATTATCAGATGTGGTCGAGATCAAAGACAGAGTGCAATAAACCGATCATATTGTTTTGTGCCGTACCCGTGTCAGCTTAGTATGGATCCATAAGACGAAGGATCTTAGAAATGGTTTGAAATACCGAATGAAGTGTGGCTGTCTGGTATGACAAATGCCGATTTTCTATTTTGTTTTGGACGTTTGGTGCTAAAATATATTAAGTTTGAGTGTAATAAAGCAAATTAAGAAATCCTGACGAATAATTTCATATAAAATTTAGAGTTGAAAATCGACACTTCTGACGAAAATTCATTTTCGTTGATTTTGATTTTTTTACGAATTCGATGTTTGCCGACATTTATCGATTTAAATCGAATTCTACCAAGCCTACTTATAACATATTTATAAATGCACACCATAAATAAGTTTAATAAGCTCAAGGAAATTGAAGTGCTAAAATAAAAAAAACGCGCTAGTGTAAACTTTAGCTATGGATTCAGTTATCGACCTTTTTCTTGCTATTCCTTCTTAACTTTTTATAATGATTGATTCGAAAGCTTAGCACTCAAGTAAGCGGGATTTTGTAGCTACCATTCATCTGAATTTTGCATATTCCTTACCAATGGGAAAATTCGGGCAACTTATCTCTCTATAATATAAAAAACTTGTATACTAACTTCCTAGGTGTCCCATATCTCATTCGTGGGTACTTCTAGATGGGGCTAGAGATCTGAAATTTAGCATACTGGTCGGTCATAGGTCACAACCAACGGGAAAAATAAAAAAATCCCAAAAATATTTATTTAAAGACGATCTTTTTTGACCACATTATTCCATTTTAATACCCCATAAGAAAAGCATGGGATTCAATGCAGGGCATTCCAAATATGATTTTTTAAATTACTTAAAATTGAGATACGAACTCGAGATGAAAAGAATTTTGTAGAGGAAAATAAAGAGTTTAATTTTTTTAAAGAAAAATTTGCGTAAATATTTGTTTTTTATCGCAAGAAAAACATGAGGCGCAACAATGAAAAATTCTAACTACAATAGCAACGAGCTCGAGACTTTTAAAAGGAAAACGTCAATCTATTTCAAGATTGCATTGGCTCGACGCTTTCAATAATAATTTAAGACATCATAATAAATTATTGATTTTGATCTAATCATTTCGCAACAAATATTTTGATGCAGATCATAGACTAAACGTTCTCCTTGCCATTGGATAAGTTTTTGTCGATGCTCTTCATTTTTTCACATTCTCGACTTTTGATTCTTCTTTACCGTTCGTTCTTGGATTGCACCTTATTGGGATAACGGAGGAAGATGGGAGAATGGGATAAAAGGGGGAGTGAAAGAGAGACGGAAGGAGAGAGAGAAGAAAAAGAGAGGGAAAGGGGGAGGGAGAGTGAGAGGGAGGGAATGAGGGATAGCTGAAGTTTGGGAAAGCAGGAGGTTTGATGGGAAGGAGGATTAGAGGAAGAGAGGAATGAGAGATGTCGGTGAGAGAAGGGGGGTGAGTGGGAGGAAGTGAGAGAGAAGCCCGAAAATAGAACTGGAAATATATAAATATATGCCGAAAGGAGGAGGTTCAGGGGTTGATGCGCGGAGGGACGAAGCCCCTCTTATTTCTCATATAATTTCTTTGTTATAGAGTTGCAGCAAACTTAAAGAGATGCATTTGTAACACCCTCCTATTGTTTGTTAGTATGATTCTGTAAGCTAGCTTTTTATAGTGGTTATCTAAAAATCTGACTTTTGAAATTCTGTTCTATTTACAGGAGGTGTTAGTATGGAGTTTTGTGAAATACCTTACGAAATTTTTCAAAGAATAATATCAATTTACCCTTAAAATTCATTTAAATTGTCTTAAAATGCAATCTTCAGCTTCTTATTTTTTTAATTAAAAATTATGCATTATCATCTATAGATTACAAGAGCAAATAACTATTTTAATGTAGCTCACAATTATTTATATTTAATATATGGTGTTACTTAAACTATGCAAGTAAATTATGGAGCCAATACCAACATTATTTTCATTAATTTACATAAAAGGCTATATAGGTATACAAAATTGGCTAATAAATAACTATGTTGGCCATTTATCTCTCATTGTAAAATTTTCGTGGACGATAATAATTTTATCCTATTACGACATTAATCTTAATAAAGGCAAAACAAATTATAAAAAGTCCGCTGAATTAATTTCTTTTCAAATCAAGTCTTTTTATTGGCACTAATTTTGTATTCACTTTTCCCGTCTCGCAAAAATATATTTTCTGTGAAATTAACATTTCAATGGCGGTTAACAGTTTTTAAAAATTTGTTCCTGTATTATAGCACTTCACTAACTTCTATATGAGCACCGATCTTTCTCTACATAGCATCGGCCTGCGGAACCAACGTCTTCTCTACCACGGCCAATTAAAACGAAAAGCTGTCTCACAAACATCATTGCGAGGACGAAATTTCATTGCCTTATTGGAACGCCGGAGAACTTTTCCTTGGAAGCGTTTCGCATCTGAGCTGCCGCGTGTGTAACTATGAGAGACAATGGACATCGAGCTGCGTTTTAGAATCCAAACGTCAGTCCGCTGGGTCGTGAAGGCGTCCATCGTTATGTCCGTCATGGTAACCCTTCGCATACTTCACCTTGACCACTGTCCCGCATTCTTCGTACACCCATTGCCTCGCAGGCGTGCCCCGACTCTCACGCTTGCATACCTGTCTGTCCCAGCCCTCCACTGTCACTCGTCCTCCCCCCCACCACTTCCCCCTACACCCCCTCATCATGTCTGACATTCCCCCTTTCTCCCAACCCATCTCTTCCCTTCTATTCCTCTTCTCGTACTTTATCCTTTTCTACTATTTCATATTCTCCAACTCTCAGCCTCATTTCATCGCACATTCCCCTCATCTAGTTCCATGATTTTTATTCATTTCGTCTCGTCTTCGTATGTTGCAAGAACAATCTTTTAATCAATGCATTTTCTATCATCAACTTTTGTTACAATGGATGTATTGGTTTTGTAGTTTTGTTTTGGAAGTTCGTATTTGATTACTATTTCTTATATTAAGTTACAAATATTTATCCAGATATATTTTTATATTTTGCCTCATTGATCGTCTTTCATTGTTTTCACTCTTAATAAAAATCAATGCTGCTGATTCTATGTATCCCTCTCCCCCAACATCAGGCTTCGTAGATTGTTTATCCAAAAATATTTCCGTAAAACAAAGGATGGAGTATTTTTTGGGTATGTGTTTGTATAGAGAAGATATCAGAATTTTTCGTAATCAAAAGTGTATATTATCTACCTGTTTGTATTAATAAAATATAGCTTTTTTTTTGCAATAGGAATTGTTAAAATGCATTTTATTCGATGAGACGTTTGAGTGTTGCAAAGTCGCAATTTCAGTCGAATAAGAATTCGTTAGGGAAAGTATTGCTGTACGACTCGGTTTAATTTTTGTTTTAAATTGCTTTTAAACTTCTACTTGATCCTATTCCCTGCACGTTAACTATTCATTCCTCTTTATTAAATACCTATTTTCCACCTCTTCCTGTATCTTTTTCTCTCATCTGTATTATATTATCGTAGTGTTTCGTTCCGGAATTTTTGGAAGGTTAATGTAGCCTTTACGGAAGCGTATTTCTTGGCCTGTTTGGACTATGTTTGTCGTTTGCACACTGTCAAAAATCCGAAAGCTTCTATTCTTCAACGACGCTAATTAAAACTAGAAATACTAAATATTTTTCTTTTTTATGAGGGTTTTCCAACACCACTGGCCTCCATATAAAAAACATTTGAATGAGTTTCGGGCATTATAAAATTGCACCTTAAAATTAGTTAAAATCGAGATCCGAACGTGGGACTTAAACATTTATGTGGACAAAAGAAAGGTTCATTTTGGTAACCGTGAAAATTCAGTTACGTTCCGAATTTACCGGAAAATCTGTTTTTAATACGAAAAACGCATCTTTTCAACAATGAGAAATTTCAGCCCCATGGCAATTTCATATGAACTTGCGGTAATATTACGTAAAAATCGAGCCCGTTGACGACATTACGTCATTTTGTTATTTAAATTTTGATTTTGAATTCGATAAATCATTGAAGAACGAGTTTAATCGAATAAAACCGTGGAAATATTCTGCAAATTGGAATTGTACTGTGAATGGCTACTAGAAATAAATAAAACAAGGGGATATCTATATTATATTACCGTAGTGTATCTTTCCAGATCTTTTATTGTAGCAACAACTATAAACAAACTATCATTGTTGTTCGAACGATTATCTACATTTGTATTCGTAAGAACATTTTATATCACGTATATATTTTCCTTTAATTTTTCTTTGAATCTTCATTACTGTTTATTTGATTTTATTAATAATTAATTAAATAATTCTTATTTATTTTATTTTATTTTATTCAAGTCCTAGTTCTAAATTTCAACTTCACTCCTTGCTGCAGTATTAAAATTTTAATATTTTCTCGTAGTCACTAAATCTCAGTGGCGGATCCAAGGGAGGGGCGGTGGGGGCGATCGCCCTCCCCTTGGAGGACCCCATTGCCCTCCTCTAGGTGCATTCTTAAATTCATTCCGCGCAGCATCCATTGTTTCTACACCGAAGATTAAGTCTGTATGACAAGGGAAAGAAAGATTCTGATGGGGGTAGGGATTTTCAAAATGTATGGTTGTCGGCTGAGGAGGAATCAAGACGAGGAAGGCGTAATTGGGGCGATCGCCCCCTCCTTGGGAAGGTTCTGGATCCGCCCCTGCTAAATGTTCATGTAATATTTTTCTCAACTGTTTTTGCTTGAGCGCCTATCTCCTCCTATAACCTGAGGTTGTATTTATTCATTATTTATTTGAAATAAGAGATAAATCAGTCTGATGCTAAGCTCTCCAATCGCAATTTCATTATCTACAGAATCGAACTTAGCTTTTTAAGATACGTGAAGAATTGATTTATGATTTTTTTTGTAAAGCCTGCGTCTTTATTCCTTGTTTTTTATGAAGTTGAATAAAATGAGCGTATGAAATCTCTCGCAGTTAATGCAGTGCACATACGAGGGTGAATCAAAAAGTTCCCGGAATTATCATATAAAAACAATAGAAACTCAAAAAGAATAATTTATTTTGGAGTTATTTTTCAACATATTCACCATTTAACTCTAAACACTTTTCCATTCGATGTCGCCATCGTTCTAACCAATTTTTGTAGAAATTTTGATCGTTTGAATGAAACCAGTTCAAAACTGCTTGTTTGGCCTCACATATCAATTCCCAGCGAACTCCCTTGATGTGCTCCTTTAATTTGGGAAACAGAAAAAAGTCCGAAAAAGCCAATTCTGGACTGTAGGGTGGGTGAGACAACGTTTCCCAGCGCAATTCTCGAAGCACAGCTCTTGATACCGTAGATGAATGTGCTGGAGCATTGTCATGGTGAAACAGAATTCGCCGGTGCAGTTCCCAAGGCCTTTTTTTTATAAGCGCAGCGTTCATTTAAAAAAAAAATTGTTCGTAATAACCTCCTGTTTCTGTCCGTTACCCCTCAAGAAAATTGATCATGATTAGACCTTTATTATCCCAAAAATACAATTGCCATAACCTTCTTGATTGATTGTTCAGCTTTGAACTTTATTGGTCCACTTGACCCCCTTGGTAACCATTGTTTAGATTGAATTTTGCTTTCCGGATCGTACTGGTAGATCCATGTTTCATCACCAGTCACTATTTGGCGAAAGAAATCTTCTGGGTCAGCATCAAATCGGTTGAGGAACTCAACTGCATGGTCAGCTCTCTGAGTCTTGTGTTCAGGGCGCAACGCTTTCGGCATCCATCTAGCAGAAAGCTTGCTTAATCCTAAACTATCTTTGAGGATTGATTGGGCTGAGCCATATGAGATGTCCAAACGTTTGGCTATCATTTGCACTGAAACTCGTCTATCTTCTTCCACAATTGATTGGACGGCGACCACGGTTTCTTCGTTGATCGACGTTGATGGTCTTCCACTTCGATAGTCATCTTTAATGTCTTCTCGTCCAAGCTTAAACCGTTTAATTCATTCATTAAATGTAGTTTTCTTAGATGCATCATCCCCGTAAACTTTCTGCAAAGCCTGAATAATGGCATTCGATTTCCATCCAAGTTTTGTCAAAAACATTACGTTTACTCGAATCTCAAACTTTAAGTTATCCATACTCATGAATTAATGGGTTAGAAAAACTGCTTTTATATTATAACAAATGAATTAATTATTACGAAATATTGAATTGTTATGGCTAAGATATTGCTAGTTTTAGGCAACAATGCTTTGTTATTATTTGGAATGCAGGAACATTTTTACTGAAACTTTCCGGGAACTTTTTGATTCACCTCGTATATGTTCGATAATTTTATACAAGGGACTTACGAGAATAAGTGCACGAAATATCATTAAGTTAATCATATTTAGATGGTTTTAAATAAATTATTAATAATTAATACAAAGCTAATTTTATAGAATTTGAAGTCACGGTACATCTAAAACCATAGAAATGGATCCCAGGAAGCGTCAAGAAATCGACATAATAAATTGAAGAATAGACTACGGCAAAGATAACGGATTACTTGAAATTCTGGCTCCATACCGTGTGAGGACTTAGAGAATACCAGAAACACTAGGTGACCTAGGCTATTTAACATCAGCTACTGATGATAAGAACTTGGCTCTCGAAATACGTATTTAGCGTTACTGGTCTCTTCTTACGTCTCACTTAGCGTTATTTGTCTTCTCTATGTCCTCGCTTGTACGGTTCGGAGCTAGAATTTCAAGTTATGAGAGAGGCAGGAGATAGAAAAAACTGAGGTATCTGGGGAGTTTTCCATCGAAGAGTGGATAGAAAAGGGCTTATGATGTTGATGATTATGATAAGTAAACTCGTCATTAAACTGTCATATAGACTTTGCAATTGTAAATCTATTGTTTCGCAGTCATATATAAAGAATAATGAATGTAATATTAGATAAGCATCTGAAGCATTTGTTGAATTTTCCTTAATTTCTTCTACGGCCATCTTCGAATCCAAAAACATATATTTTCTCCGGTTAAACCGCTATGAAAATAGTCGGCATCTAACAACCGCCGCTTGAAGCATATAAAAATAACTGTAGGCGAGTTATTTTTTCGAGAGAACTCAAACCATGCAATATACGTCAACACGAATTAAAGCCTCTTCGTCGCCGAGTCTCGTGGGAGGAATGATAGAATAAGATATTCCATCTGACCCACGAGAGGAAGGACATGATGAAAGCAATAGCTGTCATCGCAGTGAGACATATCGCGTCTAAATCAGTATACGCGGATGGCATTCCTTTATCTCTTCCTCTCTGACGCGAGTCCGTGATTCTCAGGCGGACTGATTTAATGTATCGAAACGCGTGGTCGTTTATTCGTTCTCCAAGAATTCGACTACCTGAAAGTGTTCATTCCATGTTATACATTTTTTATCCAGTTTCATGAAATGGTTGTCAACTTCGTTTCTTTATTTTCACGAGCCCGAGAATACTTGAGCATTTACATTTTTAATGTGTTTGGAATTTTTATTTTTGATGGGATATTTTTTAGGGTTACTAACTCATGAGAATTTCCACATATTGGTTCCTATTGTGAATTGTTTTTAATTATAAATATAATTTTTATCTAAATTAATCCGCAAGCATTAACTGGATGTTTATTGTTCCAAAAATGCGCATTAATGTTATAATCTTTCTTTACAAACTTCTCTGGCGGTAATAATGTTATGTGCAAAAAACTTAATCGGAAAAATTCCTTTGAACATCTAGGTTTACTTCTAAATTTTACCAGTCCAAGAATAAAATCTTCGATTTTTCGTCTAAAATTTCTACTAACCAATAGCACTTAATTTGATAATGGGAAAATCTTACAAATTAATATATTTTTAAGAATATTTTATTTTTTAAGTCTTGTCCTTTACAACAAACATGCTCGACCTTCGCATGCTATACCAAAGCTCCTAATGTTTGTATTCCGGGCATCAGTGTTATGAATTTCTTATTCCGTCAAGTGGCTGAACTCAAATCCCTTATCTCTCTCTGCTGCGTCCATCTAGTCGTCGTTTCCTTTTTAGTCATTTAGGACGCACCCGAACAGGTGAGCGGAAGACAGGTTGTCTCTCTCCCCTTCTTTCTCTCTACCTATCTCCTTCAGCTGGACCTCTCGTCACGCCAAAGACCCTGTCTTCTCACTCACCCACATCTCTTCCCTCGCCTCCCCACTCCACCACGCTTCTCCCTCTTCCCTCGATATCTCTCTACCTCTCTCATTCTCTCGTCATTGTCTTCAGTTCGTTTCTTGTCGAAGAGGAAAAAAGAAGGAGAAAATGAGAGGGAATCGAGTGGGATGTTAGAGAACGGGGAGGATGGAAGAATGGAGTGGGATGAGGAAGGTGGACAGGCTTAACGACTTGCTTGCTTCGTATCATTTCAGCTTGTCTCCCAGTTGCATGCCTCGAAAAAATAAAACAGTGATCCCAGAGATCGCTGTAGCTGAAAATGCAAAAAAATACGCCTAACCCATATCATGCTGTTGCATAATACAGCGTGTCGATTATAATTTGCGACTAACGGAAAAGAAAAGTTTAGCGAAACACCTATTTAGAAAACAAAGCAAAACGTGTCATAATTAATACAACGAATATATTTATAGTAGTACATGATTGCATACAGTCATATAAATTTAAGCTTTTGAGAAGTCGATAATTAAAGTTTGCGTCGTAGATAACATTGTCATTTTCCATTTTTTTTTCATTTTGAAGTCAAGAAAAACTTAAGTATAAAAACGTTAATATTCCGCCATTGTTTTTAATTGTGAATATGAACATTTACAATAGGAAATTATAACGATTAATACATTGTGCTTAAATGAGTTGCTTATCGTAGCTACATATTATACCTAAATCCTCAAAAATCTATTCTTCCAACATTAACTTCACAGTTATATTTTGTAAAGCACGAGAGAGTTAAATTTATTACCTTAAATGGCAGTGATTTTTAAACATGCAAATTGTGCAAATACCAGAAATAGAATGAAAAGTTAATGGAGTGAAAAAGAAAAACCAACAAAGCTATCGGAAATTTGTTGCCATTTTTATCGTGTTTTTAAAAAATGAGCTTACAGTTTCCCTTTGGTGTCTATCTGTGCACATACTTAAATTGAAATTTTGACGAAACTAAAAGATAGAGATCTGAAACTTGGAGTATATATTTCTGTACTGCTGCCATTTGTTTTTCTTTAGATTTGAGTATTGAAAAAATATACAGGGTCGGATAGGGGCTCATTAAAGTTTTTTAATATCTCCGAAGGTTTAAATGATTGAATGCTAATATTTTGAGCTTATATTTTATATAAATGCCCCTTACAAACAAGTCTTTAGTGGCCGAATATGTGTTAGTATAACGATACAAAATAATATATTAGGATAAGCTAAATTTACGCATATAACAGGTGATCAAATTCCAAATTCTCCTCAGCTCGTTTCATAAAAGATATTCTCAATGACATCCCTCATCCTTGCCATTACTTCATCAAGAGCATGGGGATTTGTAATCCTTACTTTTGTAATGTTTACTTTTCTAATGTATTAGAAGGAAAAAATCGGGATGTCAGATCTGGGGATCGAGGTGGCATAATCGCTTGGAAACTATATGGTCGGGATGACGGTAGTGTAGTGGTTAGGATGCCGCCTGCTACTCGCCTGCTGCTCGAAAAGGCAGCGGGCACGAATCCTGCGCAAGTAGTATTTTTTCCGAGGTCGCCCGGCCTCCTGTTTGTGCGGTTTGAGTAGACCGCGCAAATTCAGCGTTCTGTCCTTTGGAAGGGACGTTAAGCAGTTTGTCCTCTTGGTACTTTTCGTAAACAGTAGGCTAATACTGGCACCTGGTTTCCCTACTTCCTTCTGTGTGTACATATGTCTAGTCGATTACAGTGCAAAATGACCATAGCCGTCGACGCACTTAAAAAATCAATTACTACTACTATATGGTCCCAAAGGGTAGAGAAAGTTCCTTAGTGCTGAAAGGTGTTATGTGGCTCATGGCTCCATCTTGATGAAACCAACCTCGGTGAATTTTATCCTTTCTTAGGCACACTTCTTTATTTTCATGATAATACTGTAGCGATTTCACAGATGTAACATTGAATGCAAAGATGGAAGGGAGAGGTGGATAGAAGAAAGGGAGAGAGATGGGATGTGAAAGGAAAGGGAGAAGAAGGTAATGGTGACAAATCTCAAATCTCTTGATGAACTAAAGGCAAGAATCATAGATGTCATTGCGAGTGTCTTTTATGAAATGCTGCAGTCCGTATGGGAAAACATGCTACGGAGAGCTTGTTTATGTATCCATATGGTGATGGTCACTCTAAACATTTTCTTTGGCATTTTTTAATTAACATTGTTTAATATCATCAATCTTTAATCACAAAAGTCTTCAAGTTTCTATCTGACATATTTTGTGATATTATTATTTTTGATGCTTCCCAAATAAAAAATACCCCGCATAGGCAATAATAAATAAGATGAGAAGTTTTTTGAAAGTTGGTTTGATGTTGTAAACCTATATCAATCAAGACTACAAAGTAAACCACATTAACGTTTGGATTTCAAAATGTTAACATAAAACAAATATGTAGCACCCTTCATATCTCCATCATAGGTGTTAATGATTAATATTATACCCTAAATTGCTTATTATGGAAAACATTTTCCACGCATTAAAAAACGTAAATTTTAAATATTTTTTAGAAATTAGATAAGAATGTTACTGACGAATGGCATTAGTCATATGTAGGTACTCGTATATGGCTGATTTGTCACACAAGGCTAATGGCGAACGTGCTGGACAGCCCTGCTTTAGAAGATGCATTTCATCATTCGTTATTGATATAAAAGCGTATATGCTAATAAGCTTTAAATTTTGGAGAATAATTATTATTTACTAGAATATTATTTTACCGGCGACATATAAATATAATAAAAGTAACAGCCAAAATCTTTGACACAATTTAGCATTTTACTTCACCACGTTAATCAGCACATGTCACTTCAAGTTGACTTGATTGAAAGAATGTTTTTCCAATGTGTCGACCATTTCGATAAGGTGGCTTCGATATGCTTTACATCGAATCGGTATTTTGTGGAAGGTGGTAAGGTTGTTTGGATGGGGAAGAAGTGGATAGGAGATGAAGAAAGGGGGATGAGAGGGGAGGGGTGGCGAGGAGGCTCTCTTCCATAGTGAAAGGAGAGGGGGCGATACCGATCGGAGGGATTGGTTAACGGGTCCTGTCCCAAAGTTGTGCTTTCGAGCACACCTCCTTCCGATCCCAATGTGCTCGACTACGCCCACATGTCCAATCTCGCCCACGCCGGTCCCCAATCCTCCCGACATGGTCCTAAAATGACCGTTTATGTTGACACGGTGGATCACAGCAGTCTCACTGTTCGCGGATTGTTTCGATACTGCTACGTTGAAAAATAATCAGCCTTGCGCTTAAGGATCGCATATTAAAACATGCGACGAAGAGGCTACCTCTATCATACAAACGTTCGTAGTAGAGAAGGGAATAATTGGGTTACGAAATTGCAGCTTTACAGAAAGACAGGAGGAATGTTACATTAGCATGACAATTGAAAATAACTAGTAATATAACTTCTAAGGTTAAACTTGATGTGTTATTTAGTGACGTTAAAATCTTTCAAGCCTTTTTGATAGGACAAGTAATTGCCTGCCAATACTATGATCGCGGGTTCCAATCCTAATTTGGCTGTGGACACAAGATTTTCGTTTTTACCCGTAGTAGGATCATTCTTATTTGGTCGTCACGGCAGTTTATGAGTTATTAAAAATAAGTAAATTTCATCATAAAGTAAAGCTCGTAAATAAAGAACCGGGCGAAGGTAAACAACAGCAACGCTTTATTTATCAAATGAAAAATGTTAGCTTTATATTAGAAAAAACAAAACTAGCAATAGATATACTATTTAACTTGCTCCATTCTCTCTTCCTACTCCGCTCTTCTTCATTTATTTCTCCCTGCTATCCTTTTATCTTCCTTCCTTTCCTCCTACTGCCCATCTCCTTCACCTGGCTCTCCCTCCACCCACCCCTACACATTCTTACTCTCTTCTTCCGCACTCACTCCATTGCTGCATCTCCTCTTCCAATCCTCTCTCCCTCCCATTTAACAATTCTACGCCTCGTCTCATTTCCTTTCCCTTTCTTTTCTTCCTACATAACAATCTCTGCTCCTCGGACGGCTGCAACCCCCAAAGCGTGCCTCTCGCCCCTTTCCCCTCTTCCCTACCGTTCCCGCACACTCAGCTGGCTGGCGAGCAACACTGCTCGATTGATGGGAGGTTGCCGTGAGCCCGCCCTATTTACTCAGCCTCTAATTTTCTCTTTTTTATCACGCATTTGTTTCTAATCATCTCTGCTTCCCTTTCAAGGGCTTGGCGTGGTCTCTGTCGCCATTCGTTTCATTACATATGTGTTTTACAAAATAAAATCACTCCTTACATTAATGCGAGCAAATCGTGTCTGGACTTATTTTCAAATGAATTGCTTTTCCTATAGATTAATATTTTAGAACTTCAGCGGGCGTAAAAGTTATATTCAAATAGTTTTGATGTAATTAAATTACACCTTATCAACGAATGAATAATCGACTAAAGATTCAATATGGTTTCTGAGAATTGCACAGCACACAATGCTGTTTTCATGTTTGTAAACATCTTACACAATCAAGGTGGAGGGTAGGTAATGAAGTTTAATATATTTTAATGCATTTTTCCTGAACAAATTTTAAAACAGAGGAGATGAAAAATCTGAACTTGTCCGGGAATCGAACCCGGAACTTCCACATTCCGGGATAGTGTTTTTATCATCATACTGGCTTAATAGCGTAGTTGGTTACCCGCCAGGAAAGTGTAAGACCCGTCTTTCGTTGCGGGTCAAGTTCAGAATTTTTATCGTTCACTACTATATCTTATATATCTAATCTAATATATCTTATGCAATCATCAAAATTCTTTCTTCAACAAACCGAAAAATAAATTTTAATAGTAGTAGAACTATGGAGTCCCATCAGACACGAGAAATATCCAGATGACTATATAACTGTTCATAAAAATGGTCGTTTTCTTAATTGGTGCAGAGATCCTTCCAAAATTGTACTTTTTCCTCACTCAAGCATTTAAAATACATGTTACAGTAAACTATCGTTGTCATTAAACGTTTGAGTGAACCAGGTAATAATTTCATCTACAAAAATAATATTTTGTGGAATTTATGTACTCCATAACGTCTCGATAATTACCACCTGTCTTATTCATTTTGGATATGTAGATATTGAGACGAGCGAACTATCTGATTGACAAACTTAAAAATAAACAAATTCCATTTATTTAAGTGTAAAAATGCACGAATTTTCCGTTATGCTGAATCTTTCAAATGTTTGACACAGTTACAGACCCGAATAAAATTTAAAATTTTTCCAGTTATCAAAAAAGATGATCTTATTGCCTAAAAAACATTTTGTTGAAATGATACGGTTATATCTAAACGATACACTTTTATTTAATTTATCGAGGAATGTACGTTATATTATAGTACTTAGTGATTAATTTAAACTGGGTTTTTGTAGATTTCAACCATTTAATGCTTAATAATCCAGCAAAGACCTGAATTAATTTAAATTTAATTAAACACTGTACTTTAATTTCTCTAGGTTTTTAAAGGCTTTCCGTCCTTTCCTGTCTGTGTTAAATCTCGCGCAAAATATGTTACTCATTCGTTCTATTCCTTCGCTCTCTCTTGCGACTCACATCCGACTCCACCCACTCTTTTCCTTTCTCCGTCCTCCCTCACCTCCCTCCTTTTCCCCCTCCCTCACCACCCTCCCCTTCCCCCTCCCACTTTCACTCCTCTCATCCTTTTGCTCAACCATCTAGCCCGCCTTCGTCCCCCTTTCCTCCCTCACCATTCTCTACTTCCCTTCTTGTCTCCTCATTCGGACTCCAACTCAGATTCTGTTTGAGATTCCGGTACTCAGCGGAGCGATCATGTGAGAGTTGGACCGATAAGTGAGCTCGTTAGACGCGCTTAATAACAAGGAAGCCACCCTGCGACTGTCATTTATTTCTATAGGTTCCCGATTCGTTCGTTCTCAGGAACACACCACGTCCTTATGAGTAGTTTAGTATAACGTGGCGATGGGTTATCACGCGGGATAATGTAAATAAGTTTGTGAGAACTTAGTTTTTCACATGCATGCGTGCGCGTGCATAACCATACACACGCGCGCACAATCGGTGCACGATATTTTGACGGCACGAGCAGGGAGCCATTCTGACGCCACTTAATTTCAGAACTTTTTTAAGGGAACATTTTAAAGCTAAATTTTAATTAATTTATTCCTTTATTACAAAACCACAACATTTAAACAATTAAAATGTTAAATTAAACAAATTTTATTCGAAATACCCGCCCGTTAGGCGAAATTTATTGCTAGCCGACATTGACCAACTTGCCAATAATGTGTAGGCAAGCTTCCTCAAGGTTTAAGTTCGCCGTTATCTCAGACCGGATCCACACTGACCGACACACATTCATCAGGTTATGGTCGCAGCCAACAAGAAATTGGCTTTCATTGGCATAATAGTAGGGAATAGTACAGAAAACGTATGAGAAGCTTGTTATTTATCATTAGTTAGACCACAGGTCGAATACGCTTCAAGTACCGATGTATATGGGATCCGGATGAGAGGAGGCACATAATATATTTAGAAAGAGTCTAACGCAGAGCAGCCAGATTCGTAAAGCAAATAACATCAATATTGAAGGATTTGAGGGTATTTATAAAGGATCGCAGACTGAGCGCTAGGTTAAGGGTTCTGAAGAAATATAGGTCGGAACATCTAGCAGAGGAGGTTTTGGGAATAGTTGGAGCACCAACGTACACCGACATGATCGTTGCGATAAAACACTTGAGATCGACTGTAGGACGGAGTGTAATAGAGGCTCGTTTTTCCTAGGACAATAGGAGATCGTAACAGGAGAGTAAAACCTGCTAGAGAAGATTGTTATATAGACTTTTGCGCATCAAACCCTTTCTCTCCCACCACTTTAGTGAATTTCAGGGTAACATGTAGGTGTAGATGTTGTTCAGTAGAAATACATAAAATAATCGAAAGAAAGAGATATACCTACTATGTATATGTGTGTATGCAGAATTCCAATAATTGGAGCCTTCCGTTTGTATTTTATTTATGTATTTTCTCTTTCTCTACATTTAGCTAAAATGTAAAATAATACTCGGGCGTCAGACAAGCTCTCTTATTATGTCAATGTGTAGCGATGTCAGCGTGGGTTAATGTCGTCATTGCGTTGCCCGCGCCAGATATTATGACCCTTGCGAAAAAACCGAAGCCAACGAATAATTTTACAAATAGGAAGGAGTCGAAGTTTTGCAAAATATGATCGACAAAAGAGGAGCCCGTATAAAAGAAGAACCGGATTATTACGTGAGCGATGCATAAATTCCATCGTTTTACGGAATAAAATATGCAGAGGATTGAATATCTTCTTGGAAAATCCATCAGCGTGTACACTTCTCTTCAAATGCTACTGCTTGTATATTAATATACACCGTATTTGCTCGATTATAGGTCGACCTCGCATATTTCAGAAGCCACGCGAAAGAAGAATAATTTCGGGATCTTGATACTAAATTTTTATTTCAAAATACCTGATCAGTTACACTTAATTTCCAGTGTAAATATAATTATGCGATAAGATAAACGAATGATTACGATAAAACATTTACATTTATTGGCTTTCAGTGATCTACGTTAAATTATCAGTTTTATTTCTTAAAACGTTTAATACGGGACGAAGACAAGCGCTGTCTCTAATGCAGGAAAAATTTGGCAGCTGTGCGCGCCATAAGCGTAATACAGTCTTCTAAGAGTAGAATAGACTATAGAATATAGAGAATTGAATATTAGTGAGGGTGAGAGGAAGAGGATGAATAGAAGATATCTTTGATCGCGATTAATAGGCGAGTATGAATTTTTCAGCTTGCATTTTGGAAAAAACGCCTTATAATCGAAAAAATACGGTAATGTGCCTGAAAATGCATTGCGAAGCTAAATTTATGATCTCAATCTAAAATCTTCTATTATTCCCTGAAGAACCTTGGCACTTTGGAATTTTCTTAAAAATAGTTCAACTTCTTATCGTTGACTTATCATCGAAAGCCCATTTAGTGCACCATATCTTATTATCATCGTCGAAAGAAGGTAGCCGAAGAATATCAATTCAGAGTCAATCCAAATGGCATGATGAGGACATTATTGAGTTTTCTCTCTCATTCCCGCTCTCCTTGAACTCATTGGTCGCACCCACGCTCGTCTGGAGAATCCCTCCTTTCGAATCGGACCGTGTAGATCTATAGCAATTCCTAACGGACTGTGAAAAATCGAGTGAGTCCTTGAGGAAAATCAGCTCCTATCCAATGACGAGATGTCGCCACGGAGACGTCACTTATTCCCTCTCCTGTAACCCTTTATTTCTCTCTCTCTCTCTCTCTCTCTCTCTCTCTCTCTCTCTCTCCCCCTGCCTCCATCCCCTCTCTCTCACCTCTAACCCTGCTTCTATCCCGCTCCTTCAAGATCAGTCACCCCCAACGGACCGTCCCAGAAAGTGTTTGGCCAAACATCTTATCTCCCAAGGGTGAAGGCGACAAGGCTGGCCGGGAGAGGAAGTGGTCGGAAGGAGGAGTGTGAGAAGGGGGGTTTGGAAGGGAAAAAGGAGGGAAATGAGAGGGGGCATGGAAGGAGGAGGAGAGGGGGGATTGGGAGGATGGGAGAGGGAGGAATGGAATGGGAGGAAAAGCGCCCACGGGATTCCAAAACTCGGCGGAGGGTAAGCCAGAAACACGAGATCGCGTATCTGCATGGCAAACAAGGGGCACTGATATTCCCTCCCTAGAATCTCTCCTCTCTATCTCTTCTTCCATCCCTTTTCTATCTTCTTTTTCTCTCTCTATCTTTCCTTCCACCCCTTCTCTCTCTTCTCTTTCTTTCTCATTCTCTATCTCTTCTTCCATCTCTTCTCTCTTCTCTTTCTGTCTTTCTCTCTCTCTATCTCTCCTTCCACTCCTTCTCTCTCTTCTCTTTCTTTCTCATACTCTATCTCTCCTTCCACCCCTTCTCTCTCTTCTCTTTCTTTCTCATTCTATATCTCTTCTTCCATCTCCTCTCTCTTCTCTTTCTGTCTTTCTCTCGCTCTATCTCTCCTTCCATCTCTTCCCTCTCTTCTCTTTCCCTCTCTTTCTTTCTCCATCTCTCCTTCCATCTCTTCTCTCTCTTCTTTTTCTTTCTCTCTCTATCTCACCTTCCACCCCTTCTCTCTCTTCTCTTTCTTCACTATGACTTGGAAAAAATATCGTTTTTTACTCCCGCTATATCATCTTTTCCTCTGTCTCTATATTCCTTTCTTACAATCCTATATCTTTTTCTCTTTCTCTAATCCACATTTTGTTCTTTTCCGTTCACTTTTAATTCTCGTCTTTCACTTCTCTTCTCCTTCTATATGTTCTTCTGCCTAAGGGACCACTTCCAACCTCTCTGCCGCTATCCTCCTAAACAGTCTTTGTCCCTATCCTCCTTCGCTCTGTTCGGTATAATGAACAAAATTCCTTTATAAATTGTCTCTATAACATAATATTGTTTCGAATATGAACTCTCTACATGCATGAATGCATGCTCTTTATTTTCTTTATAAGCATTGGAAATTGCTTTTCCAGTGACTCATTGGTATATTTTTAAAAATTAATTGTTGTTTTAAACCTTTTCAATGAGAAGTTATCAACGACGATTTCTTTTTCTACATCTTGTGGATTTTTTATATATCATCACTAATTTTTCTTAATTAAATATACACTTACTGATTGCATTGAAATAAAAATATATTATTAATTGTTCTAAGAACATTTTTCCTTTTTTGTCTCTGGCATGTTTCACAACAATACTTAATTTTCGAGGCTGGTTCATAAACTTAAATATTGACCTTGTAGAAACTTTTATTATGATATCAATGAGCCACAGAAACATTAAATGCATAAATGCATTTGTCAGATATCGTATTCTTGTCAAAATAATTGCCACGCTGCACTAAAAGCGAAATTATTATCAAGAAGAATTTCACGCCTGAATTAAGTTGACAGTTCCATTACTTTGAAACAACTGCTTCGAGCAGTGTAACAACTGAAGTAATATCTGCTGTTTCTCCCATTAAGTTAGCCTAGTGTCAAAAAATTAATCGCTAATGTCGCTGGGATCTGAATTAGCTGTGATATTCTCCATAGACGGACTTGCATAAGATATGCAGATTCTAGTGCGAAGCTGTAATGTGAATAAAATAAATGGTCCAAATATTTTTCTCAGCATAGAAACTGCTTTATATGTATTTTTAATTTTTTTTATCTTTCTTTATTTGCTTCTTTGTTTGCGTGTATTTCTGTATAATCAACCTCTTGGATTATTATAGCCATAACTCCTTACACACCAGAAACTCGCAAGAAAGGAGGGAAAACCGGTGCTGGTATTAGCCTACTCTTTATCGTCCCTTAAAATTAACCAAATATCATATAAAGATCATTGTAAATATTAAGTTTTTCACTAATTTTCATATTTGATATAGAGCGTGCTGTGTAAATTTATTCCTTGATTTATTTATCGGCTATCCGAATTCATTGGTAACTATGGTAAAGGATAGGTTGAGGTCGCAATGTTTTCATGGACTGAGTTTGGTGCTCGTCTCCGCAGGTATCTCACCCCACCTCTAAAACGTATCCCAGTCAATCTCCTTACATTCCTCTCTCATTCTTCCTTAACGTAAGCCTCGCAACCAAACGCGGACCATTCCACTGCAGCTTAGGCGATCGAAGGCGAAAGCCTTTATCCTCCAATGTGCCCGACATAACCGACGTGGCTTCCGATTCCAATGATAGATACGAGCCTCCCTCTCTCTCTTCCCGGCATGCAGCGAGTACGAGAGAGCCCTGGAAGAAGGAGAGGAGTGTGGGGGAGCTCAGCGGGGAGGTTGCTGCTACGGCAAGGGGTTAGCAGAGGAGGTTGAGGCTTCGGAGTGGGACGGGCATTAGGGCGTGTGACTTTTTGAAGACCTCATGGAGCTCCTCGTTAGGGTCACTCAAGTCGAGACGGGTCCGACTGTTCCTTCCTCCGGTGGGCTGGAGAGGGTGTGGTGGGGAATCGTATGTGGTGACGGGACGAGAGGGAAAGGATGGGGAGGGGTGAGAACGGAGGCTGTGGGGGAGTAGGAGGGGGAGGCGTTGCGTGGAAACCATTGGTGGGATGAGTTCTAGGGTGAGGGAGTGGTGGCGAGGGTGGGAGGTCGTACGAAGGGTGGTGTAGGTCTCCGGATACGGGCAGATCTCCGAGGCAGAGAGGAGAAGGGGAAGAGATTGGGTTGGGTGGCTGCGACTGGCGATGCGACGTTGATACCTGTCGATGGCCTCCGATAACCCGTTTGTAGGCTGTCGCCTCGGAGGACTCGGTGCCGCGGACGGCGTTCGGAAAGGTGGCGCCACAGGTCGTGCTCTCCGAGAAATGTCAGTGCGTTCGGGTCGACTTTTTTAACCGAGGGAGTAACGGGAGAATGAATACTGCTATGGGAAATTAGGGCCGGAGAAGGAATTTGGATTGACTGGATACTAAGGCTATTCTAAACTTAATGACTGAAAAGTAAAGACACCACAGTTGTTTCATCGTCTCTCTACTCTTGCGTTCTTCATCTTGCTGAGTAGATGGAGATTTTCGGTATGTGCATTTAATAATCAATCAAAAATGTGAACTCCTATAAAGTAAAGGAGGTATATATCGTGTTTATATCTTTTCTATATAGAGGAAAATCTATTTTTTGCGGAATGGGTCGGGACGAAATTCATTCCGTAAAAACTGATTTTCCGGAAAAAACGGAAGTATTCAATTTACCGTTAGGATTTTATATTTATTTAGAAGTTTGTGGGCATAATTAAATATAAAGATATGACATTACTACTTAATCGATTTGAAGATCTCGTGAGCCTCTTGCTACAACAAGTAGTTTTCTTCAATTATTCCCCTCTTAAAGTTCCCAAAATGAGATAACTTTCGCAGCATTGTGAAAATTTTTATCCAATTATTTAATTGCGAGGCAGGACAAAAAATTACTTTTCTTAGTGAATATTGCTATCAATTTTAGTCAAGAAAGCATGATTCCTTAATTAGTTACTAATATAGATTAATTAAAAATGTAGTTTATATCCAATTCAATACTTTTGATTGCACATACTGTGTTTGCAGTCAGTTCATTTGATATTATTTAAAAGCTGAGTATTATTACACAAAAAGCAACTGGAATTTTAGCTTTTTCGGATAATAACTACAGTTTTCAATTAACACTGCATAGCATCCTTTTTCAGTTGGGACTCATTTATCATTTAAATTATTTTCTTAAATTATGTGATTCTAACAGTATAAAAATAAAATTAATTTATTGATTTGAAAACATATATTCTGAAATTATAATTGCTATTATTCATGATTAATTATGAAGCCTGATCATACTTATAACTGAGATGTTTTAAATAAAAGCAAAAAGAATTCAAAACAGAGTCTTTCAATTAAAATTTAATTCAAGACTAGTTTCGCCTTTTTAATTGGAGATAATTAATTCCTCACCGGAGAAATGCTGACCTGTGAATCGTGTATGTATATGCAAATTCGAACCGTTGATCAAGTTCAAAATTGGAATTTTAGCGACGTCACGCTCATCCTCAAAACTCGTGTTCCAAGTTTCGCTGGGTGAAAATGCCGCTGCGCAGTGGTTTTGAGCCGATGGACTTTAGAATAATAACATCCCGGAATAACCTTTTGTCATACAGGTATGCAAGCTGCTTTCGAGTCGTGCGTATTTTGGATGGAAAGAAAGTGTTTGACGTCGACCGAAGAGAGGAGAGTTAAAGAGGGGAAAAGGGAGAGGAAGGGAAACGGCAGACTTGGAAGCGGAAGGGTAGGAAGTGGGTAGAGAGGGCAAGAAAAGAGTTGGGAAATAGGACCGAGGTTAAAGGAGGGGATAAGGAGACGAGAGGTTAAGGTAAGAGGAGTGAAAGAAGGCGAAGAAGGAAAACCGGAATGGAATGGAAGAAGAAGAAGAAGACGCGTAGAAGAATAGAGGGAGGTTAGAGTGTGTGAAGAAAGGCGGAGGAAGGCGAAGAAGTTTAAGTGGAGGGAGCAAGGGATAAGACGAACAGAGAGAAACTAATAAATAAGGGTTAAATAGGAGTAAAGAGAAGAGAAAATTATAGAAAGGAAAGGGAAGAGAAAGAAGGGAAAGGGGGAGGGGATATTCGTCACTTGTTCTTTCCCTTCCAAAAGAGGGGGAGAGAAAGCGAGAGAAAAAGGCATCTCGTCTCTCTCCCTCTTCCACAGAGAGAGAGAGACAGACACCAGCGCCGCGATAAAATCGTCGTCTCCCGGTCAGAGAGCGCCCTTAATGCGAGTCCCGTGTCCAGGATAGGGTCCCTGCTGGGTGAGCGAGAGTAAAATGGAAGGAGGAGGGGGGAGTAGACGCAAATGGGAGTGTGAGAAGGAAAAATATCAAAGCACTGGCGGTAGAGGAGGGTGCGTATGTAAATATTTTACGGTGGAGATAATAGTAACGAGCAAAAGTATATGGAATATTTGCTTCAAGTGGATCATCACAAGATTAGTATTTAGCGAGAAGCAAAAAACGATTCTACTGGTAGGCTTAAAACTTTTTTCAAATACATAAATATAAGAATAATTTCCAATTTATCGGTTGAAAGTTTAAACGATTGTTTAACTTACCAAAAAAATGAGTTTTCTGGTGAACAAATATATCATTATAGAAGACTTTTTCAACATATTCTTCAACTCAAAGGATAACATTTATTATACAAAAGAAACCTTTCAGTGGAATTAAATGGAAATGTATCTTAGATATATCTTTAAATAATGAGCTAAGAAATCCGGTCACGCTCGACTAATATGAACTATTTATGACTGAATTTAATGCTATCTTTTACAAACTTTCCGAGTAGCTAGAAAATTGAAATTTGGTAGGAATATTTGATTCTTATAGGAAAAGTCATTTACGAAAAAAAACCGCTAAAACATCCGGATTCGACTCCAGTAGATAATTTCTGTTTTCCATAAGATAACACTTAAAAATCTATTTTTCGATTTACAGACCTTTACTCTTTTGCAAATTAAAATTAGGAAGAGTTGAATCATTTTAAAGAAAAATAAACTACTTCTTATGGTCACATTTTGGCTACGAGTCGAAATCGCTCATGTTGTACGTTTAACTCGTGTTTATTGGAAAAATTTAAGCTTTTTAACGATATGTTGCCTTTCCGACCGTGTCATTGTTAAATCTCGGGATTTTATTGTCGTCTCAATCCTTATACTATACGTGTTTCCGGTGCTTGAATATTGAAAGCGCTTAAAAAATCACCATACACCAAGATCTAAACTCGTAAATAGACCAAATCGACAGAATTTGAACTACGCAGAGCCCGTTTAAATAAGATAATAGATTTCCTTTTCCCAGAAATTAAGGCATCGATCCGGAATTTCTAAATTCTCTGGCAATCAGCTAGCGTCAAAATTTTCGAATTTCAAGTTTCATGGCTCATGTCAGATCGCCTTGTTTCAGCAATAACTATAATCATCATTAAGACAATAACCTATATGTTACACTAAAATTTATGTATAAATTATGATATTTTGTGTTATGATTATGGCGTCATCATCCGTGACTTTTAGTACGTATCCGGATAAAAAATTCATTTAAAATTATGACGTCATCATATGTATACGTTGTTGGCTGAAATCAAATGGATTTTAATGCAGTCTAAACATTTAATCAATACTCTTGAAGTACGGAAGATCAATTCTTATCGAAAGGCATTGGGGTCGTTGCTATGGTGGTTAATATTTTTCATTGCTGAAAATAGAAAACTTTTCATAATTTTATAATTAAAATCAAATTTTTACGCAAACTCAAGATAGATTTGAATTTTGTCTTCATTAAGAATAAACTTAATTTTTCATCCACAGCGTGGTGCATGTCCCGACTTTATATCTTAATTGTAAATAATGTACAAAAGCAATTTTATATAGCCCTGCAATGGGAGAGATAGAGAGAAATGGAGGAAGAAAAATGAAGGAGAGAGAGGGAGTGAGAGATAAGAGAAGACAGGGAGGGAGACAGAGGATGGAGAGGGGGAGGGATAAATAGGTGATGCTCTTTATTAAAACGAGATTCAGACTAGGAAGTCTATTTCCAGATAAGGAGAGAGGGAGGGAGAGAGGGCGAGGAAAAGAGAGATAAAAAGGGAGAGAGAGGAAGGGAGACAGAAAAGGAGGGAGAGGGGAGAGATATTATAGATATATAATGGTCTTTATTAGGGCGGGATAGAGACTAGGAAGTCTATTTCCTGAGAAGGAGAGAGGGAGGGAGAGAGGGCGAGGAAGAGAGAGATAAAAGGGAGAGAGAGGAAGGGAGACAGAAAAGGAGGGAGAGGGGAGAGATATTATAGATATATATAATGGTCTTTATTAGGGCGGGATTGAGACTAGGAAGTCTATTTTTCCAGAGGAGGAGAGAGGGGGACGGGGAGGGAGAGATATTGAGGAAGAGAAAGATAAAGAGAAAGGAGGAAGACAGAGAAGGAGGGAGATAGAGGAGGGAGTGGGGGAGAGATAGATAGATAATTATCTTTATTATGGCGAAATTGTGACTAGGAAGTCTATTTTGCCAGAGAAGGAGAGAGAGAGGGAGAATTGGAGGAAGGAGGATGGGAGAGAGGAGGAGAGAAAAGGAGGAAGAATGGGAAGTGCCTTAACTTTAATACTTAATCCACGCATACCCGACATATTTGACGGGCAATTATGCTAGTACTTTTATACTATCAGTAAGTTTCAGTAACTGTATAGTCAATGTTTATTTAAATGTTATATTCTTGTTAGTAATACTATTTTGAAATGTCACGTATCTGAAACGTATGTTAAATATTACTGACAAAAAGATGAATTTTAGACTTTTAACTACGGCTAAAACATTGGTTCCTGTTCTTTGACTAAAAATCGTGATCGAGAGCTTATTGATTAATTCGCTAATTTCAATTGTCTCATATCCCATGTTATCCTACTGAATTGGTTAAAACTGAACAATTTTATTATCAGCGCATATCTAGTGAATGCCTTAAATGCGAACTTTGTATTCTCGTTTTACTGAAAATACACATCGATTAAACACATTTCTTTGTTGCAATAATTTTTCTATCTTCCGCATATAATGCACCCACACATAAGAAAGTAAGGAAATATAAAGCTTTTATCTTCAACCTTTATGCTTAAAGATATTTACTTTTCATGTAATTATGTCTGTTTCAGTGTAACTAATTTATTACAGATCAATATTATTTTGGTCCCAATTTCAGAAAAGAAAGCTGAAAATATTGGAGGAAGTAATCTAGAATTAGAATCAAGGACCTATGGTTTGCCACTGAGGATGGATACTCTGTGTCCGGGCTACAGTGTTTCCAATCAATTTGTCGGAGTCATCTTAATCATCAGTTTCATTCCAGCCATAAGGTGAGCTCAATGCGTCATTTTGTTCAATTTATTTAATCACTCCCATCCCTCGCTTTGCGCAGTACATACGAAACTGTGGGGTAGTTTTCCCATAAGAATGGGGGATGTGTTCCTACTTCAGAATTATTTACTTCATTAATAATCTTCAATAAATTGTATGTTACCTTTAGATATACAAGCATTAATCCTTCGCTGAAGGAAGATGGGTAGTGAAATATCTCCCCTTATAATAAAAAGCTATCCCGCCTTATAATAAAAAGCTATGTTGGTTGGTTGGTCCATGTCATGCACTTAAAACGCGAATAATTCGATCAAATATGCAGACATAAACTTAAAATTTGACAGAAAAAATGTAATCTGAATAAAAATGCTATGATGAAGGAGAATTTACGAAAAACGTCCAGGATTCGACTCCAGACGATGATTTGTATTCCCCATAAGATAACACGTAAGTATCGGCTTGTTGACGTGCAGGCTTTTCTTCTTTTTGAGATTAAAATTAGAAAACACTAACCTATGTTCTTCAAATCTAAAATATTTTGAAGAAAAAATTATATAGTTTTTTATTCTGTTCATGTTTTCCTGCCTACTGTTCGAAATTACTCGTCCTAAACGTTTAATTCAGATATTATGGGGAAATCTTGCCATTTTATTGTGATGTTGCCATGCCCACCAATTGCATTGTTGATCCTCAAAATCCTATAGCTATAGCTGAATCGCTGCCTCCATCTCTCTCTCTTCCTAGAAGCCTCTTTTATACCTCTATAAGTACTAAAATCCTGCTTTATATTTTCTAATATTCCTATTCTTTTTCTCCCTCTTCCTCTTCTTCCACTAATTATGCCTTCTAAGATCGTCCTTTGTAAATACTGTCTTCTCAATATGTGCCCTATCCAATTTGCTTTTCTTTTTCTGATTGTTTTTATTAGCATCCTTTCTTCTCCCACCATTTCTATTACTTCCTCATTTCTCTTCCTCTCTGTTTCATTTCACTTTCATCATCCTCCTCCATACCCACGTTTCAAAACTTAATAAATATTTTTCCTCCTTTCTCCTTACCGTCCACGTCTCTGCGCCATAAAGAGCTATGCTCCATATGTAGCATTTTGCTAATTTCGTCCTTGTTTCTAAATTTATTTTCTTGCTTGTGAGAAGCTCCTTCTTCTCGTTAAATGCTGCTTTTGCCATTGCATTCCTACTTCTGATGTCCTGTGTACTACTTCCATCCTGCGCTGAAGTACTGCCAAGATATATGAAACTATTTACTTGTTCCAATTTTTGGCCATTTACCATAATATTTAATTCTTTATGTTCCTTTGAAACCACCATGACTTTCATTTTTTCGGCATTGATCTTCATTCCATGTATTTGGCCAACCTCCACTAGTCTGTATGTCATCCTCTGAAGTTCTTTCTCGTCTTCTACTATTAATCCATGATTATCTGCATATTTAATGGTAGTAATACTTTCACCTCCTATTTTAAATCCTTTCTCTTCCATCAACGCTTCTTTTGTTATTGTTTCTGCATAAATATTAAATATCGCTGGTGAAAAGGACATTCCTGCCTCCCTATTGAAGTACTTTCTGTTTCTTCTCCTTCAACCCTGACTCTAATCTTTTGATATTAATCCTTCATAAATGCGCCATTTTAGTGCTTTAATACGCATGAGACTTTTATGCAATGGTATAACACATATACTGAGTCTATTAAGTAGTTAGATGGTGGAAGGAAAAGGAGTGAAAATGACAAGAAATTGAGAAAACGGAAGAGGAGAGCGTCGAGTTTGCATAGAATTAAAAGGAGCTGCAGCACAAAAATAACAATAATAAATTATAAGTCATTATAAAACATTTATACGGTCGAATCATGCGCCATTTCCAAATGGCGAGATTTCATAAAACTAAATATAACGTTATTTTCAATGGATTTCGCTAAATGATAATGCAGAAAATATTTCGAACCGAATTTTTAATAAGATTGGAAGAATAACATTTTATGACTTTTATTTAAATTTCTTTAAATAAAGCCAATTTTCCGAAAATTTTAAAAACTGCTATAGTTAAAAGAAAATTGCGCTCTTAAAAATATAGTTAAAATTTCTCGCAGTTAATGTAAGTATTTAGTTTACAGTAAGTTACTAAACATTTTTCCTTTGATGAAAAATTGACTTTTTATTAGCATCCTGTTTTTACGCGTAAGAGTAAAACGATTCAATTATTAAGTTAAATTCTATACGTTTGAAATAATTTATAATTTGCTCAAATATTTCAAGTTAATTTCTGTAGATTCTTCATATATTATATCTTATTATTTCGATTTTACTCTTATTTTCAACAAATATTTGGACAAGAATTTGGTCTCACTGATAATAATTTTTAAACAATATAACAAAGATAACTTTCAAAAACACTGATTTGATTGTTCATGAAAACTAAATTAGATCATAGCAAATTTTACTGATTTTACATAACGAAATCAACTATCTTTGGAATGATTTTATGGTGCTTTAATACGAGAGAGAGAGAGATAGTAGAGAAAGGAAGAATGAAAGGAGAGAGAGAGAGGGAGTGAGAGACAAAATTAAATGTTCCATAAATTAAAAATAGTTTTTGGCTTGTAAGAATTCTATAGCGTAATGTATTTTTGTCATAAAATTTCTATTAGCCAAAACTATTTTTAATCTCTGGAACACTCAATTATGTGAATTTTATATCCATTGATTACTTTTTAGTGCATATAAAAGTTAGTTTCACTAATATTTTATTTCAATTTTATTATTTACTTAATACTTAATTCACGCATATCCGTCATATATGACGGACAATTACTCTAGTCGTTAAATATAATAAATAAGAATTTGTTGGAAATTTAAAATCTTAATGACGTCTGTCTACCTCCTACGGTTTGCATAGTAAAGCGTGCATTTGAGTGACCTCTTTAGTTCACTTGCAACAATTTAGTGACATTGAATTCTGCATTGCTTTCTTAATCCTTTTGTACAACATCTGAGTTCAACTGGAACATTATGTTTTTAATGCCCGTAGACGGTTTAAAAACAAGGTTAAAGGGAAATTGGTGACCTTGTGATTCGAGATATTTCTCTAAAAGTATACCGTACAAAATCGAAAAAGTGTAACGCAAAACCGTGTAATGCGGAGGATGAGTGTAGTTTATATTTAGGGAATGGATTTTTCGGGTTAAAAAAATTTCATTCGGAGGGTAAATTTCTGGTTTTATTATTTTCCGTTTCAATAAAAATAAAATAAAAATCTTGTTTAAAAATTTAAAAGTTTTATCAACAATCAAAACTTTTTACTATAAGTATGGTTGAGAATGTGATATCTTTTGTTAAACGCCTCCAGGTGGAGAGGAACACCTCGCAGACTGCACAAACATTTTGCTTCCCGTTTAACTTCTTTTGAAAACACGCCAGATATTAGTGAAATAATTTTTCCTTCGTAATGTTTTCAACTAACAGACACTTTGGCTCTTTTTTCCTTATCCTATCAAAGATCTAACAGCGACTAGGTAAGGCGCATCCTTGACTATTCATGGCATGAGCAAACCATGGAAATTAAGATTGTGTTACAAAGTAAGCTTACGAATAAACTGTTTACAAAGAGAATAAACAGACTGATCACGAACATCTCGGACTGCACTCAAGTGCTGAGATGCCTACAAGCGCCAGAATAGAAATTCTGCGAGTAAATATAAAAAAATTTGTTTAAAGAAAACTAATAGTTTCGGGGTTTTTTGGGTTTTACCCGAAATTTAAAAAAGCAATCGGAGGGTAAAAATCGGGTAAAACCCGAAAATTCCATACCCTATTTATATTATCGAAGGTAGCGTTAGAGCTAATCTTTTAAGTAGTTCTATAAAAATTGGAGCTAATACCTTACATGCGGTACATTCATTTCCATTGTAATTTGCAAATCTAAATATAAGAGTTGAGAAAACAATACTATCTACCATTTCCTGAAGACCATACAGAATAATGAATTATTTTTTATTTATTTTTCGCTCCTTTTAAATTCTTACTCTTATTTCAAGGAAACTACATGGAGATTTTTTGTATTTTTAGCTTTAATGACTGTCTTCAAAACTGATATATTTCATCCTTCGATTTGAAAGTTGGAAACGATATTTATCATCATAGAAAATATTAAAGATACAGAAATGTACTTGGAAGAGACATTCAAAATTTTCTGGAACTAAATTATTTAATTTTACTTGATAAATTAAACTTCATATGATAATCACTATTCACGATAATGTAGTTAGATCGAATGTTTTTGCTAAGAAGATAATACTCTGCGATTTTTTGTTCGCGTGTTGCCATCGCAAATCTTTCGCTGTGGAGAGAATTACTTTTTTTGATTAAACGAATAGGGATGGAATTTGAATGTAATGAGCTGTCGTTCTTGTTCTTTAAAAGGCACATCGTAATCAATTGGAGAGGTTCTCTTTTCAACGGCGAGCAAAAGAGACTACATTCATTGCACCTGTTCGGTAAAGGGAAAACCACCTTCCTAATAGTGGGCTGCCGTGTTTGAGAGAATTAAGGAGCAGAGGGTGAAAAGGGGGCGAAGTGAGGGAGGGAAAGGGAAGCCATGAGGCAGCAAAATGAGGAGTCGGGAGGGAAGGAGGAGGGAGCGGAGAGCGTCGAAGGCAGAGAGGGGGGGCGATGAACATTGTAGTGAAAGGCATGGGGAGTGGGTATACAAGGGAAGAGCGGGAATTAAGGGTGAGAGGGAGAGAGAGAGATCAGGTAAGGAGCGGGACGAGTGGGCGGAGTGGGCCGAGGGTTCCTGTTATGGAGAGGGAAGTTGCGAGAGAGAGAGAGGGAGCGAGAGAGAGAAAGACCGACTGACGTTGCATGCCGCGTCGATCACGCGAGATCTTTCGGGGTGAGAGTGAAAAAGGGTGCGTGAGAGAGAGAGGAAGATAGTGAAGGGGAGGCCCTCCTATACGGCCGAAGTGGAGTGGGGTAGATTAGGGAGAAGAGAAAGGCAGGAGGGTGGGGAGGAGATACGGGAAGGAGGGACGACGGGAAAGAGGGAGAAAGTAAGGGAAGGGGAAGGGAGGGGAGAGAATGGGAATTAAGAGAGTGGGAAGAAATACACGAAGGAAAGGAATCGAGTGAAAAGGAGAAAGAGATAAGAAAGAGCGATAGAAGCGGAGGATGTTTAAGCATCGGATGAAGAATTGACGTTTTGAATCCCGATAACTATCAATATTTACAGGAATGTAACGTATAAATTCCCCAAAAGATACATTAGATTTTAGTAGAGACTATTATCCTTTGGGTTAATAATATGCGTTATCCCATCGAAGGCAAACGGGAAGAAACTTTTCGGTTTTCTCGTTTACTTCTATGCGAATACCTCAATTGTCTCCGTAGCTCGACACTCGGATTGTTATTCAAATCGTAATTTAGATAAATAAAGCTTCGTTTTAGCGCTTTTTTCTAAAATATCTCTTGTACATAAATTCGGTTTACAGATCCGTCTGTCCGTGTATAAAATAACTCCAAGTTATTTGTCTATGGAGTTAAATGGTAGAATGAGAAAACCGCTTATAACTCAAAAGTTTTGCATTCTTTTGCGAATAAAATTTCGGATACTTTTATATTTTAAGCTGCTCACCGTCAACGTTGACGTCATTGGTTCGATTTCAGGGGAGTTCATATTCTCCATTTGATTAATACGGGGTTGAGTGCAGCACATTAATCATTCGCATATTAAAACTACTGAGATTCAAAGTAGGAGTTCGAGACGTGAAACAGCGAACGCCTTATAGAACAAAATTTTGGTTTTCTGCCATCGATTTTAAATACGAGTAAAATCAACAAACAAATTAGTTTTTAAGGCAAAAATTCGACCTATTTTTAGGTGAAAATCTTTTACCGTCAAGGTAATTTGCATCTTTCCGTGTAATTGTGTACGATTGACTTGAATAATAACTTCGTGTTACATATATTATTCCAAAATTTTGACGTTGTTTTAAAGTATACACTATACATTGATTAAGACAAATAATACGGTGGTATCGAAAATAAACAAATATAAGGTTTTTCATTGATATTGTTTTGATGAAGTCAGAAATAGAGATTAAAATTGATGTATTTTTAAAGTCTCTGAGTACCTTTTTAATTTTTGTTTAAAAACAAAAGAATAAAATTTATATAAATTAGTTTTAATGAATTTAAACGAATTTATATAAATTTTATTTTTTTGTGTGTTCCAAAAAGTGAAAATTGTTTTGGGAACATAAACGGTGTCTAGCGTAATGTTTAACAACTAAATCTTCATTAATATTTCTTTGTCAGACAACTTTTGTATTCCCAAAACTTGTTACTTTCTGTTACATTCAATTATGTAAATTCTATATGTATTGTTTACTTTTTAATTCATCCTTCCGTCTGTCCGTGTACAAAATAACTCAAAAATGGCGTGTTACAAGCGCCCAAATTATCGATAGATAGAGTTGCATAGGGTATACATTTGGTGAATCTAGGATCAGCTGATGGGGAGTAATAGGAAAAAACCGCTAAAAAGTACATGCTGCTTATTTTTTACTCTGACAGAAAGATCGCAGTCGGGAGAAAAAGCTGATTACGTAATTTGCTCTGCAATTCTTCCCTCACTAGTTGAAGTTCATATGCGCCCAGGAAAATGTTCTGTTCCATAATGGCTTTGGGATATTCGATCGGCACATTAAAGATGCATCAGGAAAACATTTACTCATAAGAATGATCATTTATTCAAATCAAACGCGAAAGCCCAACGAAAGTATATCGTCGTTCGATGTTTTCCCTATAATATTTATCAGTGTGAAATGGCGGGGAATAATGGATATTGAGGGGGAACACGTGAGGTAGAATTAATCGAGAGAGAAGACGATGGGACTCCAAATGTGATTGGAGGAGAAGAAGAAATGAAGAGAAAATAAAGGGTGGAAAGTTATAGAAGAGGACGAAGGAATGAAAGAATACAGAGTTGGAGATAGAGAGGGGATAAAGTATAAAGTGTAAGGAGGGAGAAGCGAGGATGAATGAGTTAGAAGAGAAAGAATTGAAAGAGATGTTAGAGGGAAGAGTATAGGTAAAAGATACGCATTTTAAATGAGAAGAAAATCACGCAAATGAGGACCCGCCCTTTTACGCTCCCTCTCTGTCCCAAATGACTACGAAGGATAATTATGCACTTATGGTATCTGTGGGATTAAGCTTGAAAGAGAGTGAGAGAGTTTGTAGAGGAGAGGGAAAGAGGAAAATGAAGATAAAGGCTAAATACGCTTGAATATAAACTAGAAGAATGTATACAATTGTCGAAATGGCACAGATGACAAGGTTGAGCAGATCGGCAAAATACTAATATTTACTATGTATCTAATATATAAAAATGAATGTGTGTATATATGTATGTTTGTATGTCCCTTATACGTTTTTACACAGTTGAAGCTATCGAACTCAAAAGTTTCATGGGCCATCTTATGAACAAAAGGAAGAACATGGTCTAGGTTTGCAGACCGTGGAGTCCTCTATACCTCATGGGGTCAACAAAATACTATTTCCATACAAATGCATGGGAAATGGTGTGGAGAAATCCCAAAATGCCATGCAGCCCTTCACTAATATGGATATAAGTTAACCTAAATATTAACTTACGATCACGGGAAATGGCTTATTTTGCGCATGAAAGACTGAATATTTTAATTCGGTTCATTTTTAGTCGTATTCAGAGCATCTAACCGATTTTTTTTTCGCTCCGGTTTTCGTTCCGGGTCACACAAAACGAAAAATTTCTGTTCGGTTCCGGTTTCGCTCCAGCAACCACCAATAAACCGGTTCGAACCGGTTTTTTTTGCTCCGACTGAATTTTGTCGGGAAGATTTCAAGAGAAATCCAAAATAATCTTTATTAATTGATGTATTTTTTTATTTAAACCAAATTCGTCTTCACTATCGCAAGTAAAAAAGACAAAAATAGATCTAACGTAACATTGTGCAAGCGACCCCTCCCACCATGTAATGAACGGTAAAACGTATGAGTTCCCTTCTTACATTTTTCTTTATTCAATCTGTGAACGGCTCCTTTTATACGACTCCGTCTAATACTGTTCTAACATCATCATCATCATGCTGCTGTCCGAAGACAGGTTTTAGTTGAATCGCTGCCTCCATCTCTCTCTCTCCCTAGAAGCCTCTTTTATACCTCTATAAGTACTAAAATCCTGCTTTATATTCTCTAATATTCCTATTCTTTTTCACCCTCTTCCTCTTCTTCCACTAATTATGCCTTCTAAGATCGTCCTTTGTAAACACTGTCTTCTCTATATGTGCCCTATCCAATTTGCTTTTCTTTTTCTGATAGTTTTTATTAGCATCCTTTCTTCTCCCACCATTTCTATTACTTCTTCATTTCTCTTCCTCTCTGTCCATTTCACTTTCATCATCCTCCTCCATACCCACGTCTCAAAACTTAATAAATATTTTTCCTCCTTTCTCCTTACCGTCCACGTCTCTGCACCATAAAGAGCTATGCTCCATATGTAGCATTTTGCTAATTTCGTCCTTGTTTCTAAATTTATTTTCTTGCTTGTGAGAAGCTCCTTCTTCTCGTTAAATGCTGCTTTTGCCATTGCAATCCTACTTCTGATGTCCTGTGTACTACATCCATCCTGCGTTAAAATACTTCCCAGATATTTGAAACTACTTACTTGTTCCAGTTTTTGGACATTTACCATTATATTAATTCTGTATGTTCCTTTGAAACCACCATGACCTTCGTTGTTTCGGCATTGATCTTCATTCCATATTGTTGGCCAACCTCCTGATCATCTGCGTATTTAATGGTGGTAATACTTTCACCTCCTATTTTAAATCCTTTCTCTTCCATCAACGCTTCTTTTGTTATTGTTTCTGCATAAATATTAAATATCGCTGGTGAAAAGGACATTCCTGCCTCCCTATTGAAGTACTTTCTGTTTCTTCTCCTTCAACCCTGACTCTAATCTTTTGATCAAAGTAAAGGTTTTTAAGCAGTCTTTTATCTTTTCAATCTATTCCTATTTTATTTAAATACCCAACATTTTATCCCATTTCACTTTTTCAAAAGCTTTCTTCCAATCTAAAAAACAAAAATACATATCTTTATTGACTTCTAGTGCTCTTTCTATCATCATTCTTACACATCCTATAGCATCTTTAGTCCCTCTTCGTTTTCTGAAACCAAACTGATTATCTTGCAGCTCATTTTGTATTTTACCTTCAATTCTTTTGTTTATTATTCTGGTTAGTACTTTAGCTGTATGAGAAATTAAACTAATAGTTCTGTAATCCTTACAACTTTTTGCATTGTTCTTTTCTCCAGTGGTACCATAACAACATCTAAAAATCTTCAGGCCATATGCCACTATCATATACATGGTTAGAGAATTTTGTGAGTTGCTTAACTGCTTTAGACCCCAAAACCTTAAGAACGTCCACTGGTATATCATCACTCCCAAAAGCCTTCCTTCTTTTCATGTCATCAAGTGCCCTTTTAACTTCAGACTCGAGAATACTCGGTTCTAGCTGGTCTTTTTCCACATCCTCTTTTTCATCTAATTCAATATTTTCCGGTTTGCCTTCTTTGCCATACAGCACCTCAATGTATTCTTTCCAGACACTCTTTACATCGCCTGGCTCCGTGACCATTTTACCACTTTTGTTCATGATTCCTTTGTGTCCTCTTTCTTGACTTTTTCTTGAATAGTTCCCTTGCTTTGCTATACATGAGGTCTGTTCTACAAATTCTTTCACACTCGACAATTTCCTTGCATTTCTCATTTATTCACTGTTCTCTAGCTTTATCTGTTTCCCTTCTTAAAGCATTATTTAACTCATTGTACATTCTTTGGCCTTCTTCAGTGTTTATGTTTATTCACTTTCTCCTATCTTCCATTTTTTGCAGCATGGCTGCTGTGACCCAGGGTTTCTTGATTCTTTCACCCGTTGTCTTCCCTACCTTCTTTTCCATTACATCTTTAATGTTGCTATGGATGTATCTCCACTCCCCATCTACATTGTTCCTATTTTCTTCAGCTCTCTCCCCCAATCTTTCCTCCAGCTCAGTCATGATAGCCACATTGTTCTTAAAGAGTTCCTCTAAATTCCATTTCTTGTTAACTCTTGTTTCTCTTAACGCTCTTCAGTCTGCATTGTGTATTTGTCACCAAAAGGTTGTGGTCGGAATCTATATCTGCTCCTGGTAGTGTTTTCACATTTTTAATGCTATTTCTAAATCTTTCATTGACTAATATGTAATCTATCTGGTATCGTATCTGGCCTCCTGGGCATCTCCATGTGTAAAGTCTCCGCTGGGGATGCTTAAACCATGTATTAGTTACAATCAATCTATTTCTATGGCAGAATTCCACAAGTTTTTCCCCTTTCTCATTTCTCTTCCCTAGTCCATATTTTCCCACTATGTTATCTTCCTGTCCCTCTCCGACTACACTGTTCCAGTCTCCCATTACTATGGTGGTGATCCTTCCTTTTCCCTCCTCCTCCAATATTTCCGTAATCTGTTCTTACATTTCATCTACTTCGTCTTCACCAGCATTAGTTGTTGGAATATACACTTGAATTATAAGCATTTCCACTGGCTCCATCTGAAGTTTTACGGCTATTAATCCATCATTAACTGTCACTACCTTGCTAATTCTTTCAGCTATCTATTTTTTCATTATAGTCCCTGCTCCCCTTACCTTTTTTTTCTCCTCCCGAGTAAATACTCTTAAATTCGTCTGAATTTATCTCGCCTTCTCCTTCCCACCGAACCTCACTAAGACCTACTATACCTACATTATTCTTTCTCATTTCCCTTTTTAAGTTCTGTAGTTTACCCCCTGAATTCATAGTCCTAACATTCCATGTGCCTATTCTTAATTTCTCACTACTTGCTTTCTTCATATTAATGTTACCATTTCTCTGTGCATCTCCTAGGGTAGTCCCTACCCGGAGATCCGATTGGGGGATTATTTTACTTCCGGAATATTTTACCCCAGAAAGATCCATAGAGGTATTTGCAGCTTTTCAGCCTATCGTGGGAAATATAATGCTTTCCTCATGGCAGTTTCACAAGAGTGATTACCCATCTGTAGCTGTTCAGATCCACATGATCACCACCTACAGAGGTACTGTGCAAGCTGCTGCCCTTGCACAGGGGGATGTAAAACCCACAAGACTGCTTCTTAGTCTGACTCTTCCTCTCAGACCTTTCCGGCGTGGATGGTCCTACCAGGAGAATTTTCTCCCACCGGCATAGCTCTTTGGTTCATAAGAGTACACAAACCCTCCCACCTCTCTAAGGTTATGCAGTCCTTAGGGAGGGACTTTTCTATAGGAATTTAAAATTTATTTTTTCCTTATCAGCGCGCATAAAATTTATTAATAATGTTATTTAGTCTTTAATTTGATGTAATACCGTTGTTATTCTTTCAAAAGTCAAAATTTATTAGATTTCACAATTCCAATATTTCAGATTCCAATATAAGCATATACACTTATTAATTTACTCCAACAGTACTCATGCATAGTGGCGGATTTACGCCTTCTGGATCCCCTGGCGTTAAACATTTGGAAATCCCTGGTGCAAAACAATTGGGGGCCCCTGGCGCTAAGTAGTCGGGGGCCCTGCAATCTAAATATATAGTGAAACCGCTCATAACGGCTACCCTCTTTTGTGACACCTCTTATCGATCGTTTATCTATGAAATCAAAAATTTAATAAATAAATTATAATTCGAGACATTTTACAATTCTGAGATTATATACACGAACATATTTTCGGGGCCCCTTACTTCAAGGGGCTCCTGGCGCGCGCCATGTGCGACCTCCCTTAAATACACCACTGCCTATGCTTGTACTTGAACAGGTACAACAATGTTAATTCACATTTGAATGTAGAATGTAATTCATAAAGAGTTGTTCAAAGAAGAGTTACTAAACTATTTTAATACAATAATTTAGACGTTAATATTACAAATACCATAAAATATATAATTACATATATTTTCTTAAGAATGTACACACAATAAAATTTACTCCAAGTAGGGCCGGATTATGGCATAGGCACTCTAGGCACTGTGCTTAGGGCCTACGAAGAAAAGGGTCCTACGAAAAGTTCAAACAAAAATGTTAACATAATTTTTCTAATAGGTCTACTATCGGGAAAAATAAATTGTCTTTCTTTACTTTTAGTAGAATACAAATAGCTCTGCAATTTAAATACTGTTGAAATTATTTCAAAATTTGCTAACAGAATTGTACAAAACCATTGACGTAAATGTAACATTAATAATGTAGTATTTTCAACAAGGTAAATATTATTTCTAGAATAAATTTTCTTGAGAAATTGATAATAATTCTTCCCCATATGTTTCCCCAATTTAACATCATCCTATATATTATGTATATGTATTTACACATATTATAGTTAAAAAGGCCTACGACACATAGTGCCTAGGGCCTACGTAACCTTTAATCCGGCCCTGACTCCAAGCAACCAAAATTCGATCTAAATATTAAAATGTCCTTCAATTTAGTATTGATTTATAGGAAGGATTGGATATAAGTGACCGGTAGGAATAACAATTGGGAAGAGATAGTAAAGAAGAGCAGTAGGTAGAAACTTAAGAGGAAAGGGGGGTGAAGCGAAAGAGATAAGGAGACGAGGGCTGAAGGAAGCATTGAGTGAGAAGGGATGATTTGAAATGGTATATGCATATTTATATAGGGAATTAAATGCACCTATATAGATAAATTTATTTAAATTGATTTCCGTTGCTGTCATTTTGCACGAGCACTTGTACATAATAGAGAAGAAGTCCGCTGAAATTCAACGGGAAACAACCAGTTATAGGTCATAACTATGTCCATGGAAAATCCCATCATTGAACCGACAGATAATATCACAAAGATGCATCTCTCCAAAGGCTTTGGAGCATGTATTCTCAATAAAACCATTAGCCTTTGCCTTATTCGGTGTTGAAAAGTGAGGCTTCAAAAAAGACTCATATTAAAGCAAAAGAAGAAAAACCCTTATTTTGCTCCCACTGTTTATGCGAACCGAATAAATGGAACAAAATAAATAATGGCTTTTGGTTGCAATTCGGGTTCAGAAAAATATTTTTTTCGGTTCGGGTTCGGTTTCACTCTGGCTAAAATAACGGTTTTTTCGGTTTCGGTTTTCGGTTCGGTTCCGGTTCGATGCCCTGGTCGTATTACATGTTAAATCGCTCGAAATTATCCCTTAAGAGGCAAATTTATTAACATTTTCCAGGCGGCAATAAAGCTAAATTTCCTAATTGTTGTCGCCAAGGAAGATAGCCACGTAAACATTAATGCGAGGAAAATCCACGCCGTGGCTCGCCGTTAAGGAAGAATAGCCAAATCCAAGATTAAGGGTACAAACGGATTAAATATAGTCTATGAATATTTTTAAAGTGAGTCAAATGGTTTTTAAGGAATATTATAACATTTTTATCTTTTACCATTAACATTGAAAGATTTACTGCAACATAAATCGATACATCTACTTACATTTGTTCGGTAACCATGATGTTGTTTATTGTTTACGTTTTGGCTAATAGTATCGACATAATCCACATAATTTTATTGCTACTTTAAAGGCCTCGGTGCATCTATCCGTGAGAGTATTACTTAAGACATTAATGTATAGTTATGTTAATGGTAAAACTCTACAATACAATAGATAAAATATTAAATGTTAATGTGAACATCCCTTGCATAACTAAGGAATGCGGAACGAAAATTCAGGGCTTATGGTGCACTCGGAGTTATTTTTATTTTAATAAAACTGCTCGATTATGCCAAATTTACTTGGAAAAGCAATCTGCCTTGATTATATGATGGATTCGTCATTGAAAAACACCCACGAGCACAAGCCTGACTAAAATTTTTCAGTAGTTTCCTTAGGTGGTAGTTAAAATTCCGTGTGACCCTCTTCTCCGAATAACACATTTGAGAAATTTGGAGGCACTGACAGCGCGGGACACCGAGAAATAAAAATCATTTGCTACTTAAAAGAAAATTCTTTCCCGAGCGAAGCCAAGTAACTCCAACTAGTTTTTAATAAATGTTGCCATACACACTAGTAGTATAACAGTGCAACCCCTATAATCCGAACTAATTAATGCAAGGGCGTGTTCGGATTACTGGATTCATGTAAAATAACGAGGAAAAATCTATCTTTATGTATAATTACTCAATGTCTGTCCGTCTGCCCGTCCGTCTCCCCTTTTATCTCTTAAACAGTTTGTCATAGAGAAATTCTGTAAACGCCATTTGGTTTCTGCATTCAAAATGTCAGTTGTCTAATTTTATAAGGAGAAATTGGCTATTACAACTTTTAAAGGAGATTTATGACAGACTTCGCAAAAGTTTTTGCGGGTGCCACTAGTTAAGTATTAAATTTCTGTAAATAAAACACCAATTAATGTACTTAAAGTTCACTAAAATGACTGTGAGAGATCCGCGTTGATGGACGGGGAAATTGTACTCAGGGGCAAGGCATCATGGTTCCCGATTTTTAGGGCCCCCCAAATGTTGATTATAAATAATATATTTACATCTTTAAACAAATTTTTGCTATTTTATTAAATTAATTATCATTAAAGTTACTTTATAATTATAAGTACATGTTCTCTCTAAACTGTAACATTGATGTGAACAAAATGTCAGGTTTTTTTGACATGGGGGGCCTCAAAACTTGCTTGCAGATTACAATTTTTGGACGCATCCGCTTTTTGGTACTACCCCATAATCAGTTTATAAGATGAAAATTTATTGCCCTAATGACCTATCCATACTTCCAAATCGTTTATTTATTTCTTCTCTGCACCCCTAAAGTCAGCTGCGGAACCCCAGTCCGGAAACCATTAGTATAAGAAATAGATTGATGAGTTTCTTGTAATGTTTTCCTCCCGAGCATCTTTTTCCTTTCCTGTGTGATAATTTTTATACTAAGCCAAATCGTCCTGTTTCATTCTTACATTTTTCAGGTAGTCATTGCCAACTACACACGCTCTCTTCCCTTTAAGCTCAAAATAGGCACAATGTCAATGACTGAGTGAGGGAAGAAATTTAAATTGTATACACGCAAAAGTTAACCTGAATTGGCGACATATATTGTCTCTTGTATTTTGTTAACGTAAAAGAGAAATAAATTTTATATGAAGAACTTGATAACAATTTTCTATATGAAAATGAAAAATAATAATTTTAAACACACTATTTCCATCTTTGCAGGTTTTTAAATGTATTTAAATATAAAAATTAATTTTAAAATGTAATTTTCCATCTGCCTCTCACAAGTTTCCACCTCAATGAGTTCCAAATACGTGAAGAATTGGTTCAGGAAAATTTTTATTTATTTATCATTTTTCCGCTTTAATTAAGTTCAATCTTTGAGGGGTTTATTGTATATGTCCACGTTTTATTTTTTTCGCGTTCTTAAATAGGTATAAGGTCTAGGTTAAGAGATTTCAAAGTACTTTCCGCGTTCTATTGAACCGCAAAGGGGCACTTTAAGAGGAATCAAAATTAAATGCCGGCCAAAGATATTTTAGCTCTCCAGTTCGACTATAATGCTTTCAAGTTATTCGCAGTTAATCAATGAGATTCTCGAGTTATTAAGTAGCTCCGTTACTATTATAAACAAGAAGTCCAAACCAGGACTAATGCAGGCTGGTTTCCCAAAGTTGACGTCCCGAATTGATTACTTATATTGACAGGAAATGTTTCAGTATGTGTTAGTCATTCCAAGGAATTCTCATACCATAAATGCCTATCATTTGTAATTCATAGTTTATAAATGATAGAGAAAAATTGGGAGAAAATTAATAGAGTATTATCAGGTTTAAAATACTAAAACGAAGTCAAAATCTCTTTCTGACATTACATTTTGCATGTATTTTTTTTAAATAAACGAATTTAATAAATGTTACTGTTTATACGCTAAAATGTATGGATCAACTGTCCATTGCTGAAGGGTATTCGAGTGGAAAAGAAAATAACCCATTTGTTCACTCGTATATGCTCAAGTAGAGTTCAGTAATAATCGTCTCCATGGCAACAATCCGATAAAATGCGATTTAAACGCAAAAACGCTGTTTTAGAAGAAATTCAAGAAAATACGATCAATTATCGTACTTCTGCGATAAGAATTAGAATCTAAATTCTTTCTTCCTTACGACAGTATAAAATTTGCTCTGATACCACAATTTCAAGATATTTTCAAGTATTAAAGAAAACATCTCTGCACGATGGATTTGAGATTTCATATGTAAAACAAATAGGGAAGAAACGCTCCTGGAATCGAACCCAAGACTTTAATCTTCGCCAAACAAAATATAGCCCGGTAAGAGCCTCATACCAACTTTTATGAAAATCGGTGCATTAATGCAAAATTTGTTAGTAGGGGACACACACAGACAGGAGCATTTCATAAGGCTATGTTTCCTCTGAAAACCAGCCTAAATATAAACCCGAAACACACTTTTTAAAGTTCTCGTTTTCAGTACATATTTAACCGAACTAAAAAAATGTTTAATTGAAATATTTCTATATTTTTACAAAGCTGCAGAGCTAAGGTTTGAATACCGTTGATTTAAGGTCAATAAAACGTTGGAGTGTATAACTCTGTAAACAAAGTACAGTGCCACCTCTATAATCCTAACCCACGGTATTCCAAACTTCCAGTAATACGAGCTGTTTCTCAGCATCAGATGTAAAGTGTCGGTTAAGCGAAGTGAGCGTCGGAAAGCGAAAATTGCCGCTTTTATTTTATAACAACGTCGGACGCACATGTCCACTACTAACGCATCTTGCGGCTGAATAGATTATTCTTTGAAACATTGTTTTAAAGGGAATGACCGATATCGGCACGATATCGCTCATTCCTACTGACGCGGCCCAGTGTGGAGTACAATCAGGGCCGGTGTAGGAGGTACAGTGCACTCTCCAGGTAGGATACACTCTAAAGTGCATCCTGCCTAAGGCAGAAAGCACTCTAGAGTCCTTTATACCTAGGTAGGGTTCACTCTTGTCAGGCAGGAATCGCCCTAGAGTGCACTGTACCTGTTTTAAACCAGGTACAGTGCACTCTCATTTTGTAATTATTTACTTATGAAGGTACGCCGGAGACAAAAAACTAAAATTTCTTAACTCGTAATAAGATTGGAGAGCTGCTGGAATTGCGTAGACATCCGCGACTATATTTGCGAAAATATTTTTGAAATGGCCCTGAAATAACGCTTCAAAATCGTAAATCGATTTACAGTAGAACTTACCCTATTTACTTCTCATAGTCACTATCTTTGCATTACGAATTAAGAAAATTTTGTCCCCGAGTGTACATTAATTAACATTCCATGAGGAGAATCGAAAGAATATGCAGAATGACAATCTTTTGTATTATCGATTAGTTTTATTATCAAGACTGTTTCAATTTTTAATGGCAGAATAGAGTTTCAAACAGGATGGAAAGAAAATTGCAGATGCTGGAATTTTCTGGTTCATAAAAGGACTTTAATGATTCACTATAATAGACTTCATTGGATAGGTGGAGAAAACGTATTTATTATATAGAAATATTCAGTATTCATACGTATCCTTGCTGTAATTCAAAAACTTATTTCAGATCACTCGGCTGCATATGTATGTTGTAGCGATATAAAGGACTATTCTTACAAATGAAAGAAAAAAAGAGAATGTTACTGTAAGTTGAATAATACAGTCATTATGTGATTTATTCTGGAAGCTGCTAGATATTGTAAGAAGTGAATAAAAAGGTAAAATAAAAGCCTGCAAAGGCAATATTTTTAACTTGAGCCTAAAAGTTAAAAAAAATCATTAATATCCTTCCAGTTAAGTCGAAATAATTGTAATTCTTTTCTGAAGATAAATAGGTGTCCAATAATATATTGAAGATATTTTCTTTAGGATAATTCAAACTTGAATATGTCGTGCTCGTTTTTGCTTATGGTATTTATTGTATCTTTCTATCTGTTGTGATTCAGTTATATATTTGGGAGTTCACGTATCTCACGATCTTTCATGGGATTTGCATGTCAATCGAGTTAACGGTGCGGGTAATAAGCGATTGGTTTTTTTTCGGCGAATATTTCGTGATAGAACTGAAAAAGTCCCGTGAAACATGTTATGTGCAGAGGGGTCGTATGACTGCGTTACAGAAACCAGCTCAGGATAGCTAGATTGCCGAGTGTCCTATCTCCTGAAAGAGTTAAGCTGGAAATCTTTGGAAAGTCGACGAATAAAAGCTGGGGTCCATCTTTTCAAGAAGCTAAGATCACAGGAATTATCCACGGAGGTAAAAGAGAAAATTCAGTGGCCACATTACGTAAGAATACAGGATTCCGATAAAATAAGATAAATTGATTGGAGAACAACGAGATATTACGGACTGTTTTTCGCAAGAGCCATTAGGGAACATAATGTAGTTAAGGTTAAATCAGTAAGTTGGATAATGGTGCATAGCACCCCCTGTCACACACCTTGGATGGTGAATTGCGGAGTACTACGTAGATTTAGATGTAGATGTACTGGAAAGCTCTAGCCTCGAGCCTAAATAACGAAATCTACTTAAATGGATCGCCTTCTAATAAATCAGTAATACTACATTAACTTAATAATTTCCAGTTAAGACATGAAAAAGTTGAGATACGTAAAACTTTTCACCTAATTTGTTTAGATGAGTAAATTCGTAGAATGAAATAGTTACTAATTTAAGTTATTCTTTTATTAAGATTGTACATCAATATCTTCGATGGATTTCCCGGTGCTGAATGTTATATATAAAGCACGATCGCGCGCCGGAAAATTAGCGATTGGTGTACATTCTCTTCTACTGCAACAATGTTTGTTTGTAAAATATGATACGAAAAATGGATATTTACAAATTTCATGTTTTTCGTAAATCCACAAAAAAATTAGAAAAATCGAGAGAAAACTTATAAAGTTATGATTTTTAAAATTTTCTCGAACGTTTTTGTAACACGATCGTGAAAATTTAAAAACCTCATCCGGTCGTACGGGTGGGATTTAATAAATCTCCTCCGGACTTGAGGGGTTAATGCTGATAAAGATGCTCTAATTGAATTTGGTGAAATCGACCGAAACACTATTGTAGAAAAAATTATTGATACAACAACTGAGGAAGAGTGTGCTACATCTCACAATGAAGATGAAGGAGATAATATCCCAATAAAATCTGATGCAGTGAGGATGTTTTAAGTTTTAGAAAGATTTCCAAAGAATAAGATGAATTTTTAACAAGATTTTAAGACACTAGGTATATTTTATTTTCTGAAAACACTTTAATTTTGAGAAAAAATCTAAGTAACTTAAAATCGACGAATTTTTAAACAATCGAATATTTAAGATAAGAAGTTATTGACTTGCAATTAAAATTTTTTTATTCCGATTAGATTCCTTACATAAACATGAGACGGGACACCATGAAATATTTAATTGAGTATGAATAAATTATAGTTTAAGTAATTAGTGATTTAAATGAATTTGAATACACATAACTTTAATTTTACAAAGATCTAAACAAATACTGTTGTAATTAATAAAAGAAAATCTTTTGCTGCAATCTATATTGATTAAAAACAACTTGTAAAAAGCGGAAAACGTATGGAAGGCGGATTTCCGTCTTTGAGAAGTTTTACTGTACAATTAACTCTCAGATAAGAAGCTTAGGTGCAATTAAGTTGTCGGCCGAAACTAACATTTCTGTCTCAGCTTTTTCGTTGCATATATTAAAGGACTAATAATGTGATTTGGGCAAGTTGAAGAAAGGGAATGGAGTTATTGGATTGTAACTAGAATTATATAGGAGACTAAAAGGAGGGAGTAAAACAGTTTATTACAATTATATATACTTTATTATTTACTTGTAAAATTTTCAATTGCTTTATTTTATACATCTTTAATTCAAAATGCATCAGATTTTACTTACAAATGACTTTATAGAGTCAATTATTACTATTAATTTGCTCTTCGTTCTCATTTTAATATTATATTCAGTTTTGTTTTTCCTCTTTTAAACAGAAAGAATAAAGTAAAATGTCTCTAAAATTGGGAAAGCCAATTTCATCGTTGAAACCAACTTCCAGGAGGAAACCAGAATACAGGTGGACTGGCGTGGGTTGGGGATGAACCATTAGAGGATTTGCCACTTTAGGATGGGTTAATTAAGATGGCTCTTATGCCTGGGGAATTATTCGGAAACGGAATCGATGTTTGTTGGCCTTTGAGTTGGTGAGGTATGGGTGTCAGCTTGAGCTACCTGGAAAGGAAACTGTGGGTTGAGAAGGGGGAGTGGGAACTCAAGCGGTGTGGGAGAGACGTGCCTGGTCTGCTGGAGGCTAGGGGTTCTGCTGTGAGATGGCGTGCATAGGAAGAGACCCACTTTTCGGAAGGAGGCATCACCCCCTTCCCCATGCTCTCTTTAATTTTCTCTTGGCTCACCCCTGCCCTTTGGAAGCGAGCAGGACGACTCTTGATTCATTTGTCAGAGTGCTTGCCTTCCTCTCTTTGCATCTCAATCGCACTGTCCTTTCAGGGATTATACGTACTTATTGCTATCGCTGGTAGGAAAGCGGATTAAAGGCGTAATTTCCTTCGATACGGCCAAGATTAATCAAAACAGCGTGCAAAGCTTTTGATCCTACCCTTATTAGAATTACTTTATTAATATATTAAATGCTTCATAGTAAGCTCTGATGTATGAATCGCGATCCTCTCATTACTTGGATTCTGCTGTGATATTGTGGGAGAAAAAACGGGGACGAGACAATCACGGAATAACGTAGACATGCTAAACGATATGAAATGTATACAGTCAACCTCGGTTATACCGGCATCGGTTATAACAGATCTTCGGATATAACGGATTTTTTTCATTCCCTGACCATTTTACTATGCCATATCACTATAACTACCACGGTTGTACCGCTCTTCCGTATAACGGATTTCTGCGGCACTCTCTGACATTAATTTTCCTCGGCTATAACGTTTTTGATTCAAGAGTCGTGGAATTTTCCCGCTCCCCTCTTCTCCGGCCTGGCTCACCGACCTCCTCTCTCCCCCTGCTTTCGTGCCGTCACGCGCCCTGCTACTACGGCCCCTGCGGAAGATTCCGTGGGGGCCGAAATGAATACGATGCCATAACAACCATGGCGGCATCCATCGAGAAGCTCACAGGCTTCGCCGAGACGATGAATGGCCTCCAGAACACCTTGTAGGCGCAGGCCCTCGCTTCCCGAGCGCCTCCCGCCCCTTATCGTACCGCACTAGTAGCGCGCGACGCGGGTGTAAATACGGAAAATATCACGCGAAATAGAGAGAGGAAGTTGGCAGGATGGACCTGCTGCTTCTCCAGAATGAGCGTGAGGTGTGCCCCCCCGGAGAAGAGAGAATTAAGCTGTCGGAGTGCACCGCACACGTCGCACCTATAGATACCCGTTACCGATAGTACTTACTTAAACTTAAGTGCAAGATGAGATTTTAATTTAATGGAATAAATGATAAATGGAATGCATATGTAATAAAGATACATACGCTCAACTACTTTTCTTCTGCAACACCTTTTGTCTCGTACATAACGATTTTGATCGATACAGCAATTCCGAACTTCCTCCCTTCTACTATACATCATTTCCTTCTCTAGGTGTGGCCATTTAAGACCAAACTTATGAAGAATGTGTTTCTCTTTTCTCGCCCGCTCCAGTTTTTTCTCGTTTTCTTCATTCACGAATTGTTTTTTTCTGTGGGAGGTGGACCGAAATGATATGCTGATCCTCGGTTTCCGTGCGTTTTTGCATATTAAATCATCTGAAACTTATAGGTAATAGTGTAGGCATATCTTTTCACTTTTGTAGTCATTGCAATCTCAATATACGTAACGTTATTTATCCTAGATATGTATAAAATATTTATGACATCTAGACGAATTCTACTCTTCCGTGGCATTAATTGCGCTATTCAACGGGCTCATTAGGAACTAAAACATCGCAAACGAGCCGAAATTTTAATCACAGTGAGCGGACATGTATTAAAATGTAATAATGAAAATGAGTCCTCGGAATTCTGGTTTTATATGGTATTGCTGCATATATAAACAAAATTTTCACTATTAATCATAAATACAGGTAACTCTCGATCAACGAACGTTTCTTGAACGAATGCTCGCTTTAACGAATGACTTGAATTTTATAGCTTTAATTTTCGCCGAAAATTCTGTTCACTTTAACGAACTAAATAACATGTATAACTCAGATCTAAGAAACTCGGATATTTACGATAGCTCTTGGGGTCACAAAGACCGTCTTGTTTACCCATGGATTCTTCGTCTGTCACTTTACCACGCATTTTTCCTATCGCCTGCATTTCTTGAGAAGCTTAGCATGACGTCACCGAACGTGCTGTGCTGTTTGTTACTCAAAATATATTTACAAATATCCACTTAGGCTTGAAGGACCTATTGTGTATCGATAAGTAGGAATTGCACAACGCAGTGTTTCCCACAGCATCTGGTGTTTTAACTGGGAAGTCAACGGAAAAATCATGATCGTTCAACGAATTTCCGTTTTACGAACGCTTTTCAGCAACGCATGTCGTTCGTTGAACGAGAGTTGCCTGTAATGTAGATATATTTTAATATTTTTGCGACATATGACTGCCAATTATTCCATTTGGAGATGTATTTGTTAGTGTTAGTATTGAGAACATTAATAATCTTACCTTAGGCTTTTAAGGGGCAAGGTGATTTTGGGGATCATTTTTCTGAAAAAAGTGTCTTATATACCGGAAAATATGGGAATTTCACCGAAACTCGGATATTACAGACTTCGGTTATAACGGATTTTTTCATTCCTTCCCTGGAGATCCGTTATAACCAAAGTTGACTGTATTATTAAGGAATTATATGATAGATGGTTTTTTATTAAAATATATACCATTTGAGTGGTGTGCTTTAAAGTTTCAACAAAATGCTGATGCACATTATATGATATATTTCTTAATTATGACATGCGGTTGGCTAAATATTTCTAAGTTATTTGTATAACTCTCCATGAAATTTCAGTTAGGGATCTCTGATCCGAAGGATACAAAACAATGATATAGTTTTTTCATACTATTACATCTTATTTCAGTTTCTAGACCTCACTAAAATTAATCTTAGTCTCAAACTGACAGGCATTTTATTTAGTCAACCAAAAAAATTGGAGGAAAATGCTAAATAGCGCACGATGTTGTTCTGTAACCATATTTTTCACAGACCTGGCAATTTTTACGATTAATTGTAACATTGTTGTGCCATTTTCTTAAATGAGATGCCAGGATACGACTTCTGTATTTCATGAAATTGATTGCTATTAAATAAGGTGTCCAGATTTTTCTAACCAATAAGAAGGACAAATCCACTTTTTAAAAAACATAATGGGAAGACAAAGGAAGGACAAATTTGATTATCAGGAAATCGATTAATACGTACACGGTTTATTTAATATTTTAATAAAATGATGATTGTAAATGAGTCGATGCAATAGAACAGGCTTAAGGAATCTGACATTGTTCATTTTAAAAATGTTGTGCGCTTACAAGAAAAATTAATTCCTTTATTCAATTTTAGAAAATATTCACAATACCACACGATATGTTTATCCATATTGGCATGATGACAAATCAAATCACACTAATTGCAGTGATTGTATTTGGATTACAACTGATCTTAAAAATGTTGAAGAATTGATTCTATTTTAGCTGGATATGTTTCATTTTATTGTATTTGTTGAGTGATTTCCTGTGTTTGAAGTTCAATGTAAGTTCAGCTAAAGGATTTTTTTTATCTTTCCGCGCTTCTGGACACATATATACACTCAAAAATAATTACTCAGTGCCTCAAACACTATAATAAAACTGTCAATGGCTGGTGTTAGCGGCAACCACCTGCTTTTTGAAGAACCTAGAAATATCTTATACTCGACTACTGCTTCATCACAAAATTTTGCAAGGTTTTCCATTTTCACTAACTGAGGAAGCGATTATTAAGAGTGCATTAATTCCATTCCATTCATAAGCGAGACTCCCCGCCCTACGCGACGGCTGGTAACGCGATGTAACCAGTGCGCCTAGAGACAGTTTCTAAAATTGCATGTTTTCATTGGCAAAAGTAAGGAGAAAAACAGGAAAGCCTGCTAAAAGGAGGACATTGAAGGCCAAAAAGTTTAAAGAGGACATTGTGTGGAAAAGGATTGTCCTTCCCAATGGAGATATCTGGTCACCTTATTTTAACGCAGGTTTATACTGAAATACATAGAAATATTATAACAGGACCAGCCTATAGCACCAGAGAGCCGGGCGACTACCCGGGACGCCCAAGTATTAGGCTTTCCCGACCATCTATCTATACCGGGGACGGCAAATACCTGGCGCGCGCGCAATTCGGGCGCACGTGCGATTTTATTTGGCACGCGCGCAAGGATAAATTAACAGGTTCTTTTAAAATAGCTTAACAAAAAGTTATGGAAGGGGCACTGGAGTGGTTTTTCGCCCGGGGCACTAAATTACCTAGAGCTGCTCCTGAATATGATTAAAGCATTTTTAATGGATAAATTTACTTTAGCAATAAAAGATACTCTTATTCATTCATAGAAACATCACTATATTCTTTGTGTTCACTTGACTATTACTTCACTAGTTGCCCGGTCACCCCCATAATTCTTATTGTCTAAACGCTTTTGAATATGTTTCTGTTTTTGCATTTTCCTGTTTGGAACAATTTAATATCTGTTCCACGATTGTTAATTTAATTTATTTTATTTGTTATTTTATGTTGTTATATTACGGATCCATTGTAAAAGGCCAAAATTTGGCTGTTTATGGACCTTTTTTAATTAAATAAATAAATAAATAAATATCGTGTAATATATTACAGCCTGTAATCTGTAACCTCTCTGGTTAAACTGCGAATTTCTGCGGAGCGCGTTTTAAACGTTTTTATTTTTTAAAATTTAATTTTTTATGGTTGCTAAAAACTAGAAAATACAAAAATTACTACTAAAATATATATATATATATCATTATGTTCCCGTGTACCAAATACCGTGGAATATTTTCATGTTTAATGGAGATTTTAGAGAGAGATAGAAATACTCGTAGCATATCCGAATCCGTGTTTTAATTTTCATAGAAAATATATTATTAAAAAAATAATAAATTCACTATCTTCGTGAAAACTACAGTTTATACCAGTATTTCTCACAGTTAGATCTATAGTATGCAGGTATAAATAATTTCTTTGGTAGCTTTTCCTGGTTGTGTCCTCTGTTTTGGAGAATGATTATGAACTTAAGTAGCGTGATTTATTATGTAATCGTAATGCAAACATCGTGCTGTAGATTCCGGGTACAACTGAATCAAACGATAAGAGTATGTTGTTTCTGATGGTTTTTTCTTAAGCTAGGCCATACTTGATCTCGAAAAAAATCACTTAACCTTAGCTAAGTTCAGTGGCGTGTGTTTGATTATATAAGATAAGAATTGTTACTGGAAATATGTGCTCAAGGAATCAAAAAACACTCGGCCATGCCTGGAACTCAAAGTTGGCTTTTGGTTTTCATTTACTTATCGGAATCAGTGATAAAGCGAGCGATAGCTCCCGATAAAAAGAACGCGATAAACCTTTGGCGTTTTTTATTCGGTCGTGTACGATTCCGATGTAGTAGATATCTCCATAAATTTCACTAAAAGCCAATAAATTTTGCGTTTCATTTTATGCTAAAAACATCGATAAGCAGCCAGATAATTTAATTTTTCATAATTATTCATAATTGTTGCAATTGTTGTTGGAGTTAGGTATGATACACATCCCAATAAAAAAGCTAAATTGAGGTATTCAGTGATCGCGCGCTTGCTATCTTCTGTGTGAATTTAAACTAACGAATGAGAAAAGATATCAGCTGGTTGGTTGGTTAGTTGGTTTGTATTTATGGCTAATCAACCTCTGGGATTTATATATATATATATATATATATATATATATATATATATATATATATATATATATGTGTGTGTGTGTGTGTGTGTGTGTGTGTGTGTATGTCATGTTTACAGGTCGTTAGAAGTGGGGGACGTCTTTTTAGTAATTTTAGGGGTTTATTGCAGTTAGCAACGGCGTAGTAAGACTTTCAGGATGGGCATATACCATTAGTAACGCTTTTAAAATCTTAAAAGTCTTTGGATCGACATTTTCATGAATAATTTCATTGAGAAAACATTAAATAAAATTAAAAAAAAATCTTTCACCTTCATACTCACCGTGTAGCGATGTCATGTATAATTTAGCAACATTTTTTAATGAATTTTGACGTAATTTATTGTTGTTGGAAAGGTTTTAACGTATATGTTGAAGAACCCTAATTGATGCTTTCATGTAATTGTGTTTTTGATTCTATATTCAGGCTAAGATTTGAGACTTATGACACATTTCTATTGATTTAACCCTGATATGCTGTCTTTAGGTTATCCCATATTTGATGCGATGGCTTTCGTGATCCTAAATTGGCGTGTGCTTTTTGATAAATAGAGAGGGGCACCAATGTTCCTCAAATTTAATATATCTGCACACGTGCTTTGTAACTCCACCTGGTTGCAAAATCGGATCTGTTAATCTGAGAGGGTAATATGCAAGTCTTAAAATTTACTTAGGAATGAGTCCCAATAGCAGATAATGTCAAAAAGGGCGCATAGCATTCATCGATGAATCCTTAAAAAATAACTCCAAAACAAAGAAACTTGATTATTATTTGTCGGTACTTATATCGAAACTGGAATCTGCTTTTGTTCAAGAAACTAGACATTTCCTTTGTCGTAGTAGAATTACATTATGTCACAGAATTTTAAAATATATGGAATTAGAGACTTCCGATTTTATTTTGTTTTGTAGATTAAAAAAATAATAGCAGTGCGTATGAAATTGATATTTGTGGTCTAATTATGAGGAATCGAATGTGGTTGTTAATTTTGTTTTCATTGTAAAATGTAAAAGGTATTCCAAAAATATACAGAAAAGGTTAAGAGGAATTGAATGCTGAAATAGACTATAAAAATTCTAAAGAAATGGTAAATTTTAAAGAATAAGAATTTTTAAGTAACTATAATCATTATATTACTAGGGGCGTCAACCCCGCTCTCCGATCGCTCCAGGGACCTCGACGCTACGCGCCTCACTAAACTGAAAATTATTTTTCGAAATTGCTCTTATCAAGAAAGGTACATATTATTTGTGCAAAATATTTTTTCTTCGCCATACCGTTTCCAAAATATATATTTTTAAATGTTTGAAACGGGTGCCATTTATTTCAAGATGGCGAATAAAAATGAAAAGTTTTCTTGGGGTCTACGAGCTGGTAAAAACGAAATGTCATTTACCGCATTTCTTTACGGCAAACAATTCTTGAGGTACAGAAGTGGATAGACGTACAAACAGACACTTGGGAAATTATATATAAGGGATATTTGTCATACCAAAAGAAAAGTTTCAGCTGTCTTATCGGACTATGTTATCATAGAGGATTCATATTTTCTAGTCTAAAATCTTCAAAGTTGCACAAAAAATTTATAAAATTATTGAATATGCTGATTTTCAAAGATAAACAATTCCTTTGTAATTGTATATCTTTACATTTTTATCAAGCTAAATCATCTATCTCCCAAGTTTGAACCAAATCTGATAACAAATAAAATTAGAAATAATTTTATTTTCATTAAGGTTTTATGCTTAAAGTTGGTGGCTTGTTTAACTTATGGCTCGATTTATCATCGGTGGGAAAACTCCTTAAGCCATAAAAGTTTATAATAAACCCGATGCATTTCGCCCACTAAGTGGGCATCTTCAAGGGCGTACTTCACAGGACAGTGACTGAAAGTCAACAGTTGACTTTCAGTCACTGTCCTGTGAAGTACGCCCTTGAAGATGCCCACTTAGTGGGCGAAATGCATCGGGTTTAATATAAATTTTTATGTCTTAAAGGAGTTTTTTTTACCGATGATAAAGGTTTTATGCGTCAATTTTTTCTGTTGAAAAAATTAAGTTCTACGTTTCCGCAAAAATAATAAATAATAAAGTACTTAAAATGGGTATCCGGACGTTTCACCCACGGGAAGTTTCACCCACAGACTCTTCCCTCACGGGTCATTTCACCCATACACTCTTCACCCACGGGATGTTTCACCCACGAGAAGTTTCATCCAAAGAACTTTCACCTATGCCTTTTCACCCATAGTTTTTTCGCCCACAATCCGGTTCACCCACATAAGGTTTCACCCAATGCTTCAGTTTAAATATTAAAAATTCAAATAAAGCCTTTACTAATAGAATAGAATCTCAAGTACATTATTGTTTTATTATTATTGTAGCAATGTAAATATAAAAAATGACACATAAGCGGACTAAATATGGCTAACGCACATTAATTAATAGAGAAAATTTCATAAAACCAAATACATATATAATAAAATGCACACTATTGAACATCAAACGGACTTAGATATATGTCAATACGCAGAAACTGAAAGAGAAAGAAAACTTTTATTAGTAAACGGACTATTTCACCAAAGCTGAGGCAGGTGAAATACGTACTTATGAAAGTTCATTTTGTTAAATAGTCTATTTACCGTCGAAATTACAGATACAAAGCGTGTTCTTCTCCAAAAATATTATGCGTGTGTAAAAATTTATTTTCTTAAATAGTCTTGTGACTCAAAATAACAATTATTACGAAGCGTTTTCTTTTCCAAAAACAATATTCGTGAGTATAAGTACCATTAATACGTTAAAAACATTACATTGAATTCTCAAGTGAAATAATTTGGACCACTGTTAAATTAATAAAAGTTGTGGGAACTAAGTAAATAAGTGATGTTTGTTATTGTCTTATTCGGTTTATTTAATTTATAAATGAATTAGAAAAGAAAATAGAAAGAAAATATTCATATTTTCAGCAATAAAATGCACACTATTGGACATCAGATGGTCATAGACGTATATCAATACGCAGAAATGGAATGAGAATGAAAACTTTTATTATTAAATGGACTATTTCACCGAAGCTAAGGTAGCTGAAATTATGTACCTATGAAAGTACTGCATTTGATGTGTTAGAAATACTGCGACGATCACGTTGTTGATGTTCATCCATTTTTATTGAGAGATCTAATTAGTAAAGGAAGGAAGTTGCCTCATTTTACTATTGTAAAAATATTTCTTTCTCATTTCTTTTGTGATACGCCCATTTTCTGCATTTTATTACCTTGTAGTTCTGAATACAGAAACGTTTTGGAGCCTATTACACAAAAAACTCAATTTCAGACTGGTTAATGGTCTAGTAAGTATAGAATGGGATTTGCGTTTTTAACATAACATCATCTTTATGTCTTTAATATGATATGTTTTATAAAGTGAAATACATTATGGAAACTTATTTTTAAATGAATGAACTTTCTGTATTTTATCACGGAATGATATGATTAATTAAAAATACATATGACACACAGTGTTTCACAAGCACAGATATTCACCCATACTTCACTTCGTCCATTATTTTCTTATATAGCTATGCTCTTACAAGATGAAATTTGAAATGAAAGAAAATCAAATGTTTTCACATGTTTTATTTAAAGGTTTTTGAATGTGACATTCCGATGAAAATAATACAATATGAGTTTACAAAGTGAAATTATGGCCACAAATGCTAAGGTATTCTGTTATGCGATTACTTTGTTTATATTAGTTACTTTACATTAGCTACGTTCATAAGTCTTTGGGTGAACTGAACCGTTGGTGAAACAATTATGGGTGAAAGATCTTTAGGTGAAACCTTATGTGGGTGAACCAGATTGTGGGCGAAAATCCTATGGGTGAAAGTTCTTTGGATGAAACTTCTCGTGAGTGAAGTATCTGTGGGTGAAAGGTCCCGTGGGGGAAGAGTACATAGATGGGTGAAATTATCCGTGGGGGAAGAGTCTGTGGGTTAAACGTCCCGTGGGTGAAGTGTTTTGGGGGAAACGACATGGAAACCGTAAAATGCCACATTTTGTAATAAAAACAAGAATACTAAGTTTATATAACAGACTTATATACGAGTATTTAAAGCGAATTCGGTATAATTTACTTAGAATGATAGTTACAATTTCCAACACAGTTTGATATTTACTTAAGCTAAAAATGTATAGACATTTATTAATACAAGTAGTTGGTGTTTGCATTCTGCAAGCATTTCAGCCTATATCGAAGGAAACACTATAGGATTTTATGAGCGGGTGCAGTGCATCAGACAGTTCCTAACATCACTACTATCTGGGTTGCTCTTCTTATTGTGTGGCCCCTGATAGTCCTAGAGAAAAACAAATCTGTTCTACAGTCGATATCCAAAATTTAATCGTCCAGTTGGTGCTTTTAAGTAGTACGTGAGAATTCTAACTATGATATCCCCAATCACAGTGCTTGATACAATTAATGTTTTGGGTACAGTAAAATCTCACACATTATTTGAAGATAATATGGGTGATCATGTTTTCATAATATGCGTGATAACAAAAATTAGACTAAGGTAACTTATATGGGATAAACTTTATGTTAATTCAGTTACAGGAAAATGAAAAAATATATTTCCATAACTCGAATTTTCTATAACTAGAATAATTTTTGCTTTTCTTTGAGATTCGAGTTATGGAAGTTCCACTATAATTCGTTATGACGTCATTAATGAAACACGTAGCGAAGAAACTTGAAGTCAGAAACGACTCCAATCCATTGTTATAATGGACAACTTAACATTTCAAATTCAAACGTGTGCATTAAAAATATCGTTTCGTTTACAAATTTCATTGGGCAGTTTAAAGCTAATTACTATATTGATAATGTTTGTGATTAATTTCTTTTGATAATTAAGCAAGATCTTTGGCGCGTGGCCGGTGCATTTATAGTGATTACTTGATATTAAATAAACCACAGAACATATGATTTTCTATAACATCAGAAATAGTGAACGAAACAAAAACTGTTGTGTACCGGTAAGTGTTAGACTAAATCGTATAGGTCTGTGTTTTTGGTTATGTAAATGATGTGAACTATGTGATTATTTTGAGAGGGGTAATAAAAGTGGTTCAACTAAAAACACTCTGTGTAACAGTTTTTTGTCATTGTAAGAGACAGCTTTATTTATAATGATATAAATTCGCAGTATTTTGAAGTTGGATATCAACGCTTTTACTTAGGCAAATCTTAAATTGTAAAAATTCACGAATTTTTGTACCAAAAATGTCGATTGCGAGGACTGTGTCAGTAACAATCTGACACTGGATTAAGTGCTATTTTATAGCATCTGTTACCGTGTGGAGAAGTTCTTCCAATCTATCACAATAACCGAATATAAAAGAGGAAAAATACACATTTCACACTGTTCTATAGTGCCCATTGCAATCGGAATTCTCGACCTGTAGTCCTATTGCCACATTCCTCTTCCGATTTCTTCGAAATGTCTTTCTACGTGATTGTCGTTTTAACTGTCTTTTACGGGAAACAAATTAGGAAATTGTGCAGTGTATCACAAACAGGCGCGTTTCGTGCGATGGAGTATTAGAAACTATACGATATAATTTGACCGAACACACCATAAAACAGCAAAACACCACTATCCGATTGTATCTCTGTCTATTAAAAATTACTTCTCCCCCCTTAGTTGGTGCATCAATAAACATATTATGTAATTTTAATGACTAAATACTGAAAAACGATATTTCATATATAATTCCAGGGAAATATTCAATTTTTATTTACCTATTTATTTTCTAACCAGTTTTAATCAACCAAGAAATCGAAAATTATTTAAAACACCTCACGAGTTCAGTAGTTTTAATATTTACGTTTATGATCTTTTCTTCGCCGTAGATAATCAATTTCCTTCCGCTTACAAAATCTGTCATGTACGCGTAAGGAATTAAATGTATTTTATAATTATAGCAGATTTTATTTTCTTCAGTAATCAATGAGATTATTTACGTTGACAACAATTAGGTAGCTATGCATGCATTTTTCTAAGTTCAAGGCGAATTACAACATTCATGTTCGATTTTCTTGATAATGGCTACTCCTACGATAAAAATGTATAAGGAAAGAAATACTTTACGTTACTAGGTCTACAAGTTTATTTAAAAATTATTTTAATTTGACAACATATACGAGATATAACGGAAAGTTCATTTTTTGTCACCAATAAAGTGGCACCCCTGATTGGCTTAATTGATTTATTTTTGTGATTTTCTTATTGTATTTGACTCTATTTCTTAACCCTTGAATACTCACGTCTATATTAGAAACATATTCGCTCGCGTTGGGTAAAAATACCCTATCCAAATCGTTTTAAAACGGTCTTAAGGACCAAGCGTATGTCGTCTTCGTGAGTGTGCCTCACTTAACCGGCAGTAAAAGCAGTGCGATGATTATAACTTAAGTGCTAATTAATACTATTAACAAAGTTCCTTAGGGCAGAGGAAAAATCCATATCAATAGTGGTTACTATAAATAGTTCCTTACATACTAGGAATAGATTAATGTAAGAGGAAAAAGGGTATAAACTAAAGAACTCTCTAGTATTGAGTAGAACAGCAGATAGTAACGCATAGTTTTTCAAATGTGATGTGTGATATTTGTTTAAGAAACAGGTGTGATGTAAAATTTTACGCTAATTAGTCTAGTTATCTAATACTATAGAATAAAAAAAATAAAAATAGGTGAATAACATTAAAATTTAAAAAAATATATAAGAAAAAAATATACGATTTGGTTGGCAGCGTTGTGAGTCGCGGTCAAGGGGAAAAGGGGTAAGGAGTTAACAAACAGCCCTTTGTATAACAATATTTACAGTTTATGGCCAGGTAAGAACAGGTAAGGAGTGAAGACGTGATAGAGTTGTGGCTCTTTTCAGGGCCATAAAACAAATGCAACTCAGATCGTAATTTTACGTAAAAAGATCGAGTCTAGTAGTTGGCATTGTAGGAGATATGGTGGAAATATAAGTAAAATTAGTTAGAAAGTTTGAAAAGTTCGGTTAATAAGAAGATACGGCACTCTAGGCTGGTTTTTAGAGATCGAAAAGTTGGAAGAATAGAATTAAACCACACGATGTCTTTGTTGAGATTAGACGAAGAGTCGGGAGCGGAGTTAGGAGGGATGGGCTGGAAGTGAGGAGGCAGCATATAGGGTCGGTAATGATTAAAATGCTGGTTTGGTAAGGGTTGCGGAAAAGATGGAAACGAAGAAGAGTCGGGAGGATTGGCCGGTGGGGTTGCGTTAAGAGAAGTTGAACGAGACAAATGGTTGCTTACGTAGGTGGATTTAGCTTCGCGGTAAACTGGGCAGCCACGGTAATTAGCCGTGTGATCTCCTCCACAGTTAGCGCATTTGCGTGGAAGCGGAGATTCTGGGGTAGAGGGACACATTGAACTGTCGTGGGAGTCACCGCAGTAGACACATTTGGATAGAAGATTGCAATGATTTCGGGTGTGGCCCAGTTGCTGGCGTCGGCGACATTGGGGAGGAGACAAGGGACGGTTGTATACTGAAATGCGCGCGGAAATACCACACACTCATAATCAGTAAAATGTTCAAAGTCACGTGCGTTTGGAGATATATTTAAGGTAATAAGAAATATTTCAGTGGGATACGGTTTAGTCGCGGAAATGCCAAGTGCTTTTTCATCAGATGAGTGGGGAGTCGACTGAATTTGCCGCACTTCATGAACGGAAATACCTTTCCGCTCGATATAATGAGCAATAGCATCGACATTAGTATCAGCAGGAATGCCACGTACAACTTATTGCGGCATGCAATCGTCTTGGAGGGAATACGTAAAATAGTTCACTTTTATTTTTTTAAGCATAGCGCGGGCAGCACTTTACGAGGACAGTTGAGGAGCCGATGAGCCGCGTTATTGGTGATGAACAGAATAGAAAGCGGAACGTATTCTTTGCCATTCGGACGTGCCGATAATTTTTATGGAGGGAATAGGAGAGGGATTAGGAGTAGGTGATTGTTGAGTAGAAGTAGAATGTGAAATAGGTTTTGCAAGAGGGATGTTTGTTGGTTTAGGTGAAGAGGTAGATTTTGATGAAGGGGGTGTTAACGTTGGTTGCGAGTCCATTGGTTCGAACTCGGGGGGAGAGTCAGGGGTGTCTGGTGGTTCATCTGTAGGAGCAATAGGTAGAAATTAATTAGAGGTGGGGATGGTGGTGGGGGAGGAGGAACGGGAAGCAGAAGAAGTGGAAATAGTCGAAGAGGATCGAGTGGATGCACGTTTGCGTTTGCCAATAGTCACAAATTCGTCGTTAGTGGCTGGAGAGGTGACACTGTTTATAGTAACTGCACTAGTTACTTGTTCACTATGCACACGATAATTAGTGGTTGCACTTTTAGTGCTGAATAATTTCGCACTGCTTTTACTGGAGGAGGAAGTGGAGACATTACTCGCCAAAGGTGGCGGACGCGAAGCGGAGGGTGGCCGAGTAGAGGTCCGATAAGCCGGAGGAGCGGCAGAGCGAGGCGATGAGTCGATACGGTGATTCGCAGTGGTGGAGAATGTTTGCGGAGGAGTATTAGAGGCTGCTGCTGCGGCGTACGACGGCGGAGGATAAAGTTGAGGCAAATGTTGTGGGAACGGGAAAGGGTAGTAATGGATGTGGATAAGGATATTGGTTATAAGGTACTTGAGGAGGAAGAGGAGGAATTTGAGAAGAGATGAGGCAGGATGAAGGGCCCAAAGGGGGCTGATGCGGGGTCGGGGGCGGCATGATGCAGACCCCCGACGAAACTAGAAATTTTGCACTTCGGAGTTAAGGGAACGTGATGACACTAACACAGTAATAATATATAGTCTGCTAGGTAGGTAGATATCTCTTGGCCACAGTTACGCACAATCGGCACACTCCCAAGAGCAAAAAAATACCCGACATATCTTTGGCCTTATATAGAGGACTAAAGGTATATATACTAGAAGGACATAACATGAATGGTTCAGACATTGAATAATACTTGAGGTAAATAATAGAATACAAAATAAATAAAAAATAACTGGGTCTAAATATTTATATTGATTACTTCAAAAAGATTATTGTACATCAGCGTCTGAACTTTCAGTTTCTTGATATCGAATTCTTTCAGGACATTTCACGCAAATCAATGCTGTATACTCGCGACAAATGTAACGTCTACAATACATACATGCACATTTAGTCTTCCGGTCGGTTTTGCAAATTTGACAACGTACTTGTTTATCCAGTCTTAATTTTTTAGGTATACCTTCGTCTGCTTCAAATTGAATAGACGCAAACTGAGTACAGGAAACTTTCAATGAAGATGTTAGGGTTGAAATTTGAGCACGGTGACTGATGTGGGGTTGAATAAGACTTGGGGAAAGATCTTTTAGAAACAATTTTCGACTTTTGTATTTCAATGGTGACTCCTTCATAAATGCGTAAAAAACGAGTTAATTTTCCTAGCCACGCTTTAGTATAACTGATCCGTAGTATCCACTCCACCTTTTGTGGAGTTGTAAAATGTAATAACTTCAGGTAAATTTCAGTTTCAGTGATTTTGTCGTCATGATGCAATGATGATAGTAGCAAGGCACATTTATTTTTCTTCGGCACTTAAGACAAAATAGTAATCTTCTTTTGAAAGCCAAATAACGTTGAATTGATTGGACGATTTTTTGGATTTATAAAAGGTGGAATTTCAATTTTGTTTTTTTTTAATTGCACCATCCTGTTGTGTATTCTTCTCAAGCAAATATTGACAATGTGGATAACTTGTGAACCAATTATCTAGTGTTATGTTACGGCCAGTGTTTTGCAAATCTGTCAAAACAAGTAGCGTCTTACCACACGGAATGACTAAGCACGACTGAAATATAGAGGGGCATACAAGGTATGGTTCGAATCTCAGCTACTAGGCGAATGAGGTTAGCACCCCTACATTGTAACTCACTATTCACATTTAAAATGCTTTGGGTATTTTTACCCACACACGAGTGCTCAAGGGTTAATATCAAATTTCGCAAAAATCCGTTCGGTAGAAGCCAATAACGAACATGCGGGCGGACGGACAGACGGACGGACAAACCGAAGCTAATAGGCGCTTATGGTGGAAGCGAAACGCGCCTAAAAATGGACTACAGGAATTGCGCTAAGATTAATGTTTTCTGCTTTTCTCATTTAAAAGTAGGGCGCGAGAATTGTGCTATGGGGAGGATTATGCCAGTAAATGTTATTATTCCACATAAAATTTCCTTATTTATTCTGCTTTTTTGTCATAGTTTATTGAGGAAAATAGCGTAATTTCTGCTTACACTAAGCTTAAAATATATAGAATTTGAGATGTGCGAATGTTTCAAGATAAATTACGTGAAAATTATGCCACTTCGCCATTAATGCAACTAAATTCACGAGTATGGCGACTTGCCTCGAATCTACGTAAGCAGCAAAAATACTTTCGGGGATGAATTGCCGATACAATTTTTGGTCGAGGGTAGCAACCGTTGCTATTTGAGGCGAGTGGGATTCCTCGGTGCTCTCTCTTCCAGCAGTGACCCTTGTCAGTGACGTGACCGGTAGAGAGCTGTTGGCTCGCCTGTTGAGTGAAGAAGACGGATGCTGGTTCTGCAGAGGCCTGAAAGAATGAGGAGGAAGGGGAGGTGTGGCGGAGGGGGTGGGTGGTGCGTGTTCCGTGAGGTGGATAGACAGTCCCCTTGGGAGATCAAGCGAGGAGGCGGTGGAGAGGAAGCCAGGGGCGGGGCGGGCGGGTATCCGTTGAGTGCGGGTGAGAACGTCATTGTTGAAGCAATCCATTGAAGGAAAGAATGTCGTTGCTTTCCGAGAACTAGTTGCTTTTTAGGAACTAAGTTTCTACGGTCGAAAATATTTCTCGCGAAAAACTTCGTAAATCTCATGTTACAGGAGAATCGACCGTAATTAGGTGACGAAATATTATAGGAGAGAAGTTCATTCGTAAAGAAGAAATTACGGCGAAGAAATCGGCACACATGGCTGTCTATATCAAATCATTAAATTTGAAATAATATTTAGGGTATTTTTAGAACTTACATTGGATCAAAATAGCATCGTGAAGACGCTCTCTTTTCGTCCTTTTTCTAAGAATGCTGAAAATATCCAAGTAGAAGTTGATGAAATTTGAGGGGAAATTGTTTTTCGGGAGCAAGCAGTTATTAAAATTATATATAAATAAATTTTAAAAGTGTTTTATAGCTCAATATCGAGACGACGTCCGACTTGTGGAGCGGATGCGGCCTTTCCGAATGGACGGCAAAAAATTGAGTCCGTTTTTCTCTTCACATGTAACTTAAAAACTCTGTATATCAGGATGGAAACTTTTTCTTGGAATAAACTCAAATAAATGAATGTGTAAGAAATAAATAAGCCGAAAGATAACGGGAATATTTTTGAAACGAGAAAAAAATCCATGAATTTCAAAAGATAACAATTAGGTTACGATAGGGGACAAGCAAAAAATTACATTTACCTGACTACATAAAATGGCCTAGTTTTAGTATAAGATACTTACCGGAATTTTATCATTTTTTACTTTATACTCACTCACGCTAACATCACAATTTCATTTAATAACTTTCATTATCATATCAAAAGCCAAACTTTTTACACTTTCAATTGTATTCTTAACTATTATTAGGTGATTTACCAGCGAAGCGGTAGTAGCGGAGCGCCTTATGGACACGTCGCCTCCGTCCGTCCGTCCGCGTGTTTAATCTCCAAAACTACCGAGTGAATTTTAATTAATTGAAGTATTAGTGGTCCTTATTAAAATCTATCTACAAATTATGATTTTAAACTGCGTCTGTCAAATAGAACTTCCAATTTATATCAGTAATTAAATAAACGTGTAGGTACTCGTATCTTGTTAAATGGCTTACGTCAAACAACATTTAAATACCATAAATTTCTCTCCCTAGCTCTTATATGATCTGTAAAGTATAGATTTCTGAAAAATGTTTGGATAGAGGACATCATTTACCACAAAAATGTCCACGGGACCACACAATTAAGACTTATAGTTTCGGAGATAAAAATTCGAGAAAATCCCAAGGATTGTCACATTTTGTTTACATCGATCGCCACGATAATTCTATAGGTGAACAACAATTAATAATCCATATCCATGCTCATATATGATCCGTGAGGTATACGTTAAAAATGTTACACGGGTACTTTATAGGACAACATTTACCACAAAAAAGTCCACGAGACTATGAAACTGACTTATAGTTTCGGAGATAAAAATTCAAGAACATGCAGTTTTATACGCTTTTGAAATCTCTATTTACTCCTTTTATGGAGTATACTTTTTCTTCTTTTGTGCTCAAATTCTTGTTTTTGAGGATAGGTGTTTTTCTATTAGGCACTTCACTTATAGGTATCATTTTATACTTTTGTTATAGTTCAAATAAATATATTAAATATTTCCATCAAAGGTGAAATTAATCAAAATAGTTAAAGCTCTATAAAATTCCACTTTTTTCTTTTCCAAAGAAAATTCTTCAGTAACTCTTTGGTCATGTTTTTACGAAAAAACTTCGTTAGATCAAGTTGAAGTTAGCATTTCTTCGCTAATCCAAATTTTCGGTCAACCTTTTAATAACCCTGCATCCAGTGCGCGAAACAAGCTGTTTTTAGAGATGTACCAGAAATCGGTATTCGCTAAATCTATTGATTTTTTTATATTTAAAGTTGATTGGAAAATATAATTTTGAGTCACAAATCTTATTCAACCCACTTGTGCTACTTTTACATAAAAAGTAGTCATTACCAAGATTACTTTTATGTTACAATCACCATCAAAATATTTACCTGGAAATCGAAATACTTGTCGGCATATTTAGCTTTCTTTGCTATATGATTTTATGCTTCTTCTTTGTTTGGAAAGTGCATTAATGTGAATTTCATGTTGTTAATTATAAAACATAGGACGCACATTTTATGAAAATAATAAATTTTCATGATTAGAAGTTTGCCTCTAAAACAGCTTGTTTATCTTATCTATATTCGATAAACATTCTGAGGAGGTACTCCTTCACTGCAATAATATATTATTAAGCATAAAATAAGTTACAGGTAAGTGACACACTTACTGCTAGCTTTGTCTTTTCTTTGTATAGACATTTTATTTGGACCTCTCCGACAATTAATTATCTCCATTAGCCTACGTTGTGTCCCGTATTTGTCCCGTCTGAAAGATTATGATAATTTTGTTATTATAAAATCCTTTGGCACAACTTTTTAAGTATTTGCCATAGCTAAAATCTTAAAGTGAGTCGCTTATCTTCAGTGACAATTTTTCGTGGATAATATGAGGCATTAAAGAGTAAAATCTCCCACAGATCGTAAAAAGAATTACGCGGCGACAAAACGCGAACTATTACAACTGAAATTTTAAATGTTTATATGTTTCTATTTTATTTTTACTATGACTAAATTTCTCAAATATTCCACGCCCCTTATATTCTCTTATTTGGTAACCTAATCAAGTGAAGATAAACTCAAAAACTTTTTTTCTTTTTCTATCAAACTTTCAGAAATTACTTGGCCTTCTCCCTGTTAAATTTTAACTGCTCATCGTCTACATTAATGTCATGGATTTTATTTTAGGAGCGTTTATTTTCTCCATTTGTTTAACAGGAGGATAAGTGCAGCACAAGAATCATTTGCATTTTAAAATTACTTAAAATCATTGCGGGAGTTCGAGACTTGAAACAACGAACGCCTAAAAGAAAGAAATTTCATTTCCTGACGTAGATTTTTAAAAATACATTTCGAATCGGTCCGAAAATAAGTTTTCAACGTAAACATTTGACGTATTTTCATGTAAAAATAGGTCAAATTTTTACGAGAAAATCTTTCTTCGTCTAGGTGATTTGCATTGTTGCCGGTTTCGTGTAAGTGCGTGTAATTGACTAGGATTGTAATTAGTCATCGCATTTATACAAATATTCTCGAAATTTCGACGATATTTTGAAATTTAAAAAGCGTATAGGTAGCAATAAACAATACAACGGTAACGAAAATAAATAAATAAATGTTATATTATTCATTGATAATGTGTTAATGAGTGATCCTAAGTCATTTACGTCTCTATATTTTAAAGCCGTAGTCGGTCTGTCGTTCGGCATACCATTAATTGGCAAAGAAATAAATGTGATATGAAACGTCGTCTATTGAGAGAAATCTCAAAAATGGGGCTAGATATAATTTTATACCTTAAATATATGCCAGAAGGGGGAGGTTAATGGGTGCACACGGCCAGCTACCAAATTCGCCTCGAGGAGCGAGGCACTGGGTTGATGCGTGTAGGGGCGGATTCACTAGTTATTATTTTTGGAAATTTGCGAGCTTAAACGGCCACAATGATAGCTATAACCATTACAATGAGCTGGCCTCATTTATTGATGAACAAATGCTGCATGACATTCAGAATTTTTATTGGTTTATGTTAATCTTAGTATGAAAATGAAGAGTGGAATAAACGTAAGCAGTTGTTAGAAAGCGTTCTCTTTCGGGGACATCTGGAAGGACGGAAGTGGGGTCACAAAAATATGGTGTACAGTGATAAAGGAGGTGCGGACAGAGGCAGACCTAAGAGGTTCGTGTCCACAGCCGGCGCCACTGGCTCCGCCGTTCTGTGCATATCTAAAGCCGCCCTTAATTTCCTCGCTCTTCTTTTTACGAATTATGAAAATTGGGTCTTTATAAGTATTCTTGTTAATGAGTGAGTCGTAAGCAGCCGTTGAGTAAACAGCATTACGCAGAGAAGGCAGAGCAGTGTCGTAGATATATCTACAGCTGTATCGAAGAATTATCAATTTGCCGAGGTGGTTCGAGTGTTTAGCTTGTAATGCTAGGATAGCGGGTTCGAATTCTGCTGAGGGTATTGTTGTATGTGCTCGTCTTTTGTTATCGTTGTGCGCTCATTGTAAAAGGCCCTAAAGTACTGTTTATGGGCAATTAAAAAGAAATGATTAAATAAATTTTCTTTCTCAATGTAGAAAATATTAATTTTTATGCGTTCTTTGCACGAAGTGCACTAAGTAAACGCATATAGGGGAGGTCGTTTCCGTCCGTCCGTCCGTCTGCATGTTAAAACTCGGAAACCGCGGGACTTATTTTGATGAAATTTGGTATTGGGGAGTTTTACTAAAATTGGTCTATCGATTCTAATTTTGGTTAAAATCGGACAACAATTACGACCACATTCCATGAAGACCTACAATGTTCCTTTGTTTCAACTCGGGAACCGCTAAACTTATTTTGATCAAATTTGGTATTGGGGAGTTTTGCTAAAATTGGTTGACCGATTTCAATTTTGGTTAAAATCGGACAACAATTACGACCACTTTCGTTTCAACTCGGAAACCGCTTGACGTATTTTGATGAAATTTGTTATTGAGGAGTTTTAGTAAAATTGGTCTATCAATTATAATTTTGGTTAAAATCGGACAATAATTACGAGTACTTTACATAAGGACCTACATGTATTTTACAATGTACCTCGCTAGCTTCTTGTTAAATACTCATCTGAGCGGAAAATATGGAGAACATTGTGAAATCCCAAAGTACTCATTTGGAAACTCTGTGTACTCCGACAAGGAATACACCTTTCCAATCTTGTTTTATTTTAATTTAATATTTGAAATTCTGTAATAATAACCAATTTACTGTTTTAGATCCTCCAGTGTTTCTGAAAAGACGTTCATGGGAAAGGGAAGTAAATTTGATTTGTAAAATCTATTAAATTAATATCGGTTGATGTTTCCTAGCCGAAATCTATTTTAGATAATTTATTTTGCGTTGAAGCATGTCTGAGGTTTCTATAAACTTAAATCCATTCCCTTTTCCAGGTTCGACGCGACTGATATATCTCATCTTCCTCTGGGAAATTTAGAATCTTTTCTATTATCTTTCGTTGAAGGATATCGTCGTTGTGAAGGGATATGGTTACTCTGCGAAGCGATTGGGTACTGCGCATCTCTCAAGAGGAGGTTCTGTCATCATAGAAGAGCAAAGATTTTCCACCGCTGGAGTAAAGGTAGATACACTCCAGTTCTTTGGTGCAACGTCCACAAATGCACGTTTCTTTTCAGCTATAGTTGGCAAGAGGACAAGTAGTAGTAGGTGATATGAGAGTTAGACCGATAAGGAAATAGCATTATATGAATCTACTAGAAGACTATTAATGCGCATACAAGCCTTGATTTTATATATTTCGAGCGTAAGAAAGCCAATAATAGATTTTACGTATTGGCTTCAACATTCTCATGGACAAGTCTCTTTTACTGTGATTACCGGCTTGCAGAATTCATTTCACTCGAAATTCAGATTTTCCGCTCCCGAGAAACTGTCGCCTTGTGTGAACCCTGTACCTCGAGTCCCTGTTCCTGTTAGGATGTAGATGAGACGGCTCCTAATCCTCGGCGAGACTGATTTCCTATGATGAATATTTTCCCTTTTCTAAAAAAATTCAATTTGGATTTTAAAAACTTTATTTAATTGAACCCTTAATCTCCCCATTGAAATTTTTGTTGCATTATAAAGGATGCAGGGGGATTGCCCTTGAAGTGGTGTGACGGGAGTATCTTAGTGCTATACTAAGGAGTCGGTTCGTGTCTCTTAAGGAGAGAAAGTTTAGCCCTTGGTCTGTTTTCCATTAGAGATTTTTCTCTAAGTCCTTCAAAGGGACGTTATTCAATCGTGTGGCTCCTGCGCTAATGCCTCTGTCGTGTTTCCTTTCTCTTTTCCCAGATCGCGTGCGTGTCTCCTTATCCCTTTGTTGGCGGAAGGACGCTTTCCCGAGAAATGAACGTCGCTTGGAAAAGTACACTAGCCGTGCGTGGGAAATGTTAGCTATGATGGCCTTAAGAGATAATTGAATGTGATAATAAGGATAAAAAATCATTGACACGGTGTTGATCACGGACTTATAATTGAGCAGTCATTTCAGTGTTATGATTAATCGAGGAGTCACTATGCAACAACGTTAAATTACAAAATTAGTTTAGTAAGCATGAGAATAGAAGTTCCCATACTGAATGATTAGTTTCTCTATATACGTAGTTAACTGTCATAAATACATCGTTTTAGGATTCTTGGAAAGTATGTAGTGATGGACGTAGTATAATCAGCAAATTCGTCAAAACATGACTAATGAAGTTTGAAATAATTTTTTAGATCTTCTAGAATGTAGTCGTGTGGAAGGTAGCTAATCTGCCCTGATAACCATCGAGTGTGATTTTTTTACTTTTACAAATGATAATAAACAAAATCACATATTACTCCTTCATGGAAGTAAAAAATACAGCACTAGCTTCACTTCCTACATTTATCAAATACTAATATGACCTGATATTAATTTAATCGCTTCATCCGAAATGAAATTCGGTCCTTTTTTCATTTTCATTCATAATTCAGGGATAACGAAGAATTTTCGGATGGATGAAAAAACGACAAACGTCACAATATTCATCAGCTCGATGGCCGAATTTGATTCATAAGAGGAGAATTTTTTCGCCTCTTAACGTAATGACATCGGAAAATATAGGAACGGAGCCCATTACGAAGAATATAACTGATCACCCATCGATTCTATTAGGATAAAACAAAATGTATTGCTTGGGGTGAGCGCAATATGGACGAGACAGGGAGGGCTGATCTGAGCGTAAGTGGCAATAAGCTTCTGTAGGAGTAAAAACGAAAAGGACTGTGAAGGAGAAATATCGAGGAGAGGGCGAGAGGGAGGGAGAACGGAGAGAGGGGGGACGGATAGGGAGGGAGAACGGAGAGAGAGGGGGAGGGAACGGGGAGAGAGAGAGAGAGAGGGGAGAAGGTTGATATGAGCATTTGCTCTAAGGCCGGAGGAGAATTCGGAGATATGAAGGGAGGAACGATGTGGGACCATGGTGGGAGTTGGCATGTAAGAGAAGGTGGGATACTCGGAGGGAGAGGAATTGAGGGAGGGAGAAATAAAGAGGAATGGTAGGGAGTCGAGCCCCGTGCTGTCGGAGGGGAGGGTAGAGAGGGGAGAAGATGCGAAGAGAGGGCAAGGGGAGCTCCATGGGCCGATCCATCAAAATTGCATGTCAGTGGCCATTAGCAGCCTTTACCTCCGTACCCTTCTCCCCCCCCCCTCCCACCCGTCTCTCTTTTTCTCCTCTTCCATCCCGCTCCCTGGGCGGGTGTTGTAGGGAGCGAAAGAGGAGGGAAAGAGCGGAGGCCGGTGAAGAGGCTAATATGGCCCTGTGTAATGCGGAAGAAAAGGAGTGGCTGGGAAAGAAGTGGGTGTAAATGGCATTACGAAATTATTGGTTCGCGGAGGTGTCTTAGCTGGAAAAATTCGAGAGTAATCGGAGAACGGGAGACTTGCAGAAATGACGTCGACTTAAAAAAATGCTACCGACGAAGAAAAAGTTTTATAGAGTGCTATTTTCGCAAATAAGGATGCTGGCGCGTATGTCGCCACCGCAAATATTGGTTGTTATTTTCTTTGGGTTGGTGGGGTAACGCGATCTTACCTGCATTCCGTGCAACTTCTGGAAGATTATGTTTTTAGGTAATCTTGATTCTCTCGTTCGGTCAATATCTCCTTCGATCCATCGTTTCGATTTTTTGTCTCTTTAATGTTTCCCATTAATTACCATTTTATGCAGCCCGCTTGCTCTATCTTTTCGTTTTGCTTTAGGAAATATTTCATTGTGTTTATTTATGAGTAATAATTTGTGCGTATTTGTCCTTCTCAGAGCGGCGCTTTCATCTTGCAGTACCTACTGGTGATTTATCGCATATAGTATTGTTGTGCATGTATTATGGAAATATTTTTCTTTGACTTTTTGTGAAGGATTGATTATTGCCTCGCTATTTCCATTGCATTATGTCTCAGAGGCCCTCTTCGAATTAAATCAACATTTAGTATCGTATTAGTTTTATTAATTTTTTAATGGATTGGCAAAGTCAGATCTCATCAAAACATCGTGTAAGCACTCTATAACTCAATTGTTATGCTGACGAGCAATAAATACCGCCAACTGCTGCATTTGCTGCAAGTTCAGATTTGGAATGAGAAAATTTCTTTAAAATTACACGCAGAAAGTACCTAACGGTTGAGATAAAATTGAAATATCATGGTTACCTTTTCTAATTTATCATTTGCACGGGATTATGTTAGGTTGCTGCATTACATCAATGGGAAGGGTATTTTTTACGGGTGGAAGAATTTCAGTGAAAGAAATCATTAAAATGGCTACAAATTTAAAGCTTCAAAATGTATTTTTAGCTATAATTTACAGCGTTCATAACAGAAAGAGCTGTTTTGGATTATTCACCAGCGATGAAATGACCAAAAAAGTCAAATTAATTGTGAATATAATTGTATTTATTCTAGTGAAATTCAGGCTTTAAGAAAGAGAAGATTTTATTCATTGATGCTTTTATCGAATCGCAGTTTGGCCTTTAAGTGCACGAAAGCCGTTTTCTATTTTGTCTTCGGCACATAACTCTCCATATTTGAAAATGTCTGCTGATGTAGACTCGGTATATCAAAAGAGAAGTGCTTTCCACCTTATGCTGTTACTGTAGCGCTCAAATCTCAATTTTCAGAATTTACCTCGAAACAGATTGTGCGAATAAAATGGTTCGTCACCTGACTGTGAGGTAGCTAATTAGTGCTGACACAAATATAGAATTATTTGACCGGAGACGCTTGAGCGTCTGTCGCATGCAATCATTATTCTCTCTTCTGCTCTCATTAGTAATCGTGGATCTGCGTGTCCGTCACGCGTGGAACTTTTTGAAACGCTCCTTCGCATAACGTCGTGGTCAGATAGTCGTTCTAACGAGGTCATAGGAGCAGCGTGGAGAGATCACACAACAGTAATCATTCAAATCGATATGTGTTAGTATATCGTAGTAAAATGAAAGCGTATTTCACTTTTTATCTTTCCATGCTCGAATATAATTTAGGTGAACTCGATAATTCATTTATGAATGAATATTTCTTGAGCTAAATAGCGAGTTCATGCCGAAATAGCTTAAAAATTCGTTTGATACGAGAAAAATGGAAATTTTTCAAGATTTTAATAATGAACGATTTTGATACCATAGCAACGAATCCAATATTTTGAAATAGAAAATGTTAGGGAAGATAGAGAGAGGAGGAGATGATATATAAATGTAAAGAATAAAGAAGTCGCATTGTATACCGTAAAATGATGGAATGAGAGGATGGCAAGTCATTTTTAATGCGATTTTATAAATGGTTCGATTATTTGAATACCAAACAGATGATCCAAACGGAACTTACTTTCCACATAGTCATTTATGTAATAAGTTAACTGTATTCAATATGGCCTAGTCGCCGTATCGAACGTACTTCGTGGCAAAATTGATTATAGTGGTTGCAGTATATTGGTAGATTGCTTACAACTGCGATTATATGGAATTCCGCTGGACGCGCTCAGTTAGCTGAATTTGTTGGAGTGTTTTGTTTGAGATCAGCGTTTGTGGTTACGTGCATCTAATTGCAGTATATCGGTAGATTGCTAACAACTGCGTTTATATGGAATTCCGCTCAGTTTGTTGGAGTGTTTTGTTTGAGATCAGCGTTTGTGGTTACGTGCATCTAATTTCAAGACGTTGGTTAAGTCATTGTCTGTACAGGTAAAAATTAATTAATTAAATTGACCTTACGCATTCTACAAGATAATTGTCTCTACTATTAGTGGTGTGATTGGTTTGGCAATTCATTGAGATGTCATGTGGTTCCAACGGAATATGTTTTTCTATTCCAAGTCTCCCCATTATGGCTTTTGTAGGCCATATTGCCCATTTTGTTATCCTTAAATATTGACAGTTAATTTTTTGAACGATTTTAGATCTCATTTTGTTGTTCATTTCTTTATTTAAATTAAATTTTGACCTCATGCGCCTAAATCTTTGGTGGTACAATTTTACGATTTTGACCTTTGTAAAATTGGAATATTAACTTTTATTCTCTCATTTTTTAGTTATTTTTCCCTACCGACAATTTATTGTAACCATTTTTGAGCAATCAAGCATTAGATTTTTAATACAAGTACAAGCGCGGGGGTTACGTTCCAGCCAATGGCCGCACACGGCGATTCCGCATAAAATACATAGAAGTAATTTTTGTTTCTCTGATAATTTTTGCTAGAATGGGTTATTTTTATAAATAAGCTGGACTAGCCTAACCAAAGTGGATCCAATAAACTTGTCGATGGGAAATGAGAGGAAAGGACCGAGTAAACTTCTTTTGAAGAAAAATATTCATCAACGTCCTGAGATAACACTACTGAGTCAGATATTCCGCGCTACTGCGAACCTTGGGCCGCGTACGGCGCGATCCATGGCCCACGTATTTCAACCGCGTTAGTGCAAATCCGCGCACGATGATGCCGCGTTAGTGCGGGGCTCACCTGTGCTTGATAAATATTTCAGATTCTTGTTCTCTTATTTTTTTTAACAATAACCCAATAGGCCACATTGAGATCATATGTTCCTAATATGGCTTAACAGCAAGGATTTGCAAAAATGCTAACTAGTAATTCCATGTTGAAGCATTACAGTTGTGACATTTTTTGTTAACTTAAATAAACTGTCTAAGGGTACATTGTGTTAGTTTCCCTTTCAGTGTTTGGGAAAGGCGCTTAAAAAATTAATAAAGCTTAGCTAGGCCATATTGGGTAGAGTTACCTTACTTATATTGGCTTTAATAGCTTAAAAATCACCGCGGATGAGTTGCTCGTTGTGTTCCCAAATTTCATAATTTAGCGTTATAAAATATTACAAATACATTCGAACGGGGAACTAAATTGATCACACGTATTTGTGTTGCAAAAATAACACGTGTATGTACCAGTTCATACTGTATCCGAGTCCAACAATTGTAGTTGGAATGGCAACAATCATAATGAGTGATAAAAACTGCAAACACGTCAGTTATTACGCAAAGTTCGATGAAATCCGATCGAAATGCAAAATTCTACGATAAAAATTAGAATTTCTATTCCTTTCCTCAGAAAATAGTATAGATTCCGCTCTGATATTATAATTCTAAGATATTTTAATGTGCAAGAGAAAATTACCCTGCACTATGGATTTCAGATTTCCCATGTAAATCAAATGGGAAAGATAGTCCCAGGAATCGAATCCGGGACTTTTAATTTTCGCAACCACAACTATCCTCGGGAGCTCGGCCCATGTAGCAAGAGATTTCCACCAAGTGTCTGAAAACCGGTCTATTGGCTCAAAAGTTAATAAGAGGGACAAACAGGCAGACACAACGAAGGAACTATAAGCCTATTTCCATTCTGGAATGTAGGCTAAAAACTCAATAAGGTTATATTAATTTTATTACTTAAATAATAAATATTTCCTGCAATTACTTATGTTTTAACCCTTTTTTCCTATCTAATTTGACCGTTACGTCCGAATTGCAAGCAACGCAGCAACGGGTAGACCAGTCGACATCATTTACATTGTGTCAATGTGGGACACATTTACTATTTGAAAAATTTGTTAACCTTCCAACACGAATTCTAATTTGATCAGCATTTTATTTGCGAAATTTAATATTTGTTTACATTACTTTAAATGTTTAGATTAATGCAGTATATTATAGAAAGAATTTATGGGATCAAGAACCTGGTGGAATTAAATACGTCTTAAAAGTTTCTAAAATTCTATGATTTGTAAATTAGACTTTTTATTCGTTTAATGATTGACGGAGAGATATCTTATGCAAAGAAGGTGGACTTGCTAATGGAGTCATTGAGTTGGATCACAACCGTCATAATCATATCACATGCGTCAATTTCCTTAAGCATATACTGATTTATCTTTAATATTTTTCTGAAACAAACATTTTTGTTGAAACAAGCAGCATAAGAGTGGTCAATGTAATTCCCACACAAACCTCACTACGATTGCAAAAACTGTCTTCTGGGTAATTTCCATTATCTTGAATTAGTTTTCTGCATCCTGAGAATTTTAGCACCATTTAGGCTGGTATCCAAAGGAAACAGCCTTATGAAATGGTCCTGCCTGTGTGTGTGTCCCCTACTAGCAACTTCTGCATCAATGGACCGACTTTCATGGGGCTCGTGCTGCCAGGGCCCGCCTCCGGGCTATATTTTATTGGGCGAAAATTGAAGTCCCGGATTCGATTCCAGAACGTTTTTTTCCTATTTGTTTTACATAGGAAGTCTCAAATCCATTGTGCAGATATTTTTCTTTAATATTTTAAAATATATTAAAATTGTGATATCGGAGCGAGGGTTGTACTGTTGTAAGGGGAAAAGAATATAAATTCTATGTCTTATTACCGAATTTTGATAATTGATCGTATTTTCTTTAATTTCTACTAAAAATAGCATTTTCGCGTTTTAAATCGCATTTTATCGGATTGTTGCCATTGGGACGATTATTACCGAACTCGGCTTGAGCATAGACGAGTGAACAAATTAGTTATTTTTCTTTTTCACTCGACTATACTTCAGCAACAGACAGTTGGTTGATTCATACATCGCGTATAAACAGTAATATTTATTAAATTCGTTTATTTAAAAAATACATCCAAAATATGTCAAAAAAAGATTTTGACATTTCTTTTAGTATTTTTAACCTAATAATGCTCTTAAGAATTATTATATAAGGATTTTTCTAGAAATAGAGTTATTTATTGGAGAGCCATGAACAATCTGAAGACATAAATGAGGGCAAAACTTTCATCATTAAAGTTTGATGTTAACCACAGATGTTTATTTTAAAAGTCCAAATTAAATGCTTTAGGTAACCGTGCTGGATGTGTAAACGTGCTCTCCGCAGTATGTTTTCCGAAACAGATTACGTTTCTTTTGGAGATATTCTCAATGACCTCTGCATTTCATCAAGAGTTATGGAGATTTGCCACCACTCCCTTTCCCCAAATCTTTCTCTCTTCTATCTCCCTCTCCCTTAGATGTAACCTCATTCATCCATACAATTTTAATATTAAAATGAACAATAGTGTAACTTAAAGAGGATGATATTCATCAAGGATGGTTTCAGCAAGATGGAATCACGGGACAGAAAGCGTCGCACAGCATGATTGAGCGTTGCCTACTTTTTGGAACTGTATTAAAGCCTATAGTTGCAGGCGTTAACTTGTGGAATCTTTCCATATTTTATTCTTAAATGAGCAGATTTGCATATTTCCACTTTAAAAGTGGAAATATGCAAATCTTCTTATTTAACCCTCCGTTAGTCGCGTGGCGTCTGCTGGACGCCATGTAATATTATTTTCTTTGCACGCAGCAGATTTGGATATTTAGGAACTTCTTCTTTTGCGTATCTTATTATGTCAAGCTTATCTGCCCATCATTTAAACGTTTTTGTGTTTCGTCACCTCATCGGGTTATATAGTACTATTTTTATATTTTATGAGTCTGATAGACGCCACGCGACAACTTACGTTAGATTGGGTTACATCATTATTTTTGCGCTGTCCATTGCAATCATTTTTAATGCGTTATATTTTATTTTATTTATAACAAATATACTATATTTGTTAATTTATTTACTTACTATATTTTGTTCTTTGTATTATAGCTTTTATTGGGCTACTTTTTATGGCTGGTTTCCTTAGAAACAGCAAACTGTATACAAGTGATTTGTGGAACACTGATAGTACTGGGATTGATTTTTTCGTCTGGTAATATCTCAGAAACGCTTTCATTCACTTTTACAAAATACTCGTTAGTTAGTAGCAAAACACCTACAAAAAAGGTCTCAAATTACCTGTTTACCAAGACAATTAAATGAAAGAACAGTAGAACATAGTACTCAGGTTGAAATTGAAAAGGAACACCCCGAGTCAAGTGCTGGCACCTCTAATTGATTACACAAGGAGACAGAGGAAAGAGAAACACAGAGTAAAACTACTGCTCGAAAAAGGTGTTATATTTGTGAGCGAAAAAAGAATCGCATGGCAAAATATAAATGTGCAAACTGTAACAATTATATTTGCTTAGAGCATTCTGAAAACATTTGTGTTAATTGTACAAATAAAACTAGTTAAACATTGTTTACGATGCGAGAAAATTGAAATGTATGTCAGAGGAACGTGCACTCAAATCTATTAACAATATATGTTAATGTACATTAAAATTATAGATATTTTTGTACCGATTACATTACTTGTACCTTTGTAGTGAGTAAATATTATCAATTTAAAGCATTCTCTGTAAGTCGTTACACTTCCTGAAGTAATAATTAAATGGAGTCTGATAGACGCCACGCGACTAAATGTGTTTTAAAAAGTGGCGCGACTAACGGAGAGTTAAGAATTTTGGGACTACTGTTTCCAAGCCATTATAACCGCGTCGATCCTCATATCCGACATCCCCTGATTATTTTCTTTGTGGATACATTAAAGAATGTATATGTTACAAATTCATATACTCTTGACGAACTTAAGTCAAGAATCAGGGATGTCGTTAAGAATATCACCCAAGGAATGATGAAGTCTGTGTCGGAAAACTGCTGCAGTGAGTATTTTTCTGTATCCAGCATCTTGGTAGTGACTCTCGGCATTTTATTTGAGACCTTTAAACAAACATTTGTGCGTAACATCAACTATAACAAAAAAATTTCACATTTATCTCTGATTTATGTCTTGAGAAATAGCTATTTTTCAAGGTTCTTGAATACAAAAATTATCCTGTATGATAGCCATACCATGGTTGGGAAAACCAGATGCGCATTTCTGCCGCAGAGTAGTTGTCATCAGTGGTTATTCGCCGAAGATACTTTATAAACGGTGAGCTCGATAAGTCTTTATTTTAATTAAGCTAGAGAAAACTAATTTACCGTGAGTGAACCGAGAGTAAGGCATAGAAAAATTTTAGCCGTCGGATCTTTGTCCGTCTTTTTATAAGGAGAGCCGTTATGTAGGGGCGGGAAAACTACGGCCCGCGATGTCATTATGAAAGCGAACCTTGACATTCAGTACAGGTCATTTCATATTTGTTGGCTAAACTTACGATCGGAATACCTTTTAAAGTGAATTTATTACACCTAAATATCAATACTTATTGCTTTTCACTATTATGATCTTTCGCATTATATCAAATAACTTACCATGCGATGTGGCCCGCCCAAGCATTTTCATCTGTCAATGCTAAAAAACCCGCAACTGTTAATGCGGTCCGCCACGTAAAAAGTTTATTTATCTTTGAGTTAAAGCTTCTAAATTTCGCCTGAATAAAGACGATTATCTATCTATCTATCTATCTACAAAGTAAATGTTTTTGCAAATTTGATTTGAAATCTGGAAGCGTGGAAGCGCAACATCGAAAACGATCGAATTTTCAAGATTTAGCCAGTTTGAAATATGCAGCAGCAAATTCCACTTTTCCAAGAGAGTGGGAAAAGTTTCTAGTTTCTAGATGATTTAACGCTACCTAAAACTTTTCAAGTTTATTATGACTTATTATCCGTCTGTATCTTTTAAACCTGAGCCTGAGAAAAATGCGTTTAAAATGTTTTTTTCTTAAATTACATCTCAGGAACTTCAGTGCATATAGGTTTCGGAAATTCATAAAACATGCAATATCGAAATAAATAAAAATAATAGTCAAAGAAAATATCAGTTATCTACACTGCCCATTTATTTTACACAAATTAGTCTGAATTTTGTTCTCCCAATGCTTCCAATTTTAAATTTTCGCAAATTAAAATATTAACTGGGAACAATTAACAAAAGGAATGGGAAGAGAAATTATATTTTATTAACTCATTCCATGAATATCTCAGTTAAATTTGGTTAATTATAGTTACAAAATATATATCAACGAGATAAGAAAGTCATGTTTTTGTCGCATATTTTACAAAATCGATAAACCTCTATAGAGTTCCAGAGCCCAGCTAATTTTATTAGCACATTGAGTTCAGGATGATCCATATTATACATTTATGGCGAAATCTATAGGTCGCCAGGCTAACATTTCGCTCAAATTGCGAAAGTTAACTATATGTTTCTGTTGTTCTTTTATGTACGAATCCATCCACTTATGCTTTTATAGCTTATCGATTCCACTAAATAATATCCTTTCTTTCCGTGCGTAAACTTCATTTTTCTTATCAATTTATAAACTATTTTGTTTTTGCTCATTTAATCCATTAGCCGTTTGCCGTTGGTGTCATATTGTTAAATGCGTATCTTAGATTCTTGGCCTTTAAAATTTCCATTTCTTTTCTATAAATCTTCTTCTAGTTCTGCAGTTTATTTGTTAACCTAAAGAATTTCTTCGTTAATTTTTAATGAAGAATTTGAAGAAGCAACGCAAAGATCCACTGATAACGTATTAAAGACTTGAACACTTTCAGATTTCTTAACAGCGTAAATCCCTCTCAATGTTCAAAATATAAAACCGCGGTACTAAACCAAAACCTCTTTTCCGACCTGAATAACCCGTACTGGCACTTGCAATGACAGCAATGACACAGTTGAATTAAATTTTTTAGTATAATTTTAGTGCAGTTCCATGCTATCGATTCTTGGACGTTTGGCGAATCAAACAGAGTTCTTTGGACAACTTTTTATTATTTCACTTTCTACCCAAAAAATCACAAAGTCGCATAACGCTCTGTATTAATATATCTATGAATCGGTCGAATGACGCCATTTCTATGCATTTTTTGCCTTCCTGTATATTCACATTCTGCCAGACACTGGGAATGCTAGTACTTCGCCTATGCCCATTTAATTTGATGCAACTAAAGTTTTGAATGAATCTTTTGTAAACTTCAAATATTTTTCCTTCTAGACTAGTCTCAGTTTTTAACATGACTGTGCCATACACTCGATTTCACTTTGGCATAACATTCTTAGGCTCACCGAACCGTAAAGAAATCATAGTTTTTAATGTTTTCCTAGCTTCTGACAAACTTTATATCTGTAATTTGGGATAAATGGGCTTATTCAGGCGAAAGAAATACTCTTGCTATTCGTGGATGGCGGTTGCCTCTATTAGAATCGACGATTTCTTTGGTGAAAGAATGAGCAGGTGCGGGAGGTGAAAGATAAGTGGTTCTTAAAAGAGAAGAGGTAAGGGACCTCCTTGGAAACTCCTTGGGAAGCGAGAAGGAGGTGGTGAGGAAGTAGGGGGAGGTAGGGAGGGAGGGAGGGAGCGGTGCCGTGGAAGTGAGATGGAAAATGGAAACCCGTGCGTAGGTGGCTACTCCCCAGACGTCTTCAGTTTCATTGAAACATAAACAGCTACATACTTCCCCACTATGCACTCATCCATCATGGAGGGTGTCATGGCCGCCGCACTCCCTCGCCTTCCCCTCTTACACTCCCTTCTTCCCCACCCGCTGCCTCCGTTCCTCTTCCTCCTCGGAGTGCCTCTCCTTCTGCCTCCCTTCCTCTCCGAACCCTTTCCTCCCAATCCAGCCGGACGCCCGTGCCAATCAGTTCATCTGCGGAGTGATTGACTTACGATCGAAGCGAGAACATTTGTCGCGATTGCACTGCCCTCAAGTGGGACACATGCACGCTTCAATCCGAGTATCGCACCCTCGATCGACCGATTTGTTCTTGAGTGCTGGATACGGATGTTTATATAAACCGGTGGTGAAAAAAGCGCGCGCATCGCGTGGTAAAGTGCGTGAGATCGGGTGACGAGATGATGAGGGTAATTGGAAGGCGAGACAAGTGATTGATTATTAATTTTTTAAATGCTGACTGTTATTAAGTTTCCCGGAATATATTTCACTTCTGGACTTAATCTCGCATTGTATATTAATTAAATATATTATATTTGTAATCTTTTAGGAGGGTGAAGCTGAAAGTTTAAGTTCCACATAAACGCCACTTATTTTTGAAAAGTTTGAGAAAAATCCAACAAGAAAGTCATAACTTTATGTGAACTTAGAAAATTTCTTACTGGGTTTTATTGATTGTTGTCAACAAAAACAATCTTCGTAGCAACTGAACTAAACAAAAATATACTACAAATACGTAAATACGTTTAATTTTCTTTCATGTGCTCACAGAGCATAGTAAATGAAAGGAAATGGAGCATCTACGACGAATAAATGAACGTAAATGCGTTAATTTTTCTTTCGGGCGCACAAAGCGCGTTGTAAATGAAAACGAACGGATAATTTACGACGAAGGAATGAACTTGAACGAAAAGATTGCGTTGCACTTATTCAACTGTAAAATAATCATTGATTATTTTACTTATATCTCCGAAGGTATAAACGATGGAAGGCTGTTACTTCGAGAGTGTATTTTCACAATGATTATTCTCGAAAAATTTTCAGATTTACAAACTTTACAAAGGCGGATAGGGAAACGTTGAAAATTTTAATATAAAACTGATTGCATTCCAAACAAATGTCATTTTGGATGTATCAATTATCCAAAAAGAAGTATATCTTTATATAAAATATATGTTTATGCAGAATGTTTTTGCGCAATACAACGCTAACTTAGCTGTAATCCTCTCTCTTTTAAACGCTAGCCTCAGCTTCAAGTGGTACGAGGCTATAGTGACCGAATATGTGATGGTAAAACCATATGAAAAATAAAGAACGCGCTAATTCTATCCATGCTCTTGGATGCCACTCTACTGGTTTAATATCTGTGTCTCTCAACACTTGCCTATGTATTTCCTTTTTTTTCAATGCTAATCTCTTTGAACCAACGTTTTGTTCCATTACGATCAGTATGGCTCTACTTAATCTAGTGTAGCAACCATTTATATTCCGTATGACTAACTCGTTCAGCGTATTTACAATTATCGTAATAACAGGAAGCTACCTTTCGTCCTAAACTTTTGAAACTGACCAGCTATTCATTGCACTACCTCTTAGATACCCATTGCGCGTATACAAGAAGGAATCAGCAGGTTGTAAGAAAAAAATATATATTCATCAAAGGGACAAACAGAGCTGGTTCTCGCTTCTACGACTCATTGTGAAAAATGTAAACTAAAATATTTTATTACTAATTATATAATTTTATTCATGAATTTATATCAATATATATCTCTCTTTCTTAGTTCCTTTAGTTCACCTGTCCCATGTTGAAGTTGGTTCTTATTCTCGACTTATTCATCACTTCCCACTTCCAGTCCCTTTATGAACTACCTATACTTATTCAATTTCCTGTCTCCGTTTGTTTTTCCTAGTCATTTTATCATTCACCAACGTGGCAATATTTGTTATTCCAGTTTTTTTATGCGAATGCAATTTCCCTCTTATTGACGTATTCTTGTGACTTCTCATGATTACAACGCTCTATAACAAGAAAAGTTAATGCGCGTGTGTTGATTATAAAAATATAAAACAAATATTTTTAAATGACGCTACAGTTTTAACGGTTATTTTTTATTCATTTTTTTTCGAGGTCATAACTTTTTGTCCAAATGAAGAGGAAAACTGAAGATGATTGACTAAGCGAATTTGCATTACATTTACATAATATTAAAACGTAGCATACGAGACTTTAAAATATTTGTAACCATTTAGATTTTTACCGTTTAAAAAGTATGAATGTAGTTGAAAATGTTAATTTTTATTATCTAATATTATCTGTTGGAATAAGATGTAGAGAACAAAAGTTGAATTTATGGTGCAAGAAAATTGCCGTAATATGTGCGGAACGCATGTGTCAGTAAAAACGGAAATCACTATGATCCGTAAGAAACGTGTTAAATAATAATTCACTGCGAATAAAGCGCAGGTGTCCCCAACATTTTCGGATTGGCGAGCATCAAGTTATTTTTCTTAGAACATCAAGCGAGTACCACTACAATTATACAAAAGTGGGAATGATCACAAATGAAATCAAACCGACCTATATATTATTAGTTATGTCATTTTAAACGTTTATGAAGAAAACAAACGAACGAATTAGAGCACTGGTGCTAGGAAAAGCGATTTTACGCACGCACTGCCAAAGAGCACGGCAGTGTTCGCGAGTACGAGGCTGAGAACCTCTGCTCTGGTGTCATCAATTCAAGTGTCTCAACATATCCTGCGATTTGGCACTCTCATCCGCGGGGATAAGCTTATAACGCGGTTTCGGATATTACGCGGGCCATCCTTCCTCCCTCAACATTCTATGTTGGACTTTAATATACCGTTCTACTTAATTGACTAAATATTAATGCCATTATATTGTATGTTTTATTGCATGTAAAAATAAAGTAAAGTTTAAACAGATTTGAACATACTGTACTGGCTTTACAGCAGGTATAGGGAAGGCGCGATATAACCGAGGAAGTTTATATTTGAGCATAAACTGGTAAAACAAGGCAAGAGAAACAATGAGTAACAGCTGCTCCGTAGTGAAAAGCTCGGAATACACAGCTGAATATAAGGTAGGAATGTCTTGTGCCCACGCCGCGCTTCATTCCAGTCTTACAAGATCTTCTTTTCTCAAACACCCTCTGTTTTAAATGAACCACCTGAGCGAGGGCATCCATTTGACGCACAAGTCTGAATTGCTTCGTTCGACTCCCGACGCTCAAGCACGCACACGCTCAACCCCACGGGGCATCGCTGACTCACCTCCAACTCTATTTGAGAAGCATGCATCCTAATTCCTCTCTACCGTATCCGGTGAACCTCGCGATTTTACTCGTCTTTCTATTACCAAACTCTGCTTCCTCCACAAATGGTTTGTTAGATGAGTATAAATCGCGTTACTTCTATAGTAAGTACATCGATACGATCATTTTGACCTCATTTGACATCAGAAATGGCAGCGGGACTAACATTTGCCCTTGTCTTTGTCTTACTACGCCAACGAAATAACTGGATTTATCCGAATTCGCGCGATTCCTTCGCTAATTACTACAGTTCTGCTTAAGACCTGGTCGTGTCCGTTAGTGTTCCGAAGACGTTAAGTCAAGAGCGGTGAGTGGAGACGGTGCAGTGTGGCAGGCATGATTACAGCAGTTGCAGAGAATTGGCAATTTTATCAATGCGGGAATTTTGAGTTTTTTCGCTTTTCATTTGAGAAGGAATATTTCGCAATAGTATTAATAAATCTATCCATTTTTAAGCCTCTAATATATTTGAATTCATATCCTTAGAGTCGAGCAGTGCCGTAACTAGTGTACGGCGAAGGTGGTAATTGTCATAGGCTCCGTTAGAAAAAGGCGCGAAAAGTTTCCGTAAAAAGACTAAAAGATAATTTTCCCATACATATGTGTCAAACACTCAAATGCAAAAATTATTGTTAGTAAAAACGCTATTATTCTTTATGGAAACGTAACAAAAATTATATTATATATAAACAAGGTGTTGCCTTAAAAATTTGCCATAGACGCCATAACTCTCAGTTACGCCTCTGGAGACGGGAAATATTAAATTTAATAAATTCATTGCGATAAAGCCCTCTTGAGGATGACTGGCATTTTACATGCCTCTAGTACATTTAAATATCTTTTCTTATGTTTTGTTTAAGGATACATCGTTTCTCTCGCTACTTTTAACACGTTTATGTTCAATTATTATGCGTTATTTGCACGAAGTGCCCGCATACTTATAGTGGAGGTGGTCTCCGTCCGTCCGTCCACATGCTTCAACTCGGGAACCGCTGGACGTATGTATTTTGATGAAATTTGGTATTGGGGAGTTTTAATAAAATTTGTTTACCGATTCCAATTTTGATTTAAATCGGACAGTATTAACGACCACTTTACATGAAGACCTACATGTATATATAACGTACCTGGCAAACATCTCCTCAAATACTCATCTGAGTGAGCGAAATATATTGAGAACATAGGATCTGGTGCTTTCCCGGTGGATGATTGTAGAAATTTTTCCCGGGTACACAACCGGGTCAAAGTGTTTCGACGGCTGATTCTGCCATCTTCAGGATGGCAGAGTCAGCCGTCGAAACGTTGATCCTAGATCAAACTTTGACCCGGTTGTGTACCTGAGAAAAATTTCTACATTGAGAACATAAGTTGAATAAAATAATTTGTTACACATTTTTGTCAAATAAAACGCAAGGTTCACGATAAACCTAAAGAAAATGCAATTAGCGTATTATAGCAAAAGTATACCCCCTCCCCCGCGCATAATCGCTTGCGATTTCCATTTTCTTTTGTTCATTCCAAGGAAATAATGTTTGAGATTGAAGTAGTGCTGGGCTATGATGTAATCTTTTGGTTCACGTTCATTCATACAGTTAACAGAATCAGGTATAACTTTGTGTAAAGGCATGGCTGGAAGAACTTTAATTATCATTTTCGGCCCCGTTCATGCCGTCGTAGTAAATTATTAATTTCTTTTCACTAAAATCTTTTTGCACGAAAAGTAAAAAAATCGTTTGACGTTCACTTCTTCGTCATAGATAATCCATGTTTTCACTTAACGCTGTGTGTGTGCACGAAAGGAAGTTAACCTATTTACGTAATTATAACAAATCTTGTTTAGATATGTTGCAACAAAGATTTTTACTTGGAAACAATAAACCATTTGCCGTGCTTATTTGTCCGAACATATGATGGCAATTTATTGTATTATTATATTAAAAATTTTGTTGAATATGCCCAAGAGGAAAAAACTAACAGTAGAAGAGCAGGAGGGAATAAAATGCTGAGCGGAAAAGACGACGACATGAGGACCCCAAATACAGGCAACCGGAGAAAAAAATATACACAAATGCTCACCAAACATTTTTTCTCCAATTGTAATAATAAATTTTAATGTTACTTATAGTAAACAAATTCCCCATGATGAAAGCATGATAACAGGAAGTGCTATTCTTCAAGTACCTAAAAAATACACCACAACAATTTAGAACTATCAGGATTGTGAAATCTTAAAGAACGCATTTGGAAACTGTGTATGTACTCCGACATGGAATACACCTTCCCATTCTTGTTCTTCGAAAAAAGGTATTCTAACGGAGGAGTTCAAAATCGAGAATATTAAAGCAATAGAACTATACAGGTGGGAGAACATAAATAAGAATGACAGTTATTCGTCGAAATATTTTAAATAGATCGCGGAAAATGACTCGTCACCGAAAGATTCTATCGCATTAAGGTTATTTTTGTCTTTTCAAAACGCCTATTTGGTCTGGTAATTATTTCTATAGAACATGAATTGCTTCAATAGTTGGATGTTACAAAAGTCAGTCGTGATTTTACTATCCGCGAGCCACGATAGGTGTCATCTGACTTGTGAGTAGGTTAGGACAGCATTGAATAAATCTTCGACAACGAAGTTACATATATTTTTCCATATCACTTGTGATCCGGTGATTAATAGATGTATTTGTTTGGAATTCCTATGACGGTGGAGATTTGAGGAAAAGAGGCGCGCCATAGTGAGAATGTGCACAGGACGGCGAAAAAAACAGCTCATGCAGTGGATGGGCCCTATCGGCGTCCTTGCCTAGTTTTAAATTCGCATCTTGTGAAATAGTATAATATTCTGCTATTTATTTAACGAAACCTTAATCAGATTCGTAAAAACTTTCTTTTCAGTTAAACAATGAACAAAAAGATAAAATATCATATTGTCGCAGTTTTTCTGCCTTTTTCTGAGAATCACTCTAAACTAGATATAAACAAGTACACGGGTTTCCCGTAGTACAGAAGTGCTTTTCGTCAAATTAGCAGTACTATAATCGTAAACTAATTTGTTTGCTTTTTAAATCAGAAAATTATTTTTCCTTATATAGTGATAGGCCTGCTTTTTTATGCGTTTTAAACATATTCATTTCATTTTCTCATTCTATACTCGTCCTACAAACGAAATTACTTTTTGAAAACCATATTTTGTTAAAATCCATGCGGTCAGTTTTCTAAAAATACTTATAAAAATATTATTTTTCTTTTATTGTGGTAACCCTGCTCTTTATATCCGCTTTAAAAGTCTTGATTTCATTATAGTATGTTGTACAAATGTTATATACAAAATTAAAATTAAATCTGTTCAGCCAATTCCTTCCAAATCAATATTTACTGAAAGAGTTTAATTTTTAATTGTGGCACCCCTGTTTGGTTGATCCTGTCCAAATATGCTCTTATGGTTTTAAATATATGAGTTTATTATAAGTGTTAAATTTGGTTAAAATTGATGCCGACAGTTCAACACAAATACTTGTAAAAAGAAATGTTTATTACTTGTATTATGGCAGCCCTGATTTATGATGTATGATATACGGACGAACGGACATCACGAAGGTAATCTTTTCAGCAATGACTAAAAGCACTAAAAAAGACACACGGGTCGCCTAATTTAAAGTGCTTGAGTAACCGATTCCATTTTCAATTAACAATTGGTCTTTAATTCATAAATTGTACGTACTTGATTTGCAGTAATTTTTCCTATATTTGTGTTAGTCAACCGAATGATCCAGATATTACTCGTACATCTTAAAAGTCAATCATAAAATATACTCGTATTTATGTTCAGGTCGAATCCGTCTGTATATTTCTCCTGCAGAATTACCTGGCGGATGTTCATCAAATTTGATATTGAGGACATAAGAACAAAGAAACTATAAAAACGATATAAATGGTTCACGTAGCCTAATCGGAAGTGCCACTTTACTGATGAAAAAATGAACTTTTCTCTATAGCTCGTAAAATATCACTTACAATAAAAAAATCTTTAAACTTAATTTCTAGAAATAATCAAATAGCATGTGTTGTTTAGTACATTTTTATCGAAGGAGTAGCCGATTTCGAGAAAATAAAGAGAAAGTCGTAATTCACTTAGAATTTGGGAAAATTTTGCCGTGTTTTTTAACTATTGTTAACGAAAACAATCTTCGTGGCAGCTGAAGTAAACAATATCTCGTGCAAATAAATAATTAATTTAATTTTCGCAACATTTGGAAAATGAAGGAAAATGGATAATCTACGAGTAAGAAATAAATGTAAATACGTCTATTATCTTTACGTATTCACAGCGCATGTAATTGAAATGAAATAGGTAATTTACGACGAAGGAATGAACGTGAATATAAAGATTATATTACTACTATTTGAGTGAGGTAAGTTTTAAATAATTGTCGATTGTTTTATTATTTACAGTTGATTAGGAAATAAATTGGTGAATCAAGAATTCGATGTTTCTTTGTACACCAGTACTTAGACATTATACTAAACCGTTAATATTTATCTTTTTTGACATGACTGCACGAATCATAAAGAACGCTTCTGCCATGCATGTATGCACGCATTATGCTTGCATATTTCCTCCTCTCGTTCTTATTGGGTCTTATAAAAGATACACTCGTCTTAATTTAGGATGCATAAATAACATCGTCATATGGGTGGCGTCCCTACAGCCAATCGTAGTACACATCCTCTTTAACAGATGGCAGGACGCGCTGCTCGTTCTTTCGGACTTCGCACCATCTTGGTTCAAAATATTTTCACCTCGGTAGTGAGCGCTTAAGTTATAGGCGGGTAATTCAAGTGCGTGAGTATGAAATACATGCAGCCGGGTTCGAACTTGCTACCCTCGAATCATCGGTGGGAACACTTTATGCCCATAGTTCTACCATTATATATATATATATATATATATATATATATATATATATATATAGCTGCTTCTTACATATATCTATACTATAATTCAGGAAGTTTGTTGTGTGTTGGTTCGTATATTTGTCCGGCTATACAAATCCACACTGTTGATCCTAGAGCCACAAAACTTGGCATGCTATCTAATAGGACCAAAATGAAGAGTGTAAATAGGATTTGAAACCCGTGGGGTCTTTGGGCCCTCATGGGGTCCACAGAATAGCATTTCCATAACATTAACACGGGAGTAATACGGGAATAAGTATAGTCATTTTATAATTCGAACATTAAAATATGAAGTCATTGACCAAGAGTCGTAAAATTCAAACTGATTTACTCCTAATACAGGTCCACAATCCCTTATGCGAAATTCCAAAATCCGAAAAGCTCTGAAAACCGCAAGTTTTTTCGTGAAGCGTTACTCGTGTGCACAAATGACCCAAACAGGCGAGAGGCTTCAGTTGCATAGACAAGATACTTATACTGTATTCTATTATAGATGGGCCACTGTAATACAATGTAATACAATATTCTTTGCTTAGGGAGTGCTGCCACAGACCCCGCTAGGGTGTTACCGTAATATATGGTACATGTGCCATACTACCGTTCTGAAATCCGAAAAATTCCGAAACACATCTGGCCCCAAGGGTTTCGGATAATGGATTGTGGACCTGTAGTATAATGATAAAAGGTAACAAATCTCCACATTCCGTACTAAAATTTTAAAGTTGTGATACTCCACTAAGAAAAGGGAAGGGGAGAAAAAATTTAAAAAAAATTAAAAACTGAATACACGGAAACCTCACCCATACAACCAGACACTTCACCTGCCGCTAAGGGGCTTTTTAAGGCCAGCGCCAGGAACAGTAGGTCAGCCAACCAAGATTTACGGGAGACTCCTCCGCGCCAGAGATCTACAAACTCACTCAACAATCACACAGATCGGGTGTGCAAAAAAATTGCAGTGACCCTTGCCGTGGATAACAAACAAAACAAACCGAAGTCAGGAAAATAAAAAATAAAACCTCGGTGGAGCCGATTAAGAAGAATAATTAAAAGTGATTGGAACTATCGGGTATGCAAAAAAAGGGGTGCAGTGACCCTTGTCGTAAGTAAAAACGAAAGAAGGTGGAAGAGAACATGAAAAATAATCAAAATAAAACAAAGAATCGGTGAAGCCGATTCCAGGAAAGCGTAAGGAAGGGAGTATTGACTAATACGCGTATTTCGGCTACCAAGTAGCCCTCTTCAGAGTCCTGAAGGTAAAGTAATGCCCAATTACTAATGTGGACACCCCTCCCCCCCGGCGCACTGGGTAATTCTGCTAGTAGGATATATCATATAAAACCTAAGTTACTTCTAGAAGTGCTACAGAGCTGAAATTTGGCATGATTATAGGCTGTTGGTCACAACCTCTGGGAAAAATCCGAAATTTCAGAAAAAGTTATATTGAGGGGTGTTTTTGATCCCAAAGTCCAATTTTAAACACTCATAAGAAAAGCATTGAAAATAGTGCAGGGCTATATAAAATTGTTTTTTTAATTATTTAAAAGTAAGACACAATGTCGGCACATGCACCATACCGTGGATGAAAGATTGAAGTTTATTTTTCTTGAAGAGAAAATTCTAATCCATGCTGAATTTGCGTAAAAATTGATTTTAATCATAAAATTATGAGACTTTTTTCGGTTTTCATCACTGAAAAATATTAACTAATATAGAAACGACTCCAATGCCTTTCAATGGGAATTGATTTTCCATACTTCAAGAGCATTGCTTTAATGCTTAGACTGCATTGTAATTAGGGCATGGGTTTTTCGCAAAAAAAAATGTCATTCGGAGGGTAAATTTCGGGTTTTATTATTTTCCTTTTCATTCGGGTTAAAATCGGATATAAATAAGTAACAGATTTTTCGAGGTTTTAAAGAAAAGTTCAATCTCGTGTAATTTTCGGGTTTTATTATTTTGTAATTCGGACAAAATTATTTTTAAATAAAAATCTTGTTTAAAAATTTAAAAGTTTTATCAACAATCAAAACTTTTTACTATAAGTATGGTTGAGAATGTGATATCTTTTGTTAAACGCCTCCAGGTGGAGAGGAACACCTCGCAGACTGCACAAACATTTTGCTTCCCGTTTAACTTCTTTTGAAAACACGCCAGATATTAGTGAAATAATTTTTCCTTCGTAATGTTTTCAACTAACAGACACTTTGGCTCTTTTTTCCTTATCCTATCAAAGATCTAACAGCGACTAGGTAAGGCGCATCCTTGACTATTCATGGCATGAGCAAACCATGGAAATTAAGATTGTGTTACAAAGTAAGCTTACGAATAAACTGTTTACAAAGAGAATCGGGTATACATATGATGTTGTGATAACTTTAATTTAATTTTTTTATCCGGATACGTACTGAAAGGCACGGATGATTACGCCATTTTTCCAACACAAAAATATCTTGATTTTTACATAAATTTTAATTTCACTTATAGGCTATTGTTTTAATGATGGTTTTAATTGTTGTTGAAACAGCGATCTGAACCATGAAACTTAAAATTCGAATACTTGGACGTGAGCCATTGCCAGAGAATTTAGAAATTTTGGATAGATGCCTTAATTTCTGGGAAAATGAAAACTACTATATTGTTTAAACGAGCTCTGTGTATTTCAAATACTGCCACGTTGGTTTATTTACAAGTTTAGATCTTGGTGTATGGTGATTTTGTAAGCGCTTAAAGTTAGCAAGCACCAACAACTCGTATATATAATAATAACTAGCAAATATACCCGGCGTCGTTCTGGTTTGTAAATCGAGACAAAATAATTGGAATATTTGAGAATAAATGAAGTATTTATACTAAGTTAATTTTTATTACAATGTTTGTTGGTATACAATATTTCTTGTCTTCCCATCTTTTTCTCAAATAAATAAATAATTCTCGCATCCTTCTCTATAGTTGTCCATGAGCAAAGCAGTCGTTTGACAATTCAACACCTGCAACTTTAAAAGACTGCCCTTGTCTAAGACTGCTGCTCTTGCTGTGGTTATTCTCTTATATTTTAATCTTTCGAAATCTGAGAATGATCTCCGTGGTCGTTTTGGCATTATACTTGTTTTAAAATCATTGTTTAATTTATTTGTAAATTATTTTCTTAAAATAAATCTATAAAAGTAACGTACATATAGTATTAAAAATGGAAATTTTAAACCAATATTATAAATTTGTATCTAGATATAGAATTTCGGAAACGAAAGAAGCCTACCTGAAATAAAATTTTAAAATCTTGCAAACTTTGGTAGTCAATCGGTAATTAGGACTTTTTTCTGCACAAACAAACTAATTTAAAAAAATATTTCTGAAGAGATGAAGCAGAGAAGATTTTTGTTTCATTATTACTGTAAACCTTTTTATATCCAGGAACGGTAAATAATACGTTGCTATTTACGGCTGTTGTTGTTCAACATTTGTTAAGTAATCATTTGTGATGATAAATCCGGAGCCTCTGCCGCTGTTAAATTGGTTATTTTACCGAAGCAAGGATTGAGTTATAGCGTAGTTATATAATATATTTAAGAGGCTAGGGTTGGTTTCTGTAAAAATGTGACTAAATAAAACAATTTTTATTGGTTCTACACGTGAAATGTTTTTTCAAACAAAACATTCACGAATATAAACATTCCTATCATTGTATATCGCTGATCACCAATGTTATGAAAATCCGTTTGATATAAGCCGAGATGGAATTTAGGTGATAACATTTAAATGACCTATCTATGAAAATAAATGTATATAGATGAATATGAGGCCAAGAATAGAATTCAATACTCTGGAACATACTATAACGTAAATTATATATTTTTTATTTTCAGTCCACAAAATACTGTTTCCTTAAATCAAAATGTATTTGTTTTATTCGAAGGAAGTGCAATACATCTCCTCTCAAATATATATATATATATATATATATATATATATTTTTTTTTTCTTCTAATTCTGATTAGCTCATTATATAAATTTCTGCCAAATTTCAATTTTCTATTTACATCCTTGATCGAGTTATTCTCATTTTAATAACTTTACACTCAGACCAACTAACGAACAACATAGCGTATTTCAGCTCTTTAGGTATTCTTTCTCGTAAATAAAGCAACGAACTATGAAAATCGTTTCCCCCTCCTTCCGTCTTTCTGTTCAAGTCGTATTTAAAGCCTTCAAAGGACGCTTAAACCCATAAGGATTGGAATAACAATATGATTTTGAGGTTTAACAACGTAATTGGTTGGCAAGGCAACATACCGTTAAAATGGCAAGATTTTCCCAAAAGATATGAATTAAACGTTTAACATGAAGTATTTCGAACTGTAGACAAAAAACGAATAACAGAATAGGAAACCTTATAACTTTTCCTTTAAAATGGTTTAGAATTAAAGGTCGTGAGTACATTTTTTCTAATTTTAATCTCAAAAAGAAAAAAAGCCTGGACGTCAAAAAGTCGATTTTTACAAGTTATCTTACGGGGAATGCAAATCATCCCCTAGAGTCAAACCATGGACGTTTTTCGTAAATTTTCCTACCTCATGGCATTTTTGTATCGGATTAGATTTTCTCTGCTAAATTTCAAGTTTATATCTGGATATTGTATCGAGTTATTCGCGTTTTAACTATATTCCAAGAATCAGGGACCCAGGAATCGGACGTTTTTCTATATATAGATAAAGCTACTTGTGCCACATTCACTCAAGTTTTGCATGTAGGTAGGCCAAGTGGCACAACCGAAGAGTATAATCGAAAATCAAATCAAATACGTACCGAAGTAGCGTAAATATTTGCTTTTAATCGAAAAAATAGTGTAAATTTTTCCTTTTTCCAACAACGGAAATCTTTAAAAACTATGGCAACCACCTCAATGCTTTTATAGGTATCTAATATTATACGTAAGGATTACAACGATTTAATGCTTTAAAAAAAAATTAATGCCGTCATAACGAACTTCCATAACTCGAATCTCAAGGGAAAGTAAAAATTATTCGAGTTATAGAAAATTCGAGTTACGGTAATATATTTTTCGTTTTTCTTTAATCGAATTAACATCAACTTTATTCCCATTAGCATATATGTTAACTTATTCTGATTTTCAATATCATGCATTTTATCATAACATCATCAATGTTTTCTTCCGATTATATGTAATATATTACTGTCACCAAAACACTAATTACATTACACACTGTGATTGTGGGTATCATAGATAATTGTAATTCTCACGTACTACAGAAAGCACAAACACGACGATTAAATTTGGGTTATCGACTATAGGATGAAGCGAATAGCTTTGTTTTTCTCAGGGATTATAAAGGATCACAATAGGAGAAGCAACCATGACAGCAGTGATGGTAAAACGCGAAAAGAATTTAATGTTGTGTTTCGTAGTTTTTCGAGGAATTTTAACTCATTAATATATTTAAAACTTATAGAATCTAACTTAATAATTGAATTATTTAACTAAATCTTATTAACGCGTAAAAATAGGATAAAACTTAGTAAATAAACAAAAACTCCTTCAGCGTAAAAAGGAAGAATCAAAAGAAGACAAACGTACACGCAGAAACATACAAAAGCCACTCACACAGTAAACTCTAACCAAAACTTAAAACTAGACACCGATGTTTCGAGAGCCAAGATCTCATCGTCAGTAGTGTGGGGTGTAGGAGGGAGAAACTCACAAATCATCGACAAAATTATTCAAAAAACACAAGCACAATATTCAAATTAAATCATGCACCACACTCACGAACCAAAACACAAGGAAAAAATACATATAACTACCATATGCACCGAAACTAACAAATGATCTCCAACGCATGCTTTCAAAATTTGATCTTCACCCGGTTTTTGTCAACGAAAATAAACTATCCAACCTACTGTAGATGGTAGCTCGTAATCACTTTGGCTCCAAGTTGAACAGTTGTATAAAACTCCTTAAGCCAAAAAAATTGTAGGGTAAGCCCTATGCATTTCGCCCACTAAGTGGGCATCTTCAGGGGAGAACCTGCCTTCTCAGTTCTCCCCTGAAGATGCCCACTTAGTGGGCGAAATGCATAGGGCTTACCCTACAATTTTTTTGGCTTAAGGAATTTTATACAACTGTTCATCCAACCTACTGACAAACCCGAAAGATAAAATTCCCAATCACCACAAATCAGGCATTTACCAAGTCAATTGCAGTTCGTCTGACAAAATTTACATAGGATAATCTAGACGCAAACTCGAAACCCGGTTTAAAGAATACATAGCACACTACAAAAAAAAAACAGAATAAACAAATTAAGCACTGCATCTCCTATTTTTGACTTTCACCATCCTATCACCACAGAAAATCTATCCTTACTCAAATCAATCGACCAATACAATAGCCTCGACGCATACGAATGCAACTACATACATAAAAACAAAAAAACGGTTATGAACAACGACTTAGGTCCCATCCCCCACTCCCCCCTTTTTCAGTTATTCAGTTAACCGTTACAAATCCTTTCACTTTTCCCCTTCTCCCCAACTGTTCAGTTTCGGTTTAAAGGTCTTTATTTATCTTTCACAGGTTACTTTTATGTATGGCACTTACAATTGTTTACAAAATTGGGACCTGCTACAGATAAATCCCTACTATAGGCTAATGGCCTCTTCAGGGTGGTTTTTCTTGTTAAGTGATTTGCATAATGTTTAACCAATTGGCAGCTTCTCTTTGATAAATAATTCTCCGGGGGTGGCGTCTACCTGGCATTCTCCCTAAGACGGTAGGAAAACCCGACAAAACCTACCGTAGGCAGACTTAATAATCAATATAATTCATAGTTTACATAGACAATAAATAATAACAACTTTGCAACAGTAACAACAACGATAACAAAACAGATGTAAATAAATTTGTATAGATAACTTTGTAAATAGATTCTATATAGTTCTTTGATCACTGGTTTATAGCACATGAATAACAACTTTGCAGTAATGAATACCAAAAACAGATAACATGAGAATATATAGCTTTGTAGATAGATTTTTCTATAGTTCTTTGATAACTGGGTTAGTGTTTATATCACTGTCACTGTGGCACTTTTCACTTTCGGCGGGTCTGCTTTTTTCTCTTCTTTGTTGCATTGGCCATCCTGGCTGGGGGAGCAGGTGCTGTGGGATTGGGACTAGGATGTGGGTGAAGATAGGTTGGGAGTCGGGGTAATAGAGGGGTGTTAGTTCCGCTATTATCCTTCCGGGAGACGGGAGTTTGTGTTTAGGGTATCGTCTGGGTAGGATTTGGTATAGAGGTTGGGTGATTCTATTGCAGAGGTGTGGTAGATGCTCCCTCATCCGTTCTACCGCCCTACAGCGCAGCCTCACCATTCGGTGCAGTGTCGGTTCGAATTGTGCCTCTACGTAGACTTCTTGTCGGCATCTTGTCGGTGGGAAACGCAAGACTTGGCACAGGATTCGCCGTTCTACGCCCGCAATCTTGTTGAGGCGGCCTTTCGGGCTAGGTGTTACTGCGATGGCGGCATATTCAAAGAGCGGCCTGATGAAGGCTTTATAGAGGTGGAGCGCGGTGCCCGCCGAAACTCCCTTCTCACCCGCTCTGACAGCACGTATAAGGTTGCTGCGGGGACACGCTGATGAGATGACGTATTGAAGGTGCTTGGAGAACAATAGATGCCGATTGAGAGTGATACCTAGGTATTTCTCCTCTTTCTGCAGGCCAATCCTTTCCCCCCATAGGGCGAGAGAGACCGGTTGCTGCATGCATTCTCGTTTTGCTCCGGCACTGTGCAGGAAGGTCATAAAGATGGACTTGGTAGGATTAGGCCGCAGTCTCCACCACTTCATCTATTTTTCGGCGGCTCCCAGCGCCTTCTGTAGGTGGTTGGTCGCGGCTGCTGAGTTTCTGGCTGTCGCCAAAGTAACCTGCGGGAGAGTGAGAGAGGGCATATCAGAACAGTATACGATAAATAGTAATGCCGACAATACTGTATCCTGCGGAACGCCAGGGCGTATTTGAAATGGCGTCGAGAGGGCGGTGCCGACTCTGACCCTGGCATGTCGGTCAGTGATGAAGGAGTAAAGGAATCGGGAATAGTATGGGGGAAGGTTAGGAATTTGGGAAATTTTGAGGATGAGTACTTCATGCCAGAGCTTTGCCCTCTCTTTGTCCATAAATATCGCTGCTGTCCATTGATTTTTGTTCATGGCCTCGGCTGCGGTGTTGGTCAGCAGAGCCACTGGGTTGCTGGTCGTCCTGTGGGTGCGGAATCCTTATTGATACTGCGGTAGGATGCTCTCTGCTTCCAGGATTGCTGTAATCCTTTTTACAGACTTTTTACAGATCTTTTTCATCTTGCCTCACTCCATGCTTTCGGGTAGTATCCTAAAAACAGACATTGATTGTATAATACTAGCAGCCTGTAGATTAACGTCGGAGAGTACCTTATGTGATTTTTGACGATCGCGTCGGGACCGGGTGCGGAAGTTTTGGCGGTCTTGATGACTTCTTTCAGCTCTTCGGCGGTGATTTCTTCGTAGATTTCGGCGTCTTGATCTGTGAGTAATAAAGTGGGAGTTAGATTGTTTATTACCTCCGTGGTGGCATCGAAGAAGTTCTGGTCGAATCTTGGATTGTCGATGGGCGAGTGGATGGCCTCTAGGGCGTCGCGGAATTCCTCGACTTTTTTCTCGTCGGTGACGTAGTTCACTCCGTCTTTGGCGAGGTGTGAGTCACTCCTAGTTTTTAAACCTGAGAGCACTTTGAATCTCTCCCAAAACTTTCCTCCTTGCCTGAAATCAAGACGCGCGCATTCTTTGTGCCATACCTGTTCGCGATACTCTATTAGTTTTCTCCTGGTAATGGCCTGATTTCAGTTCCATATCGTCTTTGGGGCTGGGTCCTTTGTCCTCACGTAGCTTTGGTAGATTCTCCTGTTCTCTTTAATCAGGGCCACAACGTGCTTGGGTAGGGGCGGTTTTCGAAGGTCGATTCATTTCTTCGGGATACATTCGGAGTCAGCCTGCGAAACAATTTTGTTAATAGATTTAATATCATTTTCTACCTCCTCGATTGTTATCGGCTCTTCGGCTTCTCCTAATCCTTCTCGGATAATGTTTTCGTATTTCTTCCAGTCGGCTTTTGTCCATTCTGCTTTTACGATAGTTTTCCTTTTCTCCTTTATTCATCTGGTGACGATCGGGAAGGTGAATAGCAGGTGGTCGGACGTGATTGTGTCCTCCGCCGTGACGTCTCCCACTAGCCTCGCGGCATTGCCTTTGATGATTGCGTGTTCTGGAAAGGAAGACCCAAGATGGCTTAGAAATGTGAGGGATGGGATATCTAGCCTTACGAGGTTGTTGTTCTGCAGAATTTTTTCCATCTGTCGGCTGCTCCTGTTGGTATGGGGATCTCTGAAGCTGTTGTTGGAGCGGGCGTTGAAGTCACCTAGGAGGATAAAGCTTTCTTTTAATTCATGTAGGAATTCTAGCAATAGGGTCGGAAAAGGTTCAGTAGGCGGAATGTAAACGCAAGCTATAATTATTGGGTCCGGCATTGAAAACCTGACGGCGACCATATCCTCTTCTTTTATGTCATCCGGTAGTTCTATTCTTCCAGTCGGAATTCCTTCTTTAATGACTAGTGCTACTCCACGGTTCATCTACATCTACATCTACATTATACCCTGCAAGTCACCTTTTCGGTGGATGGCAGGGGGTGCAGTGCACCAAGGGTTCATAGTTTTCCTACGTTATCTTTTCCTATTATGGTCTCTTATCGTCCTAGGGAAAAACGATCCTCTATATCGCTCCGTTCTGCAGTCAATCTCGCGAATCTTATCCTCACTGTCCTGCCTTCCGAAATACGTCGGGCTTCTGATAAGTCCTACTACCTCATTCGCTAGTCCCTCCGACGTAAATTTTTCCAGTAGTTTAATTCTAGCCTGCAGCCTACGTTCCTCTAACGATGTCCATTTCAGATTTTCTATTAATGATGTTACGCTTTGTTTACTATCGTAATTCCTCTGATGTTACGCTTTGTTTACTATCGTAATTCCTCTTTACAAATCTAGCTGCCCTGCGCTGAACCTTTTCTATCTCGTTAGTGAGTCCCTTTTCGTAAGGATCCCACACAGCTGAAGCATATTCGACCTGCGGTCGAACCAAGGATAAATAGCATAATTCTTTCACTTTTTCGGAGCTATTTCGAACTATTCTCCCTATAAAGGCCAGCTTTTTGTTAGCGGCACCTATCAATCGGCGAATGTGGGTGTCCCACGAGAGATCACGATGGATCGTGACTCCGAGGTATTTAATCGAGTCTGAAACTGGAATCTCTACTCCGTCCAACGAATAATTATTATTCGACGAGATACTCTTGGTTCTCCAGAAGTTGATGACGCAGCTTTTCTTTTGGTTTATCTCTAACTGCCATTCCTTACACCATACAGAAATAGCTTCTAGGTCATTTTGGAGATACTGGTGGTCTTCCGGATTGCTTATTTCTCTATAGATGACGGTGTCGTCCGCGAAAAGCCTAATTTTACTTCTGACTACTGAGCTGATATCGTTTATATAAATTAGAAATAATAACGGACCAATTACACTACCCTGTGGAACGCCAGAGACAACCTCCACTAAGTTCGAAGATTTCCCATCTATAACAACCATCTGCTTCCTATGATTTAAAAATTCACGGATCCAACTAACGATTTTAGAATTTACGCCTAAGGTTTCTAATTTCGTTATTAACTTCCTGTGAGGTACCTTATCAAAGGCTTTCCTAAAATCTAAGAAGATGGCATCGACCTGCGTATTCTTTTCTCCGCTTCTCAGTAAACAATTAACAAAAAGACCGAGCTGAGTATCACATGACCTACCTTTCCTGAAGCCGTGTTGACAATCATCTAACAATAAATTACTATCAAGAAATCGCATTATGTTGCTAACGAGTATATGTTCGAGAATCTTACACGATATCGAAGTTAAAGAAATCGGCCTGTAATTTTCTGGGTTCTCCTTGTCTCCGCCCTTATGAATTGGGGTAACGTGCGCTAACCTCCAGTCGCTAGGGACCTCTGCGCGAGAAATGGATTTCTCGAAGATTATCCGAAGAAAAGGTGCTATTTCTTCCGCTAATTCTCTTAAATCGCGAGCAGGAATTTCTTCGGGGCCAGTGGCTTTGTTATGTCTGATGGAACTTAATTGCTTTGCTATTCCCACCTCAGAAAATACTATATCGTCCATCAGGTCCCCCTTTATTGCGGGTGCATAATGTACGCAATGGTCGCTGACGGCTGTGAATGCTTTTACAAAATGACCGTTTAACAGGTTGGCTTTCTCTACGCTATCATGAATAACGTCACCCGAGTCATTACGCAGGGAAGGTATTGTAGGGCCTCTACCTTGGACCTCTCTCACATAGGACCAAAACGCTTTAGGGTCCTCCTTCAAATAATTATTTAATACCTTATTCCGGAAGTTAGTAAAAGCCTCGCGCATAGTAGTTCTCGCTTTAGCGCGGGATTCCTTATACGTCTTAACTTTAGTTGCTCTATATTCATCGGATGATGTAGACGGCATATTTTTTATTTTCGCGTGGCATATTCTCTGACGCCTAAGCGCACTCCTAACTTGCTTATTGTACCAACGTGGCTCTTTATTGTCGACCTTCGATTTAATTGGAATGTACTTATCGATACTCTCTAGCATTATATCCTTGAATAGTTTCCATGACGACTCAGCACCTGATCGTTCGGTCATATCACGGAAGCCAGGTAGTATTTCTCGTAGGCGCGACCTGAAGCTTGAAAAGTTTGCCCTAGCAAATATATAAAACTTTCTTTGAGGCTTGGGGTGCCTATCGATTTTCAACTTACACTCTGCATATACGGCCTGATGATCACTTATCCCATCTTCAATGGTGACTTTGTTTATTCTTTCTGGGACGTAAGTTGCTAATAAATCTAATATGTTTCCCAATCGCGTTGGCTTTCTGACTAATTGAAGGAGAGAGTGCTCGCAGAATGTTTCGATTAATGCCTCACAGGATTCGCGTTCTTTACCTCTAGATTCGAAACATAGATTTTCCCAATCAATTGAGTGTAAGTTAAAGTCACCACCGACTATAACGATACCATCTTGATTTATCAGTCTAAGCTTTGATAGTTGTTTCTCGAGACTTAAAATACAATCTACACCAGCGTTAGGTGTCCTGTAAAACGAGCATATGAACACCTTTTTGGAGCCATCTTTACCTATGCGGCACCAAACACTCTCGATATCCTCGTCACTTATCGGAATCTCACTGCTATCGTACTTATCGCTAACCGCTATGAAAACTCCCCCGCCCGATCTATTAGCGCGATCTTTTCTATAGACACGATAGTCTCTAGGAAATATCTCCTGACTCTGAATTTCATCCGTTAACCAACTTTCTGTGCCTATCACGACGTCGGCATGCAGACTGCGAATAACATGCTCGAACTCAGCAATTTTCCTACGGATGCTGCGACAGTTCAGTACGACGACGTTTAATTTCTCACTATCGCTTCGCATGCTAATCTCACCCTTGACTTTCTCTTCCACTCTAAAACTACATGCGCTCCCACCACAATCACTCCCACGACTGTATGGCGTCGCATCAAAATTGGAATTGCGACCCGTCGCGCCCTTAACGGAACATTCTATCAATGACCTATCGCGAAATTGGTGCTGCATGTCACGCTCGGTGTATATTCTATCATTAGATAATCTTGCGGGATTCTTATTTTCTACAAATGCATCGATTATCCCCTGACCCAAAACTGACCTACACCCTGCCCTACACGGTTCCTTCTGTTGGAGTCTTTTCTTGTGGTGGAGTAGCCTGGAATTCGGAAGGCCGCGTTTTTCAAGCACGTCTCGGCAAGGCCTAGGCAGAAGATTGATCTCCTCTCCATCAGATCAGCGATGAAATGCTTCTTCTGCCTCAGGCCGCCTCTGACATTGACGAACCCTATCCTTTAAACTGCCATTGAGATTTGCCCGTACCGTTGTTTCTTTCTTGCGCCCTAGTGGAGGAGAGAAGCGTATGTTAGCGTCGGGCGGATAATGTTTCTATTATAATGGAGGTGTACTCCCTGCCCGAATACTGAAGCTGCCTGGTCCGTCTCTCCCCAAAGATCACTCCTTGTATATATATACCCCCTTCTCCCACCCTACACCTCACACTACTGAAGATGACAGCTTAGCTGTCGAAACATTGGTGTCTAGTTTTAATTTTTTGTCCGAGTTTACTGTGTGAGTAGCTTTTGTATGTTTCTGCTTGTGCGTGTGTCTCCTTTTGACTTAGATCCTGCGACGGTGATTACCAGCAACCTGCAGCGTGAGTGTGAGTATTCTCTTCCTTTTTACGGTGAAGGAGTTTTTGTTTTACTATTGTATTGTTTTGCCGTGTCTCGCAAAACTCCCTTTTCAGGATAAAACTTGAATGAACAGTCAATATACCATTGAAGGAAAATTTCTAGTAACTAATTACGAATTAAATACATACATGAACTGCAGTGAGTTTTGATTATATTTTAATATCGCACTTTTCTTTTTACTTTAGTAGTTTTTAAAATTTTCCAGAAAATTGGCTTATTTTAAAGTAATTTATATAGAAGTCAAAGAACGTTATTTTTTCAATCTTACTGGAAATTTTATTCGAAATATTTGCTGTATTATTATTTAAGAGAATCCATTAAAAATAACGTTACATTTAGTTTTTTAAGTTTTTCGCAATGGCGCATGATTCGATCTTATAAACTGTTTTATAATATCAATTTTAATTTATTACTAGGGGTCCTTTACAGTACTGCCTGTAAACATTTTCGAAACCATACGTGAAGTGATCCTATGCGATAGGGCCTCTGACAAAGAATTGTGACACGGTATTTTTCGTTGAACCACTTTTATTGCCCCTCTCAAAATAATAATATAGCTCACGCCATCTTCACAATGAAAAACACATACATGATTTAGACCAGTGGTTCTTAATCTGTGGGGCGTATGAGTATTCTAGGGGGCGCGCGATGCATTTTGGACCAAAATCAGGTTTGCCTCAAATTTCAATCTCTCATATTTTTCTTGAAAATGCCCACTTAGTGGGCGAAATGCATCGGGCTATTACCACTGTTTTTTGGCTGGAGTTTTTAACTTTCATTCAACGTAAGTCTTGTCAACTTGTCACCTCCATAACAGATGTAGTTCAGACGAATGGGTTTATTATAGGTAGAAATAATATATGAAGAATTACACGGATTTTTAGGCAATGACAACTTATTGCCAACTGCCCAAAAATGACGCTACGTTGTCAGCTGTGAATATTTCGTCGAAACAAAAAATAAAGAGATTAGAATTCGCTATATAAACTCACACAGTAGAACTCAGCTCACATATAAACAATTAGAAACCTATAAATCTATGTCATAACAAAGTGGTTACTATTATTAATAATTTAATGATTAAAAATCTCTAAAAACAAAAAAAAATTTCGGGAGGAGGGAGCGTGGAGGTTTTGGAAGATCATAAAGGGGGGCGTGAGGATCTTTGAAAATTAGAAAGGGGAGCGCGAGACGAAAAAGGTTAAGAACCATTGATTTAGACTAATGTTTCCCGGTGCACAACATTTTTGGTCTTGTTCACCACTGAACCACTTTTATTGACTTTTTCAAAATGATCATATATCTCACACCATTTTCATAACAAAAAACACAGACCTATGTGATTTAGTACACAACAGTTTTTGTTTTGTTAACTATTTATGATGGCACAACAAATCGTATGTCCTGTGGTTTATTTGATATCAAGTAATCGCTATAAATTCACCGGCAACGCGTCACATATCTTGCCTAATTATCGAAAGAAATTAATTATAGTAATTTGCATTAAATGCCCAATAATATTTGCGAACAAAACGATATTTTAAATGTAAGAGTCAAATATCTTGCTATTTGAAATGTTAATTTGTCCATTATTACATTGCAATGGAGTCGTTCCTTGCTTCAAATTTCTTCGCTCCGTGTTTCATTTGTTTTATATTTAGACGAAACTTTTCACGTAAAATTTAAATCGGTTTTTGTCCTTCATGCTTTTCTTTCATTTTAAGCTTAGTGCGAATGCAATAGAAATCCCGGTTCCAACAATGCAAAAATTCGAGATCAACAATCTCCTTTTTAAAATGACGGAAAATAGGGAAAAAATCTATTAAAAACTAAAAATATGATCAAACGCAAATTAAACAACAGAATCTACGGTAAGAATAAGAATTTTCACTTATTTCTTCTTGAACTGGTATAAATTTCCAGTCAAAGTCTCGTTCGTAAGATATTTTAAAATGTTAAAGACCAAAGGTCTACACATCGTTTTCCAGCCGATCACGTGTTAATCATATGCAAAAATGAAAACTATCATGGCATCGAACCCATGCCATTTCTGGAGAGGACTGCCCACTTAAAATCTGCAAGAGTTCGCGCCAAATACTTATGTGATTGATTCGTCGAAATCGAACCTATCTTTCTCTCTTTATTTGCGTTCATTCCGAGAGGTGACGTCACTCTAGGCTTCACACGCAGGCACGCTTTGTACGCAGCCAGGCTTTGGACGCAGGCAGGCAGGGACACAGCGGTTACAATATATTAGATATATATTGGATTTATGTTATTTTTGTACTGCAGCTCTTTTTAAGCCTACACAAATATTACGTCCTCTTTCTCCATTTCTGCTCATTCCCATTCTCTTTTCATTCTTCCTTCTAACTACTTAATAGAATCAGTAAATGTGTTATACTAGTATATAAAAGTTTGATTCGTATTAAACCAACAAAATGGTTCATTTATTAAGCACAAGTGAATTACCTGTTGCTACGCAACTCCAAAATTCGTAATCTTATAAAATAATTTTCTGTTGTTTTTATCTTTATTTTTAAAATTAAAAAATACTTCCATTGGGAATAGAATCTAGTACTCCCGTATAATTAGCATAATATGCTAACCGTTGAGCTACGGAAGCAACCAAACCAAACAATTATGTATTATATAAGGGCAGATTAGCAATCTTCTTAGTTGAAAGGAGTAATGTTTTTTATTTAATACGATATATTGTTAAATAAAGGTGAAATACTCCTTTAGCCAAACAATTAGAGGGTTACAAAACCCAATGCATTTCGCCCACAAGGTGGGCATCGTCAGGGGTAAAACCTGTTTCAACAGTGACTGGGAGCCAACTGCTGTTGAAACAGGTTTTACCCCTGACGATGCCCACCTTGTGGGCGAAATGCATTGGGTTTTGTAACCCTCTAATTGTTTGGCTAAAGAAGTATTCCACCTTTATTAATCTTAGCCAAAGTTATTGAGCTACTATCAATTACGACATATTGTGTATAAAAAATTATGACGTCATCATATGTATACGTCGTTGGTTGAAATCAACAAGGTTATAATGCAATCTATCAGTTCTCTATTTAAAAGTATCGGATCGATTTAAAAGCATTGGACTCGTTGCCATGGTAGTAGATACGTTTCATTGTAAGAAAACTGATAAAATCCTTTTATTTTCAGAACAAAAACAATTTTTACGTTGATTCGGCTTGGATTCGAATTCTCTCTTTAAAAAAAATATGCTTCTATCTTTCATCCAGAGATCAGTTAATGTCTCGACTTCGTATCTTAATTGTACCTAATTTAGAACAAGAAGTCCAAATCAGGACTAATGCAGGCTGATTTCCCAAAGTTGACGTCCCGAATTCATTACTTATACTGACAGGAAACGTTTCAGTATGTATTAGTCATTCCAAGGACTTCTCATACCATAAATATCATTTGTAATTCATAGTTTATCAATGATAGAAAAATTGGAAGTCAAATTAATAGAGCATGGGGTTTAAAATACTAAAAAATGTCAAAATCTCTTGCTGACACTATATTTTGCATTTATTTTATTGAATAAATGAATTTAAATAATATTACTATTTATACGCCAATATGTATGGATCAACTGTCCACTGCTGAAGTGTAGTTGAGTAGAAAAGGAAATAGCCATTCACTTGTCTCAAGCCGAGTTCGGTAATTATCGTCTCCATGGCAACAATCCGAAAAACATGCGATCTCAAACGCAAAAACGCTATGTTTTAGTAGAAATTCTAAAAAATATGATCTATTATCAAAATTATAATCTACATTATTTCCCCTTATAACTCTACAAACCTCGCTTCGCTATCACAATTTTAAGATATTTTAAAGTATAAAAGAAAACATCTCTGCACGATGGATTTGAGATTTCCTATGTAAAACAAATGGGGAAAAACATTCCTGGAATCGAACCCGGGACTTCAATCTTCGTAAAATTAATTATAGCCCGGAGGTGACAGCAAAGTTGTTAGTTGGGTACACACACACAGACAGGAGCATTTCATAAGCCTGTTTCCTTTGGAAACCAGCCTAAGAACAGTTTCACTAGAGAGCCTGTTACCTGATTCCCATGGATAACAGTTTTAATTTGCTCACTTATAACAAAAACATATTGTTGTTCATCATTTGCTTTTAAATTTTAAAATTGTAAAGTCAGCAAAACGTTTTAAAAACCTTTATTTAACAGTAAATCATCAGTTTACTATAATTCAAAATGAAATTTAAAGAAAAGGTAAAATTAATTTACAAAGATTAAGGAATATAAGCATAAATTATTTAATAAGATAACAAAATTCACATATCGATTAACACAAAATAACTTAAAGGCAGAATTATTGAATTAAAATGTAATGTATTTTCACATTCCTTTAAATCATAAATTACGGAAAATCTCCCCGATAAATCGAATATCTGTCATTATCTTATTATTAGATTGTTCATGCTGTCGAAAAGTACCTCGATTTTTCATTTTTAAAGATTTCAATGTAATTTACATACGGCATAAAATTGTGTAATTAAAAATCCTCAAACTAATTTATGTTTTAAATAACCTTTTCGGAGTCAAAATCTTTCGATATTAATTATGCCAGAATAAATACATAATGACTTTAAGGGAAATAATAACTAAATGCCATTTCATAAATTAAAAAGGAACTCGTCTTAACTTAGGTCATAATTTCTCTTCAATAAACGTAGACTTGTAGTGTCTAAAACATATTCTTGAAAGAATGGAAGCGCTGTGCTGTGAAGTCAGAGTTCATTCTATTCTATTCACAGCACGCTTTCCTTACGCATATAATATGAGAATACAATCTCGAGGTTTAACAATGACTCAGTCGGCAAAGCAACATATTGTTGAGCTTAAATTTTCCAATAAATATAATTTAAACGTAAAAATTGAGCGATTGAGAATCGTAAGCGAAATGTGACGATAAGAATAAACAAGTAGGGATGTACATGGAATTCCCGTAGTACAGAAGTGCTTTTCTTCAAATTCGCCGTTATAAACATTCATTTAGTTTTCCCATATTATACTTGCCCTAAAAACGAAATTTCTTTTTGAAATCGGCTCAACCAATACCTTCGAAATTCATAGTTACAGAAAAATTCTAACCTTGATATTGTGGTAGTCCTGTTTATTCGGCCGGGTTGAAATATACGATCATGGTTATTTATTTATATGAAGATTATATATACAAATACAAGCGGTCAGTTCTCTAGAAATACGTGTAAAAGAAATATTATTTTACTTTTTACTGTGGTAGCCCTGCTCTTTATCTCCGCTTTAAATATCTTGATTTGATTACGGTATGTTGTACAAATCTTATATACATAATTTAATTGAAATCCATTCAGCCTATTCTTTCCAAATCCTAAATTACTGAAAGAGTTTAATTTGTCATTTTGGCTGATTCGGTCCAAATATTCTAATATTGTTTTGTATATATGTGTACATTGTAAATATTAAATTTGATTAAAATTGATGCCCACAGTTCAACACAAATACGTGAGTTTCGACTGACGGGCGGACGGACAGATATATATATATATATATATATATATATATATATATATATATATATATATTTACAAAATTATTTTTTTCTGTGTTTATGATGAATAAATTCCAAAAGGTGGTATGTAATTTCATCGATATGATTAACCAGGGTTCTTAATTTTAATATGTTCTGGCTCATAAGTTAACAGAAGAGATTTTGAATAGATAATACACGCATTCAATACAGCCTAATGGCCTTCCTTTGACGGTGCAAAAGAAAAGGACTGAGGAACGAGCATTTCTCCCCCTCCTCCTAGGTCTTAGTTATTGATTATTTTCCCTCTAACGTCAAGAAGAAAACTCGTGACGTACTATGATTTGGCGGGAATATTTTGGCGGGATATTATTGCTTTGCTTAGGTCAGTTTTGTTTGAGACGTGATTGCGGTTGGAAGTGCCAATGGAAGTTGCCGGTGAGCAATCTCCGTTTTGAAGACAGTGAGTATTTTCCGCAGTAGCAGTAAATAATTTGCGAATTATTCGTACATGTAGACATATTAAGATATCTAAGTGTATAAATGTTTATTTTTTTAACTTTTCATCGAAATTTTCAAAAAGATAGATATCTTCATATTGGTAGCAAAATTTGTAGTTATGCATCGTCGTTAGAATAAAATTATTAGTTTGTTGGAAACGAGGAAGAAGGGCAATAGAAGAAATTATTTTGCTTGCGCTATGTTTCTTTAAAATGCCACTTCTTTTACTGTGTTGAAGCACTACCAGTGAATTTCGTTTCTTTTCTTATTCCAGGTGCTGTGAATCCCTCCATTTTCCTTCTTTTTCAATGCCAAATCTTCACCTTTATTTCCTTCGTGAGCCCCAATGTGTGATATGATATGGTCATTTTGTGATGAAGTGCCGTTTGTGTGCGCGTTTGAGTGTGTCAAGAGGAGTCTCTTTCATCTCTTGATAATGTCTTCTCCCACCGCTAGAAACTTGACACCGCACCAAAGGTAGGAAGACATTTCTTCTTTCCCTGAGATTCCTCCTTTTACTTTCAGCTTCGGTTTCAAGGCGTTTAGGTTGTCGCAGCCGAAGGCAATCGATCGAAACTAATGTCGGTGTGTCTAAACCTTTCGATCAGAATGTGCCATCGTTAGAGATGGGTCGATGGAGATTAAAGTGAATGCAAGCCTTTAATTAAAAGTAGATTTAAAAGTTTTATAATTTTAGAATGCAATTGGCCATGCATATCCTTGCATTGCTTGACATAAATCCATTCACATGTCGATAAAATTTACTAAAGCGGAGCCAAGTTTTGTATCGATAACTACATAAATAGTTGAACATAGTTCTCTTGAATCAACACGCGAGCAAAAAAATTACTGAATTTTTCCATTATCAATGGAGAATAAGTGTATCTTGTTGGGCGGCTAGGGAACAAGTGTTATTAATAATACTTATGGTTTATATAAGGGGCTAATGAGACTGAAGGAGAGCGTGAAGCAAGGCTTGAAAGGGATAGGTTGGCAAATAATGTGGTCTATAAAAAATATTGTTCAATTAGCATAAAAGTTAACCAACTGTGGTCGAAGGCCTCAATCCTTCCTCAGTAGCTAAGTGTTTTCATTTTGCCTTTCATGGTCAACATATAAAATTTTATTTAAAGGAATAAAGTAATGAGCTTCATTTTTTAGATTTTTCAAAGCTGTAACAACTGTTTCGTTATATTTCTCGAAAAGTCTTCGGGGGTTCAAACCCCTCGAATGGAGGTTTTATAAAAAAAACTATCATCAGTGTCTGGCAGTAGGCAGCAGTACTGTCAGTATGGTATAAAGCCGAAAACAAATGATGTTGGTTGGGTCTATATCCAATACAGCTGTAGGCGTGATCAGGACGTTTTGAACGGCTACAGTACTGCAATGTGGATAGCAAGAGGAAAACTACCACATTACAATCCCTAGTAATGATTATATGGTTGGACAATATGAGTTCTCTCGAGGTAAAACAATCCGGAGGTAAAATAGTCCCCCAATCGGATCTCCGGGCGGGGACTGCCTTAAGGAAAACATTTGTCGAAAGTAATTTACGAATAGGGACTTGGAACGTAAGAACTATGAGAAAGGCAGGAAAGCTAGAGAACTTGAAAGAAGAAATGAGAAGAAATATAGTTGACATTATAGGACTAAGCGAAACTAGATGGGAGGGAGAAGGACAGTTCGACTCAGGAATTCACGGTAGTTTATTCTGGAGGAAATAGTGGGGAAAGGGGAGTAGCTCTGGTACTTAGGAAAGATATGATGAAAAGTGTGACAAAGATAATAGCAACGAACGATAGATTGATGGCAATAAAGCTTAAAGCAGTCCCAGTGGACATGCTGATAATCCAGGTATATATGCCAACGTCAGCTCATGAAGATGAAGAAATCGATGAGATTTATGAGCAAATTAACGAAATTTACGAAGAAGACGGAAGAGGAAAGGTAAACTGCATAATAATGGGAGATTGGAACAGCATAGTCGGAGAAGGACAGGAAGAAAATGTTGTCGGGCAATACGGACTTGGGAAGAGAAATCGAGGAGGGGAGAAACTCGTAGAATTCTCCATCAATAATGACCTTGTAGTGACTAATACATGGTTCAAAAACCATAAACGAAGGTTATTCACATGGAAAAGCCCAGGAGATAGAATGAGATGCCAAATAGATTACATCCTTGTAAAACAAAGATTCAGGAACAGCATAAAGAACGCCAAGGCATTGCAAGGAGCGGACATTGATTCAGATCACAGCCTTCTAATACTTGACGTGAGTACAAAGCTTAAACAAATAAGAAAAACGAGAAGAGAAATACAGGCCTGAGACCTAGAAAAACTGAAAGAAAGGCAGGATGTAGTCAGCATGAAGTTGGAAGATAACCTAAGAAAGTTGGAAAACAAACCGAAGACCGTCGATATAGAATGGGATGAAATTAAAACCAGTATCAAGGATACCTTGGATAAAGAGATTGGAAAACAAGAGAAAAAATCAGAAAACCATGGATCACGAAGGAAATGCTGGAGAAAATGGATGAGAGACGAAAATGGAAAAACGTTAACAGTGAAGAAGGTAGAGCCAACTATAGGCGTATAAATAATGAGTTGAGAAGGGTAACAGATAAAGCTAGAGAAAATTGGATAAAAGGAAAATGTGATGAAATAGAACAAATGGAGAAGTTAGGACGGTACGATATGATGTACGCTAGGGTACTGGAATTAGAGGATAAGAAGTCTAATGGAATTTGTGGTAAAGGAATTATGAATACGGATGGGAAGATAGTCTCAGAAACAAAGGATGTAGCACAGGTATGGGAAGAATACATTAAGGAATTATACAGCAAACAGGCAGGAGCGGCAAAAATTGAACTGGAAGATGAGGAAAACATTGAAGAAGACAACTTAGGACCAAGTATTATGGAGAGCGAAGTAGAAAAAACGATAGTGGAACTAAAGAAGGGGAAAGCCACGGGCAGCGATGGAATACCGGCTGAGATACTTAAAGTCATAGGATCAGAAGGACTAAAAGCGATCACGAAATTAATTAATAAGATTTACGACACGGGAGAGTGGCCTCGGGATCTCCTAGAAGTAACAATGATCCCTCTAAAGAAGAAGCCAAAGGCAATGCAGTGTAAAGATTACAGAACGATAAGCCTTCTGTCACACACATCGAAGATCATCACGAGGATTCTTAATAAAAGGCTGGTGAAAAAGGCAGAAGAAATACTAGGGGAAGATCAATTCGGTTTCAGAAAAGGACGAAAAACTAGAGATGCTATAGGAGTAGTTAGAATCATATCAGAAAGGGCAATAGAATACAGTCAAGATATCTGCGCGTGTTTCGTAGACTGGCAGAAGGCCTTTGATAGAATATATTGGGTAAAGTTGATGAAGATATTAAAGGATATGGTTGTAGACTGGAAAGACAAGAGACTGATTAGGAATCTATATGTGAATCAAGTTGTAAAGGCCAGGTTTGAGAATGTAGACACCTGCGGAATAAATATCGGTAGAGCAGTAAGACAAGGCTGCTGCCTATTGCCAACCCTATTCAATATATATGGAGAAAGCCTAATGCAAGAAGCTTTAGAAGTCACAGGGGATTTCAAAATTGAAGGAAGGATTATAAGAACAGTAAAATACGCAGATGATCGAGTACTTCTAGCAAGAAAAGAAGAGGAGCTACAAAAAATGATAAATAGACTAGTGATAACAGGTAGAAAAGACGGTATGGAAATAAATACAGAAAAATCCAAGGTCATTCGAACATCAAGCAAAGAATAGAATCTGAACATAAGTATTGGGGGAAAGCCTTTAGAACAAGTTTCAGAATATAAATACCTTTGAAGCATCATAACACGAGAAGCAAAATGTACGGATGAGATCAGAACTAGAATAGGAAAAGCAAAAGCGGCTTTCAGGAAAAAGAAACAACTATTTACAGGGAATATAAGGGAAGACATCAGCAAGAAGTTGATAAAATGCTATGTATGGAGTATAGCATTGTATGGGGCAGAAACATGGACGCTAAGGAAAAATGACATCAAATACTTGGAAAGCTTTGAAATGTGGACTTGGAGGAGAATGTTGAAGATAAAATGGACAGATAGGATGAAAAACGATGAAGTGCTACGAAGAATAGGAGAGAAGCGAATGATTACACAGACTATCAGAAAGAGGAAGGCAAACTGGGTTGGACATTACCTGAGGAGAGTGAGTATGATTAAAGATGTGTTAGAAGGAAAACTAGATGGGAAACGGGAAAGAGGTAGGAAAAGGTTTCAGCTGATAGACGATTTGAAAGGGAAAGAGAGTTATCAAGATATGAAGAGGACAGCGGAAAATAGGAGTATATGGAGAACCAAGTTTAACCAAGCATAATCACGGACCTATCTACTGACAGACTACCTATGATGATGATGAGATATTGTAAATTTTCTTTCAATGGGAGTTTTATAGTTCCTTGCAAAACAAGTAATTGACTAGAATTAAATATGATTGAAAGAAATTTATCTAAATTTTTCATAAACAACAATAACAACGTAGTTATGCAAAATATCAGCCAATGTAGAATGCGGTCTAGCTTCGGAGGGCAAACGCCAGTAAAATAACAACGTGAGAGGTTAGCTTGCCGAAATTAAACGTCTGTCTCTGCTTGCGTGCCTGCGTCTGAAACCTCGAGTGACGTCACCTCCCGTCATGAACGCCAATAAATCGAGAACGGTTCGATTTCGACAAATCTTTCGCCTGAATACTCGGCGCAAACTCTTGCAGTTTATATTTAATTTTCCCCGATTTTTTCAACATTTCAAAAAGAAGGTTGCTAGAGCAGTTGGCAATGTTCACCTCGGATTTTTGCATTGTTAGACTCAGTCTTTCAAGTGCATTTGCACTAAACTTACAATAAAATTAACGCATTAAGGACAAAAACAGATTTAGCCTCTAGTAACGTCATCTTCCAGTATAAACGCAAATAAATCAAGAACGGTGGGCTCGATTACGACGAATCTTTCGCCTGAATACTCAGCGCAAACTCTTGCAGGTTTTAAGCAAGTAGTCGTCTCCCGAAAAGGGTACGATATCAGGAAAGTATTCGTTTTTGCATTTGATTAACACATAATCGGCTGGAATACAATGTGTTGACCTTTAGTCATTAACATTTTATAATAATTTACGATCGAGACTTTGACTCGATATTTACACTATTTCACGTAGAATGGAATGAAGATTCTTATTCTTATTTTATATTCTGTTGTTTAATTCATGTTTGCTCATATTTTAAGTTTATATTCCATTTTCTCCGATTTATCAACATTTCAAAAAGGAGTTTCCTAATGTAGATGGCATTGTTGATCTCATATTTTTACATTGTTTGACTCGGGCTTTCAAGCGAATTTGCACTAATCTTACAAAGAAACAAACGCATCAATAATCGATTGAAAATTTATTTGAAAAGTATCGTGCAAATATAAAACAAATGAAACACGTAGCGAAGACACACTAAGTCAGAAACGACTCCAATGCATTGTAATAATGGACAACTTACCATTTAAAATAGGAAGACATTTCACGCTTAAGAAATAGTGAAGAAAACAAAAACTGTTGTGTGCCGATGTTAGACTAAATCTTGTAGGTATGTTTTTGGTTATGAAAATGGTGTGAGATACATGATTATTTTGAGATGGTCAATAAAAGTGGTTCAACTAATAACACCCTTTGTAACAATGTTTTGTCATAGGAACTATCGGATTGGGCCACCTCAGCCAAAGTTCCCTAAACGTTTGCAGGAAGTACTGCAACGGGCCCCTAGTATTTTATATAATTGCAAAATATTTCGAAGAAAATAAAATACCTTCCACAGCAGTCGCTTTTACTACAGTATAAGGGCGAAAATGCTATCGAACAGTATGTCAACTAATTTAGCAGATCTCAGAGAAATTTTTTATGGAGGTCTGGCGGATGGTATTGAAAAGACATCTGCTCATTTAGACAAAAATATTCTTCGTCCTCGTGTTCCTTAGCGGCTTCGACCAAGGGGTAATAAAATGACCCACAAAGACATCACGGACGGCTTTTAAACGGGACTAGTGGAACTGTCCATCAAAATGACGGGCAGGCATGACTAAAGTAGGCGCGTTGCACTAAGGCGGCCGGTCGACCAACAGGGCGACAGTAGCGCTGTTTCCATTAATAATATCGGGATCCGGGAGGAGTTCAATAACTGTCCCTGATAAATGTTTCAATTTTTTTGCTGGCAATTTCCTAATGCTTGAAATGTAAGGATCGGAAGATACCATTAGCCAATTAAAGACATCTTCCATCGTTTTCACTCTTGAACATTTCCTCGTAACCCCTTCACCATATTTCTTAATATCCTTGTTGCGAGCCTCCTGAGCTTCTTCAGATATTTGCCCGATTAGTAATAAAACAGATGGTATGACCTGAGAGCTATGAGTTAATATTTTATACACCGTAGTAGGCATGTAATACCACGGGTATTTTTCCACGTACAACCTTGCTGTTTCCAAACTGTATTCTTCAAATTTTTCTATATTTACCTTGTACCCGCTTGAAATAGTTTGTAATATAGCTCGAAATCTTTTTACAATATCCTCATCTAAACCTGTGATTGAAGACGTTACTGACGACTTTTCAAAAAATCTCCGAGCTGTATTGCCACCATAGGTATTTCCGTATCCAGGTTTCGGTCTATCAGCAATAAGACCCAATTGTGACTTGAATTCATATTGTATCCTTTTTTTACTTTTGGCAACTTTCCTCTTGTCTTCTTCACCACGCGCCTGCTATTTGCCAATGCAAACTTTATATGACAAATGCAATAAGTATTCAAATAAACGAATCCAGGCATGTAAAGTCAATAGCCCAAAACGTAATTTTGATTTGTCTATCTTCCTCTGGAGAACTTTATCAATGTTATTAAAATCCTTTGAAGTGGCACCACACACACACCTTTGTGTATATGTATTTGCCGACACTGCGTTACAGACTTTTCCGTTTATCATCGTGAATAAAAATTTGTGTTTCGCAAATATTTCTTTCCCTTCTTGTGATATTATTGAAGGAATAAGAGCTTCTATTTGCCGCTCAATATACCCCTTCTTATTTAAAATAACTTCTGCATTTTCAGGCATAAACTGCATTCTTATTGGTCAGCAAAACCTGATCGATGAAGGCCGAGGATTTTGCCATGTAACAATTTTTGTTTTTGATTCATGATCACCAGACACAATCTGCAGAGGCACAAAAGAGCTTAAAAATATACTTGCATCCGAGTTTTTGTCATCCTCGAATCTCTGTTTGTATTCACTTTGTCCACAGCTTCCGTCACAACCCCACTTTGAAATAAGTCACAAATTAATTAGTTGCTCCTGCTTCATTGTAGCTATCACTTCACGCTGAACCTGAAATATTCGCTGAGTCGTGTGGTCTAAAAAACACTGCCAAGTAACTTCTGCACTCTTCTCTGTTATTGCGATACTACTGGTAGGCTCAGGATAGCAACATTTTTTGGCTCCCCTAAATGCTTCATAGTTGGGATAAATTTTACAGTTGTTGTCTCTTGCCGCTTATCTGATGACCTTATATTGATGTCTTGTTAACTTTGCTTCGATCACCATTGATAATATCATCAGATAATGGAATGATAGTCTGTGCACTCTCTCTCCAAGCTTTCCTATACTTAGATGCCCTCGTTGGAGTCGAACCTGTCACATCCTTTATATCGTTTGCATCATCCAAATTGCCGGATGCACGAAGGCTCATTTGAGTAGCATATGATAAAGTCGTAGTACTCTGCGTTGAACGAATATATTCAGTTTTTCGCCGCTTTGATCTTTCAGTACAACTGGTGAAGTAGATTTCAGGGTGACCACGACCGCTTACTTTCTCACACTGTGCCATCTCGCGCACTGGGAACGTGATACCGCTATTAAGCCAGACTTCATTATTACGAATAAAGTAGTCATGTCTCCTCGATACAGCTTGCCGCTTTGACTTCAAATGAAAAAAATATTGCGATAACTCTTCTTTCATTAGCGATAGCTCGTGCGTTAAGGAAGGACGAGAGGGGAGGGTGCCAAGGTGAGGTGAGGGATTAGGCCACACCCACTGTACACCAAAAATGCTCTTTTGATAGCGGTGGACCTATAGTTTATTCTTGGCGACTTTTAGAAAAATTTGATTTGCTCAAAATGGCTTAAAGGAATTTGATTAAAATTAATCCAGTTGTAGAGCCTGATGTCGCAAATAATACTGCGGAAGCCATATGTCTATAAAAATCACTATATGGCGCCCAGTAACATTACAATATTCGCTAAGCTACCCTATCTAATCCCTATAACGTCTCCGCCGAGATCCACTCAAAATCTTACTATAGCCTAGTTTATCTCTTTTTTCTTTAAACAATCAACAACAGCTGATAAAATATCTTCTCCCCTTGTTTGGCCTATGAGGGACAGTAATTCAATAAGTTCCTCTTGGGGTCCTTCAGAATTAGTGTATCTCGCCATGAGAACGACTTGTGCAATGCCATCGACATCGCACGACAATTTCCTCTTTGTTTCTTAAATCACAATACAGCTCCTCCGATATTTTAATAAAGCACTCTTTCATATATTCGCCATTCGCAAACGGCTTACCTCGTTTGACTAACTACAAAACTTACGGCAGTTGTACTACTTGGTAATTTCACCCATTTAGTGAACATCCTCCTTCTTTTGTCTCCTTTGTTCTTCAATTCATCCACAGCTTTCTTTCTACAATTTCCAACTGGATATTTTTCTGCGAAGTTAATTTGCTGTTTTATAAAATGTCTCTCAATATTTGTTATTTTTATTGTTAGCGAGTTTTGTATTGTAAAAATTATACATGAAGGTAAACCATCGGAACTCATAATGAATGCGTAGAATTCTGTCCATTCATTTTTCAACTCTCGGTGCTCATATTCTATTTCCCTCTTTTTTGTAAACATTGTCATCCCAGAATGTAACTTAAATTTTAGTTAATTAAAATTAGCCCTAAAAACAATCTAAATACGATAAATTTATGCTTAAAAGTTGTAAATCAATAATGAAGAGAAATATTTTGAGAATATATCTCAAATTCGAGTAAGTTTAGCGTAAAACTACTTCGTCTGAGTAGAAAAGAAATTAAAAATTATTTTAAAATATATTTCTAGTGCAGGAAATTAAAAGAAGCAAGAAAACTCGATAGTATCAGAAATATTTACGAAAAATGAGTATGCAGAAGATAAAACAACCCAATTACTCACTCTGATGAATCCTGCATTAATACCGGTCCAACAATAAAAAGTAGGAAGAGATATACATATAGCTCCAAGCTTTCCTTGTAGGATTATTCACAGACTTGAACACATCCAAATGAGCGATGTTCTCGGTTAGCTTTTATACCGGCAATGACTGTGTAAAATGAATCACAATCAAGAAACCTGACTCAAGCACGTTTAAACCTGGGCTCCCGAAATTTGATTCTGTGATATCAAATGAGACGGCTATCAGTGAAAAAATATAGTGCTACATTGTTTTTATCCGACTGCGGCTTACAGAGCATAGAAACCTCGTAGTAAGCATTTCACTACAAAGTAGCAATTTACCGGCTGGTGACCTATCTTATCAATCGAGACCATCAATTTCGCGGGAGAGTGGGCGTCGGGAGCTGCAGGTCATTACTCAAAGAGCCTCATGCGGCTCAGGAGCCGCGGGTTGCCGACCCCTGGTCTAGATAGTGAAACTAAATCGAATGATATATTTAATATATATATATAATGATATATTTGTTGATAATATCATTTTTATACTCTCTGAAGAGATGAACGTTATTGCGCAACAATTAAAGATACATTATTCTTGAATATTTTGAAACAATATTCGATTTACTCAAAATTGACTATAAGAATTTTGATTAAAATACATCCAATCGTGTTGCCTGATGTCAAAAATAATACTCATTAAATCCATATGTCCCAAAAATTACTATATATCGTCCAGTGGCATTATTTCTGTACAAGACGCTCAGCGCGGAGAGTGGGCGTCGGGAGCTGCAGGTCATTACTCAAAGAGCCTCATGCGGCTCAGGAGCCGCGGGTTGCCGACCCCTGGTCTAGATAGTGAAACTAAATCGAATGATATATTTAATATATATATAATGATATATTTGTTGATAATATCATTTTTATACTCTCTGAAGAGATGAACGATATTGCGCAACAATTAAAGATACTTTATTCTTGAATATTTTGGAACAATATTCGATTTACTCAAAATTGACTATAAGAATTTTGATTAAAATACATCCAATCGTGTTGCCTGATGTCAAAAATAATACTCATTAAATCCATATGTCCCAAAAATTACTATATATCGTCCAGTGGCATTATTTCTGTACAAGACGCTCAGCGCATGCGTCAGAGGAGGGGAGGGGATATCCGGGGATTCCCTAGTCTGAAATTCCGTACTTTTCTGTTAACGCCACGCGCTTATTAGTGAGAGGAGTTGATGGTTTCAGTCACTTTGATTCTGTTGCTACGCATTATTAACATCATTGGCAGTGAATTGCCAAGCATATAGATTTAATTTCGGGGCAAAGAGTGTAGTGAGACCAAAGGTATATGAGAAAGTTTGTGCAATATATATTGGCCTGTTTATTTGTCTTTAAAAGACAAAAACCTGCTCGGCAATGGTTTTAGTTATCTTTAGTGCTAACTTTAGCGATTATTATGGGAAATTTCAAGACATGAAAAAGATGTTTTTTCTGTTTTTGTGTGTTTCTCTTGTCTATCATATGGTTTTATTCAGCTTTATTAACCCACTAATTTTTAGATTAAAAAATTGGTTTCATTACTCCGAATCTAACTTAAAAATTACTGCAAAGGCAACTGTCATTTTAAAATAGGCAATGAAGATAGAAAATATACATATCTATAAATGTGGTTTTTTTTACATGCAGAAGAGAGTGGATGGGTGATGAAGGGTAAGTTACTTGTGTGGGAGTGTGGGCTTAGTTAGCAAACGATGGCTTGGAGTAGGTGCGAGTGAAGCGGATGCTCGGTGGAAATTAGGAGGATCGGATGGTGGAGACTAGAAAGGAGGGGAAGAAAATGGGGAGTGAAGAGTGGAAGGGAATGGGGAGTGAGGAGGGGAAGAGAATGGAGAGTGAGGAGGGTAAGAGAATGAGGAGTGAGGAGGGGAAGAGAATGGAGAGTGAGGAGGGGAATAGAATGAGGAGTGTGGAGGGGAGAGGCTCTCTAACGAGACTGCGAAGGAATGGAAACCAATCGCACCATGCAGAGTTATTCGGTGGACGCGTAAAGATTTTTTGCCTTTTTTCCGATTTTCCATGCAAAGAGGTTTTTAGAAAACTCTCCTCGCATTGATATACTCCTATAAAATCGAACTCCGGATTTGGGAAGATGCGAAGAGGTCGATTCAGCTCAAGAGTGGGGAAGTAGCGATCGCGTCGCTAAGCTAGGTTGCAGTTGTCCGGGAAAGAGGAGGTTTGAGGGATAGATTATTTCGCCCGAACTACACCGTGGAACTCAGTGGAGTGGAAGTCTCAAAAGGGAAGCGAGATAGCGTGGATGGAAACGCGAAAATCGGAGGGAGGTGTGGGGGGGGGGGGACGGCGGTGGGAAGCCAATGCGGGTAGGAATGGGGGCGGAGGATGTTCGGTTGGGGGCGGCTGGTGGGGAAAGGAGGCGATGGAGAGAGGGGGGAGGGCTGTTTTTTGGGTGGAAGAGTGCGCGAGAAAGGGAGTGTTTTTCTCGGGAATGTTACTGGAGGAGGGAGAAACGCGATAGAGGAACAAATTTTTACCAAAATGGAAAATGGAAATAAATGTTGAAATAAAACTGGAAAGGTGGGAAAGGGGCAAGGAGGAATGGGAGGGAGGGGCGGTATTAGTCGCCATCCGAAGATGGGTACCGTATGGGAAGCCATCTTTGACGTTCGACCATGCGAGAGAAAGAGGCGCGTTGCTGAGGAAATATTTTTCCAATATCGCTTCTCGTGCTTTATCCCCCTGGGCCTCAGCCTCCCTCATCCTCCTCCCCCGCCCTCTCTCATACATTCCACCCTACACCTCTCCTCTTTTGTAGCACTCCAGCAAGAATCTTCGAGAGAATTTTTCATTCGCATTGTCGGTTTGGGAAAGGGAGATTTTTTTCGCGTTGGATATTTTTCCTCTATTTTTTGCTTTATCCTGACAAGAGAGTCTTTCTCTTCCTCGAGTTTCTTTCTTTCTCGTCGCTTTATTATTTTTAAGACGGGCGTTTGCGAGCGATAAAGAAGAAGCTTTTCAGGAGCACTTTCGAGTCTCTTTACTCGGAGACACACACACAAACAGACGAACACGCGCGCGCGCATCAACGCCAAAAAGGAAAGGAAAAAATGAGGTTGTATGCTGTCACGCGGGTAGAGGCGGCCATTGATTTATTTACTGCTCTCGCGCAACCACCGATGGGTCCCGTGAGGGTTTTGGTTTCCGCCGCCAGGTGGTACTTGCTGCGCCTTCTGATTCGACCGCCCGCCGCTGCGCGCCGCCTCCTCGACTTTCGGAACCTTTTTGGTAAATGCTTTGTCCCTTCCTGCTCTGCTTCCTCGTATGTCCGTGGGTGCTTGCTGTTCCGATCCCCATTCCCGCGTCTTCGCGCTATAAATCAGGAGCACGTGCCTTGGGGACTCCCCTCCGTCGTGTTGACAACGCATAAACAAACCATAAATCTGCGATTAAAAAACATTTTGGTCACATCCGTCGTCTATGATGCACTCGAAAGCGTTTGTCGTGGGCAGTTTGTCCGCCGTCGAAATCAATGCCCCTGGGTTGCACTAGAATTTTAGAGACGTTTACGTAACAATCACCTCTTTGAAATATTGTCGTATATGTACCCATAAAATAGTAATTTTATATAAAACAGGTAAACTTAAATCTAGGATTTAGCACCACAAATAGAATGCTCGAACCTAAATTATTTTATTGCCTCATGACATCAGAATTTTTTTATATTTGAAAGAGACCTCCGGTGTAAAGAAATACAAGCAGAATATCAGGAAATTTGATTTCTAAGTTCAATATAAACATTTTCGAATAACAAAGTTTATCAAAATGACAAGTAAATATGGTCGAAGGGCCCTCCTCGTGGTGAGTCGCTGTAGGTAAATTCCAAGGAAGATGTCTATATCACAGAGAAAATATAATTTGCGCATAAAAATACTGTTATTCATATTAAAAAATAACCATTTAAATATAAAAAATTGCAAAATATTAAGTACTTATTTCAGGTATCTTTATTAGCTCCATAAGGTTATGAAAAACCAGATGAACACGGAAAGTATAAAAAGGGTAACGAAACATTTTGTCCATCTTATGAGTTGGGTTTATGAAAAATTACTTTAATATTCCTTGATATTTTGAAATTTTGGATATTTCCACTTTTCCAAAAATGTAAAGCTTTTCCATCAGTGCTACATAATGCATTTATAGACATAGTGAGCGCTGAGAGAAAATAAAAGAGCTTTTAATGGTAATAAGGAGTGTGAAATAATAGATGTATGTTTGCTTGTATGCATGTGTTTATGTATGTATGTATGCATGTATGTATGTATGTATGAGTGGATATCTGTATTTGTATACTAGTAGAAGGTGCTTGCATTCTGAAAACATATCATCTCACCTTGAAAAAACATTCATTTTTCAGACATATTTCATCATGAGAAATATTTTCTTAATTCTAAAGATTTCACCTCCGCAGCGATTTTCGTTTTTCCCTTATGTAAAAATAATAGATTAAAACAATCCCCAAACTTTGCAATTTTAAGAATTATATACTTTCTCAATTATGGGGTACATTTCTGCCAAATTTTAAAGTTGTAGCACTTCTAGAAGTGAAATAATATTTTTCTAATTGTTTAAATTTTAAACATTTTTAACGGCCGCCGAAATATATTTATGAAGAGATTCAAATGTTTATTTGTGCAAAAGCACTACTCTGTAAATAACTTGATAATTTCAGCTTCCTAGCTCATCCCGTAGTACCTAAACAGTTATCTATTTGTTAAAATTTTAAGATTTTTTAACGGCAACACAAATTAAAATATTAAAATTTCTATAATCCGTATTTCGTTTTTTTATAAATCCTACCTCTAAAAACAATTTCAGCTCCGTAGCACATTCGGAAATACATAAACCTTGAAAATTTGTTTAAACAATTGCGAATTTTTAGCGGCCGCATTGCTGCACTTTTTCAAGATTTTTCGTTTTTTCAAGTCGGCTTTGCACAAAATCCTACCTAAGAAAAAACTTTCGAATCTCTAGCTCATCTGGAAGTGCCTAAACATTATTATCCTCCTATACATTATTATATCCTCCTCTGTAAGTAACGTCTATATATAATGATGAGCAGTTCGTAAACCTGCGACTCTCTCAACTAGTGAATAACTGGATAATGGCCGAATCTATTGTGGCAATTCTTTCAGTGCATAGTCACCTTACGCCTAAAGAAGATTTGGATGATCGCAGAGTATGATAACAGACCGGGTTTGATCCAAGGACGTTTCTAATTCCATTTGAATATAATGGGAATCGGCGCAACGTATTTTTGATTCGCATTTTAAAATTTATTATAATCATTGTACAAACTCGGGACTTGAACCATATATAGCCTAAAGAATAAAAGTTTATTTTTCTTGTCTCGATTTTTGCATAAAATTGATTTAAACGTGAAATATTTAGGTTGTTTTAGAAGAAAATTTTTCGTAACCAAGATCGGCCGAATTCATTGTTGTCGGATTCATTAAATTACTTAAATTAAATTGGATTTAGATGAGGGAAACGGAAGGGAGAGAGAGAAGGGGAGGGAGAAAGGAGGGAGAGATAGATAAATGTCTTTATTCTAGAGCAAGAGTACTAAACTTGCGGCCCACTAAACAATTTTATGCGGTCCATCGCCAGTGCTTCATAATTTAAATACTATTTTTTCATTTTTACTTTACCTACCAAATATTATTTTTATCTAGGAAAATTTGTTGAACTATTTAATTGTGACCCTTTAGTAAATACTTCTCAATCCAAATAAGTTCTTTTTAATGTCAGTTTTGATATTTTCTCTAGTTATTTCTAAGATTGAATTATATCATGATTTTTATTATTTATGGCATGTGCAACGCCCCACCCTCGGGGAGGGTACGGCCCCCGAGAGCGTTTTATGCGGTCCGCGAAGCTATGATGAAAAAGAGATATGAAATATTTAACACAAATTCATATTTTAAAACTCAAATTGTGACAATAAACCATTTAATATTGAAATGTTAACTCTATAAACAAATTTGGACTAGATTTTTGCTTATATGGTACCTCAGATTCTCTAGGTAACCTTTGATTTAACTTTAATCCAGCCCACCGAAGCATTCGCAACTTCCAATGCGACCCACTAAAGGATTTGTTACCACCAATGCGGCCCACCATGCAGAAACGTTTCCCCACCCTGGTTCTAGTGTGACGTTAGTAACTTTAATGAAATGAATTATGGATTTTTGCATAGCATATAATCGTTTTCAGCACATGACGCTATTAACTATTACTTTCATACACAACTGATGGAGGATTATGTCCCTTTATGTTGCTATTTGGAATCAAATTTCGGCTAAGATCAATAGGTACTGCTGACATTTGAGAAAGATGAATAAATGATCCCAAAGAATAATAATGACAAAAATATAATTTAAATGACGAATAATACATTTCATCCCGTCATATGGGCAAGATTTCACACTAGTGTATGTGTGTGTATGTTTTTATGTCTATCGGTGCGTAGTAGGAGTTTTTTCTATGAAAGGGAGGTGTTTAGCTGTCCCCGTGTGCTTTTGAGACGGAGAAACCCTGGTGGAGGGGCGAGAGACGAATGTTGGAGGAGGTAAGGGCGGGCGAGGGAGGGGGCGTGGTCGTAAGGGGGTGGTGGATGGTCGAAGGAGCGTGCATAATCACAATACACCCTTCCCGCTCCTATCCCTTTTGTGGCCCCACCACCGGAGCGAGGTCTCTTTTCCCTCCCCCAAATCTCTCTTATTCAAAGACTACTCGCCGCCCCTTTCCTCCAGCTCCCTCTCTCTCTCTCTCTCTCTCCTTTCGCTTCCCTTTTCCCTCTTCCCAACTCCTCGCCTCTCCTCCGCGACCGAACCCCAGTCCGAAACCTAGCAACCGTTTCCTGATGGATGACCGCGAGTCATGGAACGCCGCTCCTTCGCCCCGATAGAAAGAGAGGGACAAGAGAGACTCCGGGGGCCACGTGGCCCTCTCGGTGGCCGTAGATACAACTCGCGGATGGAACGGCGCCTTTTAATCGCCCACGCGCTCTCCCCTTCCCTTCTTCTCCCAAGGTAGACACGGCTGGGAACGCACGCACGGCGTCGCGGGGTCACGACAATAGGAGAGGAGGAATTATGGCTAAGGAATCGGCGGTACTGAAAAAAATCGCCCTGGTTTCGTTGTCGAAGGAATGAAATGGTTTCCCGCTTACGAAAACATTCGCGTCTATGTTTTTTTGGCGGATGTGTATTTTTTGCCTGCGCCGCTCAAATTGTTTCACCCGCCCAGTCATTCGATGGGCTTAATTTCATTTCTATGGACGGTGATCTCGTGATACATTGAAATATATATATTTATAGTGTCGTTACGGGCATTACTTTTGTATCTCCGCGATTAGCAACGTCGGCTTTGGTAGTGAACACCAAATGATTTCACAACGTATTTCGTTAGAGACGTGACCAGTGAAAATCGATGAAATATCTTTTTTGTGCAAAAAGTTTGGTTAACATACGCTAAAATTTGAATTCTGTTTATGTTTAGCAGTAAAATTAATTCAAATTCGTAACAGCCATTTATTCGTTACTAAATCCTTTTTATCTATGTAAGTATGATAAAAATTTTAATGAGCACCTAACATGGCAAATATTCACTGTAAGAAAAAATAAATGTAAGCTATTAATGTGGAAATACATAGAGGTATATGTGTGAACTGTGAACGATGAAATTCTATGCCTATTCGTTTATGGTTATTAAACACAAAAGTTCTGATATCCGCCTCTGGGAACCGCTGATTTAAGTTATTTTCCCCTCATGTGGGTGTTATATCGTACAGTAGAAGGTGCACTGAAAGGTTGTGTGGGGAGTCGTGGCGCTGGTTGCATGATCTTGAGGAGGGAGGAGAGATGTGGGAGGTAAGGTTGGGAACGAGAGGCGCAGGGGACCGAAGGCCTATGATTATCCAAATGGCCGTTCCGCCATCTTTCTCATTGTTTCTTTCCGAGAGTCTCACGATTGCTTTCGTGATGTTCATGCTTTTAATCCGAGACCTTTGTTTCCCATCCTAGTCTCATTCCACCCTCTTCCCCCACGATAATCCCTCGGCGCAGACCCATGCCATCCCCGGCGATCTCCGATCCGCCCCTTTTCGCTCCATCTGCTCCACTCCCCCTGCCCAACCCCTCACAAATTTCCTTTTTTCCTATTCCTGCGAGGAAAATTATTCTCACTGTCTTGCGATCTAGCGCTCAGTAGTGCTTATATACCGATCAAATAAACAGCAGTAAAATACATGCCGGTATACCTACCTTGGGTTTCCAAATGCGTTATTATTTCTCGAGGAGTACTTAGGTAACAAGTATGGTAAGGTGTATCCCATGTCGGAGTAAACCGAATTTCCAAATACGTTCTTTGATATCGACATATTTTTAGTAAAACTGCCCAATACCAAATTGCATCAAAATACGTCCTGCGGTTCCCGAGTTGAAACGTACGTTGTAAACTACATGTAGGTCATCATGTAAAATGGTCGTAATTACCGTCCGATTATAACCAAAATTGAAATTGGTCAACAAATTTTAGTAAAACTTCCCAATAGGTACCAAATTTCATCAAAATATGTCCATCTGTTCCCGAGTTTAAACATGCGGACGGACTGACGGTTGGAAACGACGTTCCCTATATGCGTTCACTTCGTGCAAAGAACGCATAAAAATCAATGGATTATGAATACAAGGATAAAATATAATATTAAGTTAACAGTTTTTGTCGGAACTTAGACATTATTCTTTTTTAGAGAGGCCAATGATTGGTGATGCATTATTAGAAACCTCTGTTTAGTTTCTCGCGCATTATCAACGAAATACACGTAATAGTTCACATATACCCTTTCGTAAAGTGAATATTATAATTGGATAATATGGGCAAAAATAAAAATTTATCGACAGAGGACCTCTCTCATTCGCGTTCACTACGTTCACAGAACGTAGATGTGATCTGCGAATTAAAAAAACGAGTCATCTTGTTCAACTAATCCAATAGATTAATTAGGTTATCTTAAGTGCGCAGTTGATTGGATTGGCAGAATTTTGAAATTTCTGGAAGATTTGATGCTCCAGCTTTACTCTTGGGTCTTGTTTGATGGTATGCACCGCATAACATTATCCTTATTCGTATACACTGAGAAACGTGGCGCATAATGCGTGCGGCAGTAAAAGTAATTTACACAGATTTTATTAGTTAAAATAAAAGAACCATGTAACTTCCGCACAATTCTATTCCACGACCGGTTTTTATTAGAACCATCTCATCTCACATCGAGCATAATAATGGTTCACAGAGTTAACATTTCTTCCACATTATTTGTCTCTTCGTGAAGATAAACGCAAGCGATTTTTAACGGAATCGTTAAAAAAGAGCAAGCTTAAGAGTAAGAGCTTAAATCCTTCCAATGAAAGGGTGCCCTCTGCTTGCTGTGTAATATTCCTACGTCCAATTCCGCTTCAGACGGCATCTGTGATTGGTCCTCTCCCGTTGCGGTGCCAGTCACATTTCTTCCCCCAGCTCGCCGAGGGCAGTCTCACGCACCATTTTCCCACACACCTCACTCCCTTGTCTGATTCGTGCATGCTCTTCTGCTTCCCTCCCCTCCTCACTCAACTCTTTATTAAGTCTTCACCATGTCCGCAACCTCGGTGTGTTTTTACGTTGCGCACGTGAAGCATAGTTTTTGTTCGTTAACTGAGAGGAAACCGTTTCATTCATTTCATATTCCACCAACCACGTTTGACAGATGGAGAAGCTTTGGGAGTAAGTAAAAGGCTAAATGCATTTTTACTTCACTTCCGAGAAAGTGAAATAACAACCCAAAACTGAGGTTGTAATGTCCGATAAAATTAAAAACTGGAAATTCTACCATAGTGATAATTTGTTACCGTGATTTTGTGTGCCGACATTGTGAGTAAACAAAATACCGAGTCTGAACTCATTAAGGGCATTAAGTGCGTGGTTAAATATTATCTTGAAATTATTTAGAAAATAAATATCTCATTAAGAAAATTAAATACGATTGAGATGTTTTATAGAAATACGAGTGTTTAGATGCAAATCGGAATATAACGGCTATTAGTAAAAAATGACATTCACCCAACACACCAAAAACTATTCTGAGAATAACACCTTAGTCGACACACACGCACACCATAGTTTACGTTTGCTTCCGAAAGTCCGGAAGCTGCGAATGCTGTTATCCTAAAAATAATAAGAGAAACTCCCTTCTTGCATATAAAATAAACGTTGACCGTGCGCCACCATGTATCGTTTATCCCAGGTGTCCCCAAACTACGGCCCGCGAAAGGGTTTTATCCGGCCCCCGGAAATTTTATTAAACATCATAAAATCAGTGTTTCCAATTTAAAAACAGGAGCATTGTTCGCATTAGAATTTTTTCTTATATTTATTCACGTTTACTTATAGTAATATTTGCATGTATGCTTAGGTAATTATAGAATAAAATATTTTAAATTTTGAAATATGTTTTTTTTTTATCCGGCCCACCTAGCACCTTCAATATTCCTATGTGGCCCTCCTCTCAAAGAGTTTGGGGACCTCTGCTTTATCCGTTTCAATCGAAGCTTGAGTTTTACTTTCGGCTGGCGAAATCCTCGGATGTTTTTAACCGGCCCTTTCGATGATGGATACTTAAAAATATCGCTTTAACTTTCTAGCGATTCCAGGCGTGTTAATCGCATCAGTAGCGACCACTTCGGTCCCATCATTAGTTTTTTTGCGTCGTAAATCTGACGAAACGCTCCAATCTATTACGGGTCGGAATGCGTTTCATTTAAAAATAAAGCCATCAATAATTCGCGTAGGAAAATGAACGCCAAAACCTAATTTCGTCATTTGACCGGCGGCATTATTTAAACCCAATGTATAGTCACGCGTTTAATGGCGATCGCAATGAATTTAATTTGAATCTCTCGCTGCAAATCTTATTTTTCTTTCTTGTTGGAGGACTCATTTTTCCGAATTTAGGTGAAAAAATTAATTAATCTCGCGTCGTTACTCCAAACGAATTGACGCGAAGTATTATCCAGCGAATCGGTGTCTCATTGTCGATGTCGCCATTGCGTTAGATGTAGGTGAGCTTGCGGGTGGATTTTTCTATCCATTGCGCTGATAGTTAAAAATATAACAGCGTAGAATCCCAGAATTAATAAACAAACTTTATCCGACGAAGGAAAACATTTTGCCTTTACTCACAAACATTTTATTTTTTATTTGTAACATAATTTAAACTTCCGTTCAACTGCTGTTTGCGCAAAAACGCGAGAAGTTTAAAAAAAATTAATAACGTCTTACAGCTAAGTTATAACGAAAAACTGGTTATCTCCTTCCCATTCATCCTCTCTCTCTCTTTTGAAATATCTCTCGAATCCTGCCAACCCCATTCTTTCCCTCCTCCCTTCCTCTCACGTCCTCCTCTCCCTCCCTTCCTCCCTCCACCACCGTCCGTCCACTCACAGTCTTCCCTCCATTCTTCAATCCCTCTACGCCTCCTCCCCACTCCCTATCATTCCCTCCACTGCCCCCACACACCTTGTCATCTCACATTCCCTCCCTCCTTTTATTTCAACCGACCTTCCTTCCACTCCAACCGCCTCCGCACCTCCTCCCTCCGCATCCATTCCTCCTCCTCACGGCTCCCCTATCTTTCAACCTCGCCCCCAGCGCCTCCTGCGGACCCCTTCTTCCGCTTGCCCCTTCCCCGCCCACAACAACATTCCCTCTCCATTCCAATTCTCTTCAATCCTCGCCACACCCTCTTTCTCTCTCTCCTCCTTCCCTCGCCGTTCCTTTCAACCCCGGAATTATCTCCTCCCCATTCTCCCCTCCTCCCCCATCTCCACCCCTTTTTCCCTTCTCCACATCCGACCTCTCTCTTTCTCCCTTTCCCTCGCCGCGCCTCAATTATCCTTTCCCCCTCTTCTTCCTCCTCCCACTCTCCCATCCTCCGCGATACGGCTGAACGCAACCATTGGAGGAGGGAAATCGTGAGGCTAACTGCCTCTAGGGTTGGGTTTGGAGTTCACGCCTTCTCTCTCTCTCTCTTTCTCACTCTCACCATGGAAACGGATGCACGATCCCAAAAAATTGAGAAAAAAGAACGCTCGGAGAGAGAGCGTGGAGGTGTGTTCGTGCGTGTGTTCATCTCGATCGAGTTCAGTTCCCTTACCGAGGGTTATTGCGCGTTAATGCAAGAGCGCAACACGTGTAAAGGGCTTGAGAAACACAATTTCCGCAGATTAGAAGAATAAATAATATCAATATGATTTGGATTCTTAGGATATGTATTTAACTTAAAAGTTAGTCTAATAGAATTGAAAATATTTCTCAGTAAAATAAAGAATCGTAAGAAATCGTCGTCGTATCTGAGTGTTACGCCATCGCCATTTTTATAGGTGAAACGTGTTAAAAATAATACCATGATGTTTTACATTTTTGAAAATTTTCATGCGTCTTGATAATAATATTAAGCCTGTATCGGTTATAATTGTAACCGCATCTGACTTATCACACTAAGATCCTGTAAAATATCGAGAAGATATTGCATATTCTACGAACAATTTTAATGTAGGGTACTTTTACCAAAGTCGATCATGTTACATGAAAATGTCAACCAAAATTTTCTAACTGGTACTATTTCGAATCCATTTATTATAAGTACGATTAATGCTATAACTGCATGCTTGATAAAACTAGATAAAAAAGAGGCCCTAGGAAAAATTCGACGCCGAGTTAACAAGTAAGTTTTGGAATGTTTCATTTCGAGTCGTGACACTTACACCGAGTAGTGCTATTAAGAAATATTTTTAAGATTCAGTGACCTTGGAGTTAATTGCCATCATTTGTAAAACGTTCGTATGAGCGAGAAATTTTAAATGAAACTTTTCAACTTTTATTTTGATCCAGAGATGAGGTGTTCGGTTGATGGATGGGGGGAGGGTCGGGGGATGCGATGAGAATATGACCGCGGAATGAGAAATTAGGTTGGCCCGTAAGGTCTCTTATGAGAGGGTTTTAGCTCCCAACTAGAGTTCCAATTAGGAAGGCAAATATGTGTCTGGGCGAGGGAGCGAGCGCGGGAGGTTAAGGAGAGGGCCTTGGAAATATAATCGAGTCGAAAGAGAGAGGGAGAGACAAGTAGCGATGGAGGAAGGGGAAGAAGGGAGAGAGAGAGGAGTATGAAAACGGAGGGAGAAAAAAGGGGTGGCATAAAAAGAGAGAGAGAAAGCTGGAAAGGTTAGGATGGGAGCAATATGAGGAAAAGAAGCAAGAAAAGGGAAGAGAAAATAAAAGGAGAGAAAAAGAGAGAGGTGAAGTTGAACTTTACAAGAAAATAAAGACGGAGAGACAGAAGGTAAAATGCAGGAGAGATAAGGACGAGCCTGAATGCGCGGAGGGTAGGAAGACGGAACGATTTAGAATGGCCGAAGGAGAGGCGGATTAAAAATAAAAAGAAAAATGAAAAATGGAGAAAGAAGCGGTTGTGATCGAAGAATGAGCAGGAGGATGTGCAAGAGAAAGAAAATAAGGCAGAAAGATTGAGAGCATAAGAGTAAATATATATGATGAGGAGAGAAACGCAAGTGAAGGATGGAGGAAATTGAAGGGAGGGAAGATGGAAATAGGAAGATAATCTTGGAGCTAGATGGGAAGAGAAAATTGAAAATGAAAGAGGATTAGGTGTCGGAGGGGGGGGGGGGTAAAGACAAAGATCGCTCGCCTCACATAAAACGTATTTTGATGTTATGAAGCGATGGTAGACAATCACAGATGAGACGCCTTTTTTGTTGGTTCCATGGCGTATTAATTCTTGAAAAATTATTGAACTTGACAAAAAAATTATTTTGAATCTCTATATTTAAGAAGAATACCACGATTGAGTTTCGCTTTCAAAAATTTATGTTGCCTATTTGTGATAACAAATGCCGAACCCAAAACCCGAAATTAGCGGTTATATCGCAGCGTGTCTAATCTCGTCTAGTAGCACAGGATTAATTTTGTTTTTAATACATCTGTTGCTGCAATTTACTTATATCTATCTTTGCTGCAGTTATTTTTACTTACTTAGCCGCGTCCATACTATCGCGAGCAAGCACGAGCGAACAATCCACGCACGAGCGTTCGCTGTTGTGTGGACGACAGCGAACGAGCGAACGCATTCGTTTGTGCTCTGCTGGAACGAGAATTTGTTGTTCGCTAGTGCTGGTTGTGTTCGTTCCGTTCTGACAGGCCGAACGTGCCGAACAGGTACGAACGTGCCGAACAGATACGAACGTACCGAACAGGTATGAACGGGCCGAACAGGTACGAACGGGCCGAACAGGAGCAAACGGACCGAACGGGAGCGAAGGGGTCGAACAGAAACGAACCTTTCAAACATATATAGTATGATAGACGGAGGCGCAAACTTGCATAAACGATCATTCCCAGCACGTGAAAATGATCGTTCGCGCTTGTTCGCTGTGGCTTTACAGAACGAAAATTTAAACTCGGCAATGGTTCAGTAACTTTCTAACACAAAAAAATGTTTTTTACTCGTAGAGCGATAAATGTCTATTTTATCGTCGTCAGGTTGCCATTTTTCGTTACTGAATTCTTCCATATTCTAACAGAAACCTAAAGTACTAAATGAAATGTTTATGTAAACAGTGATAAAAGATTTGATTCTGATATCATATTAACATATATATTGACGTTCCTTACAGAGGAGGAGGAGGATACTAATGCTTAGGCACTTCCAGATGAGCTGGAAATTCGAAATTTTTTCTTAGGTAGGATTTTGTGCAAAACCGACTAGAAAAAACGAAAATCTTGAAAAAGTGCAACAATGCGGCCGTTAAAAATTCGCAATTGTTTAAACAAATTTTCGAGGTTTATGTATTTTCGCATGGGCTACGGAGCTGAAATTTTTTTGAGGTAGGATTTGTAAAAAAAACGAAATAGAGATTATACAAATTTTGATATTTTAATTTGTTTGGCAGTTAAAAATTATAAAAGTTTAAACAATTAGGTAAATGTTTAGGTACTACAGGAGGAGTTAAGAAGCTGAAATTTTCAAGTTATTTACAAAGTAGTGCATTTGTACAAATAAACATTTGAATCTTTCCATAAATATATTACGGCAGCCGTTAAAAAAGTTTAAAATTTAAACAATTAGAAAAATATTATTTCACTTCTAGAAGTGCTACAACTTTAAAATTAGGCAGAAATGTGTATCATTTCTACCCCATAATGGAGAAAGTATAATGTTCTTAAAATGGCAAAGTTTGGGGATTGTTTTAAACTATTATTTGTACATAAGGAAAAAACAAAAATCGCTGCGGAGGTGAAATCTTTAGGATTAAAAAATATCTGTAATGATGAAATATCTGTCTGAAAAATGAATGTTTTTTCAATGCAAGCACTGTCTACTAGTATTATCATATTCAAATCGTCCAATGAATTCAATGCTTGAATAATGAAAGATTTTAAGATAGATAATCATTTGTCACTTTTCTATTACATTGCGATTCATCTTTGAGAAAAACCAATATGGTTTAATTGAATGTTAGCTAATCAAATAGTTTTGCATTACATAAAATCTAAAATGAAATTTATATGCTCGGTATCAATTACAAGTTCAGCTGGAAGAAAAGTTTATCTAGCATTTTCATTTGAAATTATGTTTCGCAGCGACTACTTGTGGAAGGAATAGTTTTCAAGTACGAGCGCTCTTTTTCACCAGATGTATTCGCGTAATTGGCGTCTATCGCTATTATTATCACTTTCCACACGTTAAAACGGAATCAGAATGTTCTTTAAGTACGTGAAGACGGAAGATCGTGATTCGCTGTAGTCGCCCAAACACCCTTCTCTCCTGAGCTCGCTCTGATCACGGAACGATGACGGCGGGCGTTTGCTGTGATCCGCGCGCCGTGAATACGGGTTGTCGGCCCGCGCGAGAGGAGCGCCTCTGGCGGTGACGTGCCGCGAACGGGAGAGAGCGCTTCACGTAAATAATTAGCCTGGTAAAATCCATGCGCGCCGACTGCATGCATATTTCAGTGGGAGTGAGAGGGGAGGAGTAAGAGAGGGTAGAGGGGAAGAGGAATGATGGAGGAGGATGGGGTTGAAAAGAGCGAAGGAGAGGGGAGACAGGACGGAATGAAAGAAGGGTGAAGAGGAGGGAGGAGACTTGAGTGAAGGCGTGTAAGGAGATGGAGAAGTTGAAGTGTGGGAGGACCGTAATCTTTGTGATCACGCTAATGAATATTCAGTATTCTCACTCTTTACTGGTGGAATGATAGGGGTTGGCGGAGAAGACAGAGTAAGAGAGGACCAAGAAGGAAGGGTGTTTTATGAAGAGAGGGGAAGGCGACGGAGAGCTAGGAGGAGGAAGAGATGAGAGGGGAGGGTTGCGGGGAGAGAGAATAAGTGTGACGAAGGACGCTCGAAATGTGTAAAAGAGAGAATGTGCGGACGAGAGATAGAAAATATGGCGCGCACAAGTAGTATCTCTGAGATAAAGTTTTACTTCGGGCTTAATGTTAGCGTCCCTGAGAAACAACACTGGACGTTAGGGAAACAAGCCGAAAGAGAAAAAATGGGATGAATGAATGATAAAAGCGAAGGTTGATGAAGAAATGAAGAGGAGGGTGAGGGATAAGAAGGGAGGAAGGTATGGCGAGGGGACGTGAGAAGACGGTAAAAAGAAAGGCGGTTTACGGAGCGATGAAGGATAAGTGAACTTAATGGGTTTTCATACTGCCGATCACATTACGGCTGCGATCGACCATATATTACGTTGGCGTGTAATAATAGGTCTCCAGTGTATCCGAGAGTAGTGATTTTGTTTTGTTTTATTCTATCCTTCGAGCAGTTGCGATTTGTTTCAGATGCCTTGTTTTTAGCTATGGGCATACTCTGACTGGTAACTCTTTTTATTCTAAATCTTCGAATAAATGTTGATTTATTTGTCTGTTATTGAAGATCACTTTACAACGGTGTTACTCAACTTTTTTCTCCGCGACCCAGAGGAATAGAAGAGAGCGCGTAGAACAAATGTTTGCTTGTTTTTTTCCATTAACTCGCATTAAAATTAAATATAAACTAAAAGTGGCATTTATCTAACATGAATTTACTTCTATCCAATTTTTGATCATTCAGCTGTTTGAGCGTTGATATCCCACATGACCCTTATAAGCCTTTCGACCCACTGCTGTATAAGATGCTCAAACGATAGGTCCGCTGCTAAAGAATGCATTTATATATTCCTGTTTAATATCGAATTGTCTCCGGTGTTTTACGTGCTTCATCCTAAGGTTATCTTATGCTTTTAAATAGTTGATTATACAAGAGAATTAGATTTTAAAAAGACATATTTTACCAACCTAAGGATTTATTAGAGTCGTAATAATTTTTAACAGCAAATGATTTTATACTATGGCCATTCGTCATTATAAAATAATTATTAAACTAATGTCACTCAATTACTTAAGACATTCCTTTATAAGCAGATAATTTTATCTTTCTCTTTTTTAGAATTATGGATTCGAGCGTCACCAATGTCCGAAATGTTTTCTTACCATTTTGTGGCTGTTGGAATTAACCTTGACCATCAATTGATTTTCAGCAATATGGTGAGCGCGATATTCATTATTTCTTTATTGAAATGTTCGAAAAAGTTAATATTTTGGTACAAAAACTTTTTCAAATGAAATTATTGCTTTTTGCTAAAAACATAATTTTTAACCCAAAAATCTCTATAAAATCAACTTTAGACGAATGAACAATAGGTGCTCGTCTTGTTGCGGTGTGAAATAATATTCCGGTGGATTTCATAATATTAACTCAATTTTCACTTAGTTTCGGACAACACTTAAAAAATCATAGTTTCAAAAATGGAATTCGGTCATCAATTAGACAGACTTTGTGCCAAGTGAATTTCCTCATAGGTCTCATAATAATCACAGCATCATTATAAAAGTAGCGAGGAATTGTTTAACTTGCATGTATAATTTCAGAAATTGTACATTTTTGTCTATATCAGCGGGTGGGATACTAGACAAATTCCTTCTTTAACTGTCTATTTTACAAATTACTTCCTCGACCTCTTTAGCTTCAAGATCACACGGTGCACTCTGCAGAAAACGAGGTTTTTCATCGCTCATCTCAATTACATATACCTACTTAGAGAGAGGAAGGAGCTCCAATGAATGAGGTTCAAACCAACGGCCCTCTCAAGGGAAGGAGAGCGAAAGCTTAGTTGTCGACCGCGCGTCCGACAAGCTTACGAGATCTGGTGTTCGAGGGTAGGGAGAGGAAAGGGGTTGTTTAAGGGATAAGGAGGGTGGGGGAGGAGGAGGCTTCCGCCTACCACAGGGGGGGTGAGGAGATGGAAGTGAGGGTAAGAAGGGGAGTAGTTCAAGTGTGCGTGGGAAGAAAAGGGGGTTTCCTGGGTTGGGACAGGGTATATGGGCTTTGGGCGTCGTTTTGTAGGGAGAGTCGGAAGGGGGAGGTCGGGAAAGGAGAGGGTGGGCGTAGAGGGGAGGAAGGAGGTAGGGGGAGAGGAGTGAGAGAGAGTGCGTGGAGAAAAGGGAGGGAAGGTTTGAGGGAGGTATATGGGGATGGGGTGACTCACGCGGTGCAATACATCAATGTCAGTCTCTCGTCTGGCTGGGAGCGGGACGTCTGAATAAGGACCTCGGGAATCGGTGTGGCCGTTTGCGGGAAAAACGGGAGGGATGAGGGAGGATGGAGGGGAAGGGACGCTCTCTCCTCTAAAGCCATGCGCTATTGTTTCCTCTCCCTCCTGGAGCATGCGGTTCGATACCTTTCCGCGCCACGACTTTTCTTCCGAAACGTGTATCTCTCAGAATGGGATAGGGTCTTGCTTGTCTCCGCGGAACAAGTTTCCCTTCCGGAATATGTGTTCCAGGTCAAGGGTGCGGCACACATTGTGCGTTTTTTGGGAAGCCGCACGCACACACGCACGCTCATGGGAAAAAAGGACTCCGTAAGAGAGGGCATAGTTCGTTGAAAAATTCATTAAAAAACACCGGCGGAGGCAAAACCGCTTGCGGCGATATAATTTGGTCCACAAAGCGGCTGAGTGGTTTGAAGCAGCGTCTCTTTATGAACGCTGTGTGTAATGGTTTAAGATCCCTTGACCCGCCTGAAGTCTAAATGGACATAAATATCACAATCAGCACTTGTTCAGGAAAATAATTGGTTTTTTACGTCGTCATCTTTTTTCTGTTAGCTTTTAACAGTATCTTTCGGCAATTGCTGAACTCTGCTTTTCGTCATGGCACAGGTAACGTATCAGAAACTGCGATAGTACACTCTTTACGTGCTACTAAACAGGCCCGAAAATTATTGAAAGTGTGGACATTTTTGCTTAAAAATGTTTCTAAAATAGTAGTGAGAGCGACTTTTCTATAGACATCGCACGCTTTACATCCTGATAGATGAGGAGTGTCGGCCAACGGGCTTTGTTGGAAAAGCAATCCGTGATATTTTATACGGTTAATTTTCAATTTGTAATTAAAATTGGTTCATAAAACCCTTCTCGTTAAGTTTTAATGGTAAAACTTAATTACATAGTTACATTTGGTTTTCACTTTTATGAGAACCACCGTCGTAGCAAGCAAGTCAATCTCCAGGGGCAAGCCCTAAGAGCACCGTCCCAATCATTAACAAATACAAAAATAATTACTCAATTTTATGCAAAATAAGAGAAACAACATTAATTATCATTTATAAAAAAAACGAACGATATTTTCCAACTGATTATAAGGAAGTGGCCTCTCGCTTGACTATAATAATCCAAGAGGTTGATTAGCCAAAAAATACGCATACACACACACGTCCTCTCGTGATTCACCAGTTGGTGCCCCTTTCCTTCGGCGACCTGGGAGGTCACCCTGATGGCCCCTCTCTCACTACTGTTTTGGTAAGAACAATTTCTTGCTGTTCCGATATAATCTCTTATTCTGCCCGTCTGAGCACTCGAAACTACGACTGCGACCTTCTAAGTAAAATAGGTTGAGCACCCCTGTGCTAGATTGTTTTCGATGTTAACATCACTTAAGTTATATACAGTGCGTCTCAAAAAATACGAATATTCACGTATTCAAAATGGAACCAAAATTTAATGTGCCTCTAGGTGGTGTGGCATGAACTTACCAGATGGCGTTAGTCCCAATGAAAAGCTTCAATATCTTACCCATGATTCAGAGCGTAATACAAAATGACAGAGGTTCACTCGACGTTCGAAAAACGCAAATTAATTTTGAAGTGGAAATTTGAGGATGTGGGTGAAGTGCAGAGACGTTGGAGACGTGAATTTGCAACTGAATCTCCAACACGTTTAACAATTTCAAGATTTCGTGATAAATTTTAGACTGACGGTACTGCGCAAGACGTGTGCTAGCAAGGTTTTGGGAGACTTTGCTCATCAACGAGTGGAATGCTATGGTGTTACAGCAATTCACACAATCGACAAAAAATCTGTAAGGCGATGTGCTCGTGAGACCGGAATCAGGAGGGCAAGTGTACATCGGATTCTCAAACCTCCTAAGGGGAAATGTTATGTGCCGAGGCAGTTACATGTAATGATTGAAGACGATCCTGATCAAAGAGCTGAGTTTTGTGAATGGTTTCAGAAGGTGGATGAGGATACACAGTTTGTGGACATGATTGTTGGGTCTGATAATTGTATTTACCGGTCATCTGGAAATCTGAACATTTATGTGGACAGGGCAGTGTATTTACTAGGACTTACAGTCTGCTGTGTTGGGGTGCCCCCGGTGTAGTGGTTAGGACGCTGGCTGCTACTCGCCTGCTGTTCGAAAGGATAGCGGGTTGTAATCCTGCAAAAGTAGGTTTTTTTCCTAGGTCTCCAGGCTCCCTGTTTGTGTGGTTTGAGGAGACCGCGCATAGCGTTCCGTCCTTCGGAAGGGACGTTAAGCCGTTGGCTTCCTTGGTGCTCTTCGTTAAGAGTAGGCTAATTCCGGCACCAGGTTTTCCTTCTTTCTTGTCTGAGTGTGTTCGGTGTGGAAGGAGCTATGGATATAATAATCCATGAGGTTGATTAGCTTAATATACACACACAGTCTGATGTGGTATGTAATCGAGAGGTATTGTGGTACCGTACTTCTTTGAAGGGACAGTTACTGATGCTTGAGGTAACCAATTAGGAAATTTACTACCAACAAGGTGGGGCACCCCCACATTTGCATCGTGATGTCAGAGCCTATCTTGATGATAATTTCCCAGATTTCACTCCACTTGACTTGTACTTGTGAGGTTAACTGAAGGATTTAGTGTACAGTAAAAAACCAGCAACACTCCAAGAACTAAAAAAAGAAATTGAACAATTGTTCGCCGCTGTCAACAGTGCCTTGAAGTTAACGGTGGTAATTTTGAACATCTGCCATAGTTCACCATGTGCCACAAACTATTGCTTCCGCACACACCAAATATTGACCTTTTCTTAATTATGTTATGGGTATTTTTTCTTTATTAAAATGTGAATAGGTACATCTTTTTGAGACACCCTCTATCTATACACACACACAAATATGTTAGACTTATCTGATATGTGCGTTTCTTCTCATCATAATTTAATTTTACAGATCTCTGTAACTGAACTGAATACAATCGTAAACAAATTGATAGGGTTTTCCGGTTGAATTCAATTTATATGTTTTTTCGAAGATAGGCATTATGAGAAGCATATTTAATTTAGGTAATTATAATCATTTATAAACACATTACATTCATTGACGTAATGTTACAATTTAGTTTCACTAATTATAAATTATCATTTAAATAAAAGTAAATGTGTGTTTGTTTGTCTGTTAACGCTGTAACTCCAAAACCAAGAGACCTAGAAAGCTGAAACCCTGCCTGCATACTTAGGAAAACCTTAGGGTGTGCACCTTGAGCGTATTTGTTTTTACTTTTTCATTTAAGGGGTTGTTTTTACCCCATATTTCCCCCAAAAGAAAAGCATGGGAAAGTAAGTTCAATCGGTGCAGGGCTTTATAAAATTGCATTTTAAATTATTTAAAATTGAGATACGAACTCGGGACTTGAACAGTTCTATGAAAAATGAATAAGTTTTCTTATTTTTGAAAGCAGAATTCGAATACGTATTGAATTAGCGTAATTATTAACTTTTATCGTGGAAAAAGGGAATATTTTATGGTTTTCAACAACGGAAAATGTGTTAATTGCCATGGTTACGAGCTTAATGCTTTTCAATTAGAACAGATACACGAAATGTTACGATCGTGTCGACTTTATGCTATTAATTGGAATCAATGACGTCTTCATGAATTATTTATTGTGTTCGATTAGTATTTTATAACAACTGACATTCGAATGAATAATTATCCGACTGTAATTTCCAGCAAAAGAAAAAAAAACAAATTAAATTTGTAATATTAATAGAATGTTTGCATTGTTGTTACACTGTCTATAGAAACATGACATTATCGTAATTTAAAATGACGTGTCTATACTTTCCTTTAAGCACAGCTGCAAAAGAGTTTTCGTGTTTCACTGGTTTATTAATTCGTATTTAGTTTCAAGGACTAAAATCGAATATATATACTTGTTTTTTTTGCAATCTTTAAACAAGAAACATTTTAATAAAGTAACTCGCAAAACAACAAGAAGTAAATTGTATATGTCACAGAAACAAAAGCATGTTTGGCTTCAATTTTTTAGTAAGTTAAAAGAAATGCAATATTTTTGAAAAATTATATTTTGTAACATAATAAGGGGAAGGTACTTCAATGTGCTAAAAACAATCAACACTATTTAAAAACAAACTGAAGGGGTCTGCGATCACTACCAAATTGGTTCACAACTTTTTCCATAAAATCAGGTTTGTTCAAGTTGATTTTTTCCCTGTGCGCACTCATCCAAATCCAAATCGTTTTAAAACGGTCTGAAGGACCAAGCGTATGTCGTCTTCGTGAGTGTGCCTCATTTTACCGGCAGTAAAAGCAGTGTGATGATTGGAACTTAAGTGCTAATTAATACTATTAACCAAGTGCCTTAGGGCAGAGAAAACTTCCATATCAATAGTAGTTACTATAAATAGTTCCTTACATACTAGGAATAGATTAATGTAAGAGGAAAAAAGGTATAAAATAAAGAACCCTCTAGTATTGAGTAGATAGTAAATCATAGTTATTAAAATGTAATGCGCAATATTTGTTTAAGAAACAGGTGTGATGTAAAATTTTAAGCTAATTAGTCTAGTAATCTAATACCAAAGAATAACAAAAGAAAAATTGGTAAATAACATTAAATTAAAAAAAGAAATAAAAAAAATATACGATTTGGTTGGCAGCGTTGTGAGTCGCGGTCAAGGGGAAAAGGGGTAAGGAGTTAACAAACAGCCCTTTGCATAACAATATTTACAGTTTATGGCCAGGTAAGAACAGATGAGGAGTGAGGACGTGATAGAGTTGAGGCTCTTTTCAGGGCCATAAAACAAATGCAACTCAGATCGTAATTTTACGTAAAAAGATCGAGAGTCTAGTAGTTGGCATTGTAGGAGATATGGTGGAAATATAAGTAAAATTAGTTAGAAAGTTTGAAAAGTTCGGTTAATAAGAAGATACGGCGCTCTAGGCTGGTTTTTAGAGATCGAAAAGTTGGAAGAATAGAATTAAACCACACGATGTCTTTGTTGAGATTAGACGAAGAGTCGGGAGCGGAGTTAGGAGGGATGGGCTGGAAGTGAGGAGGCAGCATATTGGGTGGGTAATGATTAAAATGCTGGTTTGGTAAGGGTTGCGGAAAAGATGGAAACGAAGAAGAGTCGGGAGGATTGGCCAGTGGGGTTGCGTTAAGAGAAGTTGAACGAGACAAATGGTTGCGTACGTAGGTGGATTTTCACAAATTCGTCGTTAGTGGCTGGAGAGGAGACACTTTACAGTAACTGCACTAGAAACTTGTTCACTATGCGCACGATTATTAGTGGTTGCACTTTTAGTGCTGAATATTTTCGCACTGCTTTTACTGGAGGAGGAAGTGGAGACATTACTCACCAAAGGTGGCGGACGCGAAGCGGAGGGTGGCAGAGTAGAGGTCCGATGAGCTGGAGGAGCGGCAGTGCGAGGCGATGAGTCGATACGGTGATTCGCAGTGGTGGAGAATGTTTGCGGAGGAGTATTAGAGGCTGCTGCTGCGGCGTACGACGGCGGTGGATAAAGTTGAGGCAAATGTTGTGGGAACGGGAAAGAGTAGTAATGGATGTGGATAAGGATATTGGTTATAAGGTACTTGAGGAGGAAGAGGAGGAATTTGAGAAGAGATGAGGCAGGATGAAGGGCCCAAAAGAGGCTGATTCGGGGTCGGGGGCGGCATGATGTACACCCCCGACGAAACTGGAATGTTGCACTTCGGAGTTAAGGGAACGTGATGACACTAACACAGTATTAATGTAAACTTTGCTAGGTAGATATCTCTTGGCCACAGTTACGCACAAGCGGCACACTCCCATGAGCTTGCATCTGCGCACTCATCATACACAGCCCGGATAATCTATCATCCGTCATAGTTGATCTTAACCATGTCTTAACTCTGCGTAACATATCAAATGGCCTCTCAACTCTGCATGTAGTCGCAGGTAATGTTAATAAGACGAGAATTGCCTGGTGAATGGATGGGAAAAATTCAGTACTTGAAAGTAAATCAAATAATTGTGTGTTGATGTCTTGTATTGCTAATGCAGACCAAGAATCAAACCAAGCCATTGCTTCAGTTTCAAAATTTTCTATATTGTATATGTGATGGACGATAGACATTTGCTTCCTGAAACGTTCATGATCAAGCTTTGCAATCCTAGCAGGGTGAAGTGAGAAAAGGTTAAATCGTGCACTGTTAATTTCAGAGAAGTGTCTTATTATAGAATTATATGGAGAAATATAATTTGCCGAAAGTAGTCTTAGACATTTGATGTTCCAGGATCACTGCAATGTGTCTGTCTTCCACACGGACGTAGCACAGTGGGCTGGATGTTCAGTTTATCAGCTGACATAGTTACCTTATCAAAAACATCACGGGACCCCATTGTGCTGCGGCATTCTTTGGGATTCACTGTGTTAGATTATGACTCTTGATGAGCGACTCGAGAAACTAGCAAACAACGGAGGACTGCTGCACTAACTCGACTGCCGTGAAGGTAAAATCCTGCTGGTTTTCAAATCTTGGGGATACATGTCCCCAAAATATAGCGTTGCTACTCCGGATTTTCCCTAGAGTTTTTATACAACTTTCTCTCCTTGTAACTTCACGAAATAAATGTTTCCACCTTTGGTTCGGTGTCTTATCGAGATTGGGATTATTAGGTTCGCGAACAACACAGCGGGGAACTACCTGCACACGTCGTTGACAGTCAAAATATTGGTGTAGGGTGTGAGCAAGGTAAACAATACTAAACTTGCCTTGACAAGAGAGTCCAATCTTTGCTTCATGAGAAAATTTTCCCCTTAGGGGTTCCCATATCTCAGCGGAACTGATCGACGAATGATATCTTTGTTACTAAAAATTATTTGTCAATTTTTACTTTCTTCGTAGACGAAGTGTAGAGACAAAATAAAAATTTAATAAAAGAATTTTTTCTGTGACAATTAAACAAGAATTTACAAAAGGCGTCACAACAGCCGATTCAAGCGTCAGATGTACCAATTTTGGCCATGTGCGATGTTTCATAAGAACTACAGTATTTGTTCTTTAATGTAGGTACACATGTCATGGTATATGAAACTAAAAATTATTGAAATAATCGTAGCTGCAAGTATTGTGATTACTAAAAATATTTTAAAAATTATTTTTGGCTTATTCAGGTGTCAGCACTTAGCAAAAAACAATATTCGATTATATACGGTCGGAAATGTACATTTCAACTCGAAAAATTATTACATGAATTATAATAAAATAATTTTATTGTTGACAGTGACTGGGTTTATTATATGATTACATTTTTGTAAAATGCAGGGGGGAGGGGCAAGTGCCCCCTTTTGCCCCTTATTGCGGACGCCCATGAAAGTGGCCCTCCGAAGGATTCGCAACCACCGATGCGGCCCACACTGCTTTAATCGATAAAATACAGGAATCTGAAAAAGTTATCTGATCAAATTTCTTTAAAAAAATTTAAACAAATAATGCTAATTTCTTATTCCATGCTCTGATTATTTCGTTGCGATTTCCTTGCTATTATTATTACTACATGATTATACGGGAAATAGCGAGAAGATGTGGTGTTTAACCAACCATAGGCTGCGTGAAAATAAGATTGTGTCGGGTATTTTTACGTCTCTTCCTATCTTTGCGACGCCTTCTCACAACTGAAGCCATCTTAAGATATCATTGGAACATTTTCAAATAATTGTGGTATGAATTTGGCGCTCACCTCGTTTGCACTGTTTCGGTCTTGAAAATCGCGTGCGTATTGTCCAATTTTTTTGCAGAGAGATTTTCGCCTTTTATAGAAGAAGTAATTGCTGATACTATAGTTAATGAAGCGTACAATTGCTATTAATTAGGCCTGTACTGATTGATTTAGTTAATCTAGACAGTTTTTCCCTTATACAGGGTTGCCCTCTTCGCTGAGAAATTAAAGAGACCTGCTTCGGCTCCAACACGATTCAATGCACTTAAGAGCGGGCTTACGATTAGATAGCCGTGACTTTTCTGGCCTTGGGACTTAATACAAAATCCCGGCCATAGGTTGATTAAATCGTCGATGCCCTGGATTCGCCTCTGACTCTCTTTAGCCCACCTTACTATTCCCCGGTTTTCAAATCAAACGCGATAGGGGTCGTTCCATTCGCCCGGCTTATAAATGCGCGAAAAACAGGTCCGCCGAAAATCTATTTATTTCACGAGCGGGGAAGGAAAACGAGGCCGTGGAATGGGCGTGGAATTCGAAGAGGAATGCACGAAAGGATGGCGGAAAGAGAGTGAGGGAGGGTGGAGTGTGGGGCTCACGAGCATCCGTGGAAAGAGAACGGGTCGAAAGGGGTGGAAAAGGGAGAGGGAGGCGGAGAACTGAATTAAATTGAAGGAAGGAATTGGGGGGATGGTTTTTGGGGAGAGGCTCTGGAAAGGATGGCGGGAGGTTATTTACATCTCCACGGGGCGAGGTCTTGTTTCGGGTTCACTGCCCCACACCGCTGACCGCGGAGGCGATCCGCTGAGAAAGTGACGGCAAAGGAGCTCTTAGTAGATTGAAAGAAGGACCGTTGAATTATATAAGCTAAGGAAAACCGGCCAATAGGAGCTTCTTCCTCTGTGTGCGGCTATATTTTTTTTCAAATTCTTTGTATATACTTTCCAACCGTTAAGAGTTTAAAGTTTTAGGCGGTTGACTGTTGTTTCGGAACGTATGTTAGTGTATTTCTGTACTTCTAGATTAAATTGTACATATAATCGAGAGAATCAAATGGTTGCAATATATATTTTGCGAAAAATAAGTCTTATTGTTAGACGAACATACATTTGGGTCTCAAATATCTTTTCTGTCCATTTACAGCTGAAGTATAACTGTAATAATAGCATTATTTCATAAAAAGATATTTTAAGGATATCTTTGAATGCTATTTTTCTACATTATCTGCAAAATCATATGAAAAGCATGCAACATGAAATTAATATAGAACTACTACTTATTCTGAATAGCCAAATATATTTTGGAACGGATAATAACGATAAGTTAATATTTAAAATGCATTGTTTATTCATTCTTGGAATGCTAGAATGTGATTAAAAAATCTGCAATGAAACCTTACTATTCTTATCAAAATCATTAACTGGTTATCCGGTAATAAAATAATTCAGCGAATTTATGAAATTTTATTGCAGATTTGTAGTAAAACGTGACAAAGATAGGATCTGTCCAGCATTAATATCTTTATTACGAATAGTATTAGTGATTGTTGTACAGTACTTCGTTTGGCTGCGAGTTTTTCCGTATATGTTCAGGTTGACACTAAGATTTCAAATTCACAGCAAACAACGTATTTAAAATTTCCCAGCATGTAAAATTGACTTTGAATCGTAATTATTGAAATGGTATAAAATTTTAACAAAAAAGAAAACTAACAAAAAATTAACAATTTCTCAATGTTGATCACAATAGATAAAAGTTGTTTTTTAAGTATCAAATTATTAAATAGTCACGTGTTCTAAGGGACAGTAAATTTCACCTGCATGGGATACCCGTAATGAAGATGACTGCCTTGATGACTTCTAGCCAGGATTATTAACAATGATAACGTTAAACCCATTAAATTTAAGATGAAAATAATCGCTGGCGATATTAATAATACGAAAAACAGTACGTGAAGAAGGAAGCGCCTAAATTTGTAGGCGGAAGAGTGCTATATGTTGTTATGGGATCTCTGAAGAGCTAAGAGAGGTGGCACGGAGGGGAAGGCTCGGGATGTATAAATGAAAAAATGGAAAGGTTTAGGAAGAATGGTGGAGAGAGGAAAGAGGTTACGAGGGAGAGAAAGGGTAGGGGAAATGAGTGGATTAGGGTGCGCATTTGACTAAGGGAGTGTTTTAAGAAGGGCCTCGGTGTTCGAGTGAATAGCCAATCTCGCTCTCGACCATCCCCAAGGCCCTTCCATTCTCACCCTTTACCGGTCGACAGGAGCCCACACGATTTCAGTCTCATATTTACTCGGCATCTTGTCGTTATCAAACGAATAGTTCTTATGTTGCTCGTATTATAGAAGTTAATTACATTAACATTCTCCGGATTATGTTTTGATCGTATTTGTGATACGGAAACACCAAAAAGTGTGATATTTTTTCCTTTTAAAGATTGATTTTGCTCAGAAGACATATACCTAACGGTATAACTACATTACTTAAATCACTGAAATATTGAAATATAACGCAGTTAACCCAAGATTTCCGTAATAATATCGATTCGATCAATGTGCAAGTAAGAAATGAAAGTGGCTTTAAAAGTGTTAATACTAGCGAATTGATATAATGGTAAGGGAAAGGGAGGGCGGGGGATGAAGAGAGGGAGAGAGAGATGGTGATAGGAGAGAGTGTTGGGAGTTTAAAAGAATGAAGAGGACTATAAGGATAGGTTGAGGTATGGAATGAATAGGAAGTGGTGGGAGGGAAATAGGCCTGAAGGGGGAGTTAGAGAAGAGGGAGGAGTCAGAAGGGCATGCGGGATGGGGAGAATTAATAGCAAGGAATGGGGGAGGGAGGCGGATGAGGGAGAAGCGAGGATTATAAGGCCATGGAATCATGAAGAAGGCCAGATGCACACAATTGCCATCTCATGCAGTCCGTTCCAACGCTAAATCTTCCTCATAGACGGAGCAGTTGTTTAGCTCGTTGAGAATAAAGCATACCTTTCTGGAAGCAAAGAAATTGCCTCATAAGCATAATTTAGATAGCAAATAAAAGTACTATATGGAGGTATGGATGCTTTTTTGTTTTTATTTGAAGCTAGATTTGTTCTCCGTTTAAGGACTTCATTTGAAAGAGGTACTACTGCGCTGAGCTAAAAAATGAATTATTTTTTTCGTGCATCTGTTTGAATTCAGAGACAATTTTTAAAAGAAAACATTCTACTGTAAATTTTCTGAATTTGTGTAGTGAGAGTTTTTAAGTATCACGTACGTATAAATTGTCTATTTAGATTAGTACTTTGCGATTTTACTAGATATTTTTTAACTTTTCCACACACTAAATACTTGATTAAATTTTATCTTTCGAAAGCTCCTTACCCATTTTCCCCTAAATTAATATATTCACTTATGTTTAGTTGGTTTTATGATGAGGAAGGTTACTGATATTTAAAAGTTGTCATTTCTCATTGATGATAATATAGTTTTGGCAGGAACCTGGTAGTTACCTGACTTCTCAAAAATTTTATGCATTCAATACCTTTACACCTTTATAATAGAATTAAAATTATTTGAAATACCGAGTCTAGACATATCTGATGAAATAAAAACACGTACTTTCTCCATGTGGTAATGGGTCATTGGAAGAGCGCGAGTACCAAAACCTTTCCCTATATTTACGCATAAATACTTCCGCCCTAATGTAGGATTAGGGAACAATTCAAAGCAATGGAATATCTGAGGACCATAAGTATCTTAGAATTCGACTAAGGTTAATAAGCTTTCTAAAAACGAGATGGAAAAGTAAATTCCATAAATGGAATACATAGAAATTTCAAAAGCGTAATTTATAGGAAATTCGCATGAAACGGCATTTAAAGATTCTTGAATTTTTATTGCCGAAATTAACGTAGTAATTATGTGGTTTCGCGGACGGTTTTGTGGCATATCTTGTACTCTATCCGAATAATGTATAGCTTACAGATTATATAAGAGCTAGGAAGAGAAAAATATGGTGTTTAATTTTTGCTTGCCGAGAGAACCGTCTTAGCGATCGATGTAAACAAAATATGCGATGTTTTGTTCGGGGTTTTCTCGATTTTTTATCTCCGAAACTAGAACTCGTAATTATGTGATCTCGCTGACATCTTTATGGTAAATGAAGCTCTCTATCCGAATAATTTTTTTAATCCATACTTTACAGATCATATACGTATTAGCTAGGTAGAAGAAAATATAATATTTAATGGTTGCTTGACGGATACGAGTATAAGTTTATTAAAGTAATTATGTAAAGTGTAAGTTCAAATTTACGGATTCAGTTGAAAATCACAATTGGGCTATAAATTTTAATAACGATCACTCCTACTTAATTTAATTAAAATCCGTACAGTGGTTTAGGTGATGGAAGTTATGACGAACGGACGGAGCGACGAGACGGGCCCATAAGGCGTTCCGCTATACTACCGCTTCATCGGTAAAGTACGCCTAACAAGGGACTTTAAACAATCGCCTGGGTATTAAAGGTTTATACGATCGATTCGGTATACTAGTTTGGGTATGCTTTTGTTCACCGACAAGTCAAGTTTTTGTTATTGATAGGATATGTTTGAATCAGTCGGCTGGAACATTTAGTAAAAAAGTCAACGAATATCACTAAAGCTGTTGAAGTTAATCAGTTTTAAACTGTGAGAACAATGACTAACTCTATTATTATTATCATGTTATAATTATATAGTATTCTTTTTATGTACTTACGCCAATGATATATTATGAGAGCTAAATTATTAGCAGCATTCCTAGCAAGAATCCTTATCTTCTCCCACTTTAATCTTCTGTTAGCGAATTCTCTTGGACGATACTTTAACGCAGGCATGCCAAACTGGCGGTCCTTAATGTGCCTTGCTGCGTCCCGAATGCTAATTTTTGTCACAATTAAATCGCTCGATATTTTTAAATAAATATTTACTTTATTTCTGTGAAAAGGAGACAAGATTTTTCATAGTTTTTAAGGTACAATAAGAATGCGTTTTCTAAATTAAACAACTGTAATTCTAATGCGGCCTTTCTATACCACTCATCGCTTTAATGTCCATGTGCCTCTCCGAGTTTGACATACCTGCTTTAACCCATGTGACACAGTATTTGCTAATTTAATTATTTATTCCTTATTTTTCCTGGTCTTAGCCAGAAACCAATCGTTGTTTCCATAAGCTGCGCGTAGTATGCACTACATTTAACTACGTAACTGTATTTATTTCCAGAATTACTTTTTTGTGAACTTTCAGTAGCTGCTATTGAAACTGCCTAAAATTGGTCAGAAAGTTATTAGCATTGTGAGTCTTTTATGACTATTTATTAAATACAACTAATAAAAATAATTTTTTAAGTCAATTACTTATATAAAGCTCACAAAAAGTGTAAAATAGAAATATAATAATTTTGTTATTAATAACTTATATAAAATGCACTGAATGAAAAAAATAATTTAAATTATTGAATCAATAGAGAAATTGAATATATCAAAGTTATGTTGCAATTCTAAAAATTAGTTCAGATGTATTTAAAAAAATTTTGTTATAAAAAGTATATCACTATTATTCAATGAGTTCTTTATTTTGTTTTATTTATAATGATTTGTAAGTGAATTTCTAGAAGTTTCAAATGCTTTTTTCATTTATTATTAATAATGATACTATTATTAATCTATTCCGAAAAAAAGTCTTAAGGTACACTTTCATGAATAATTTAGGATGTCAGTATATGAATCAGTTGACAGTTTTTAGGAATATACTTATTATATCGCCAGTTCAATTAATGAAATCGGAAATCCCGCAATAGAACACAAGTAATAATTGTACGCGAGAGGAAACCATGTTTTTCGCACCATGACCTTGAAAACTGTATTTGCTTTATTTTTCAATTTGAATATTCGTGCAATTCACTATAATATTTATAATAGTTTTGTCAAATATCAGTCGGAAACAGCCTTCTAGGAGCTTCAAAACAAAAACCGAACACTGGAATAATAAAAATCTACGAACCTTGTAGGATCAGAGTCAGCGAAGAAACCAATAATTTCAGAATAAAATACGAACGTCTGCACAAAGAAAAAAGCGCTGATTTTCGTAACGTACAGCGCAGCACTCTCTTAGAAAAAACGTCCAAACTCAAAGGACTACCACAGAAAACTGAAAAATTTTAGCAGAATATGTTTCAAACACGTGCCATTCTAGCTACTGAAAGGGAGGGGTCATAAAATATAAGGCGGAAGGAACCCTGCCATAAACCGTAGCCTGGGGTGTCCACAGCACCCAAATGTGACTTTGGCTGCATCATTAACAACTAGATTTAAATTAGGCGCCGAACAAGGAACAAACATGGCACAAGAATTTTTGTTTAATATTCTTTGTTGGAGACCAATATGCTTTCCGCACATAAACAGCATCTGAAAAAATAATGTTGCAACAATAAAAAAATTTGATGTGACCACCACATGACTTTCTCCATATACTTTTGTAAAAACAAGTTAATACTATTCTATCTCTCAATGGAAAAAAGAAATATATACAACTATCAATTAAACAAGAGAAATTTTAATTAACTAAAAGTTTTCCCAAATAAGATTTGCAGCCTAAACTAACATATTTTGTAACAACGAGCATTATGAGCCTACTTTCTCTGTACTTCGTATATGGAGAAAGTGAAAATAGGAATATCTACCTGCTCAACCTTCAAGCTCCCGAACTTTTGCTACTCTAAAACTCCTTTGTTTTTCCTAAATTAAAAGATCACCGAAAATTATCGAGATGATGTGAAACCTTGATGCCTTCACTTGTGATTTATTGTAGATCAATGATTCCCAACGTGGGCGATACTGCAGACTAAAAGTTAATTTATAGATTGATACATTTCGCAATTCTATCGCAACAGTTGAACTATTTTGAACAACAAAGTAGTTTTAGTAGAAATTTTTCACTTTATCTTCACAATAATTTCTAAGGCTGGATCACCTATAGTACTTAAATCTTCCCTACCCCTTGTGTCATGCAACCTCGCACGCCTTTCCATTAACAGTTTTAGCGCTCCTTTAGTTGCGTCCGGGGCAGCCGTCCCGCTTGCCCCGCCCTAGTTACTGTACTGATTATACGTATACCGAATAAATAAATTTTATGAGTTCTTTGTCGAATACTCAGCACTTGTACTTGTCTTTTATTTCAAATGAGACTAAAATATTTAAGGACCTGTTTGTATTTGAAATTGCAGTGTTGAAAAAGTGGTGTAGTGGTTAGGACGCTGGCTACTACTCGCCCGATGCTTGACAAAGTCATCGGGTACGAATCCTGCGCAAGTAGGATTTTTCCAAGGTCGCCCGGCCCCCTGTTTGTGTGGTTTGAGGAGACCGCGCAAATTCAGCTGTTCCGTCCTTCGGAAGGGACGTTAAGCTGTTGGCCCCCCTGGTGTTCTTCGTAAGAGCAGGCAAATGCCGGCACCGGGTTTCCCTTCTCCCTTCCCTGGCTATTCATTGCACTACCTCTGAGATACCCATTTGTGCAGTAAGAGAGGCGAATTGGCTGGGCACTCAAACTCAAACGAGCGTGAGGTGGTTCGAATCCTGCTAAAGGTAAGAAATTTTTCTGATGTCGAAGGGCTTGAATAAAAAAAATATCTATTTATATACGAGTTGTCGGTGCTTTAATAATGCAAGCGCTAAAATATGTCCATATACCAAAGTCTAGAATCGTAAAATCTCCAGGGCAACAGAATTTCAGCCACGTGGAACATATATGCGTTAGATAATATATTCCATGAGTAAGAGCAGAATATTTATATTTTCCTTGAAATAATGGCAACTATCCGTAATTTCCAAATTCTCTAGCAATCGGCTCGGGTCCAAGTTTCCGTATTTTAAGTTCCGTCACTCAGATCGCACTGCATGAGCAATAAGTATAATTATCATTAATACAATACGCTAACATTAAATGTATGTAAAAATTAGGGTATTTTGTATCAAGATTATGGCTCCATTGTCCATGTATTCAGCATGAATTGGATAAAAATCGCGAGATAGTTATGACGCCATTATATTTAACAATTGAAAAGAGTTCAAATTTCTCGAATAATTATAAAACACTTTTCACGTTTTACCCTCGCCGCTATCAGGGTTGTTTTTCCGATTGTGATCCCTTATAGTCCTAGAGAAAAACAAACCTATTAATTCCTTCCTATAGTCGATATCCCAAATTTATTCATCGTATTTGTGCTTTCAGTAGTACGTGAGAATTAAAATTATCTATGTTACCGTCAATCACAGTGCGTGATGCAATTAGTGTATTGGATACAGTAAAATCTTACATATTATCGTAGGAATATATTGGTGATGATATTTTCATAATATGCATTATATTTAAATTTAGAGTAAGTTAACGTATATGCTTATGGGAATAAACTTGATGTTAATTAAATTAAAGAAAAATTAAAAAATATATTTTCATAACTCGAATTTTCTATAACTCAAATAATTTTTGCATTCCCTTGAGATTCGAGTTAAATAAATTCCGCTGTATATATATATATATATATATACAAATATATAAAAAATATATTTTTTTATTTTTAATATTATATAACTCGAATAATTTTTACTTTCTCTTGACACTTGAGTTATGGAAATTCGAATTCGTTATGACGGCATTAATTTCCATTAAAAGCATTAAATCTCTACAATCGTCACGTATAATATCAGATCCCTTCAAAAGCAATGAGCAATGCCATAATCTTTAAAGATTTCCATTGTTGAAAAGAGGAAAAATTCAAACTTTTGCTAATTTGGTAGGTATTTAAATTCTGCCTTCAAAAATTAAGACCTCCGTTCTTTCAGTTAGGCAACTGTTCATCTCCGGAATTCTTATCTCAATTTTAAGTAATTTAAAAATGCATTTTTAGAATGCCTTCCACTGAATCCCTTGCATTTCTTATGGGGTATTGATGAAAGATTGGGGTTAAAACACCCCTTAATTATAAACTTTTTTTAATTTTTCTGGTTGGCAGTGACTAAAAACCTATGTCATTTATAATTCATAGTTTATCAATGATAGATAAAATTGAAAAACAAATTAGTAGAGCATTATCAGGTTTAAAATATTATAAACTGTCAAAATCTCTTTCTGACATATTTTTCATGTATTTTTTTAAAATAATAGAATTTAATAAATATTATTGTTTATACGCTAATATGTATGGATCAGCTGTAAAGCTGCTAAAGTGTAGTCGAGCAGAAATGAAAATAATCCATTCGTTCACTCGTCTATGCTCAAGCCGAGTTCGGTAATAATCATCTCCATGGCAACAATTCGATAAATGCGATTTAAAACGCAACGTTTTAACAGAAATTTAAGAAAATATAATCAATCATCAAGCATTGGTGATAAGAATTAGAATCTAAATTCTTTTTCCATTAGAACAGTACAAACCTCGCTCCGATATCACAATTTTAAGATATTTTAAAGTATTAAAGAAAACATCTCTGCACGATGGATTTGAGATTTCCTATGTAAAACAAATATGGAAAAAACTATCCTGGAATCGAACCCGGGACTTTAATCTTCGCCAAATAAAATAATACCCGTAGGTGGGCCCTGGCAGCATGAGCCTCATACCAAGTTTCATGAAAATCGGTCCATTGATGCAAAAGTTGTGTGTAGGGGACACACACACAGACAGGACCATTTCATAAGGCTATGCATCCTTTGGAAACCAGCCTAAAAATGACTTCGTCGTCTTCGACGTCATCGGTAGGTGGAAAAGCGGAACTGTAATGCTATTTTTAACAAACTTTCCGAGTAGCTAGAAGATTTAAATTTGGTGGGAATGTTCGGTTCTTAAAGTAAAAGCCATTTACGGAAATAAAATTTTCAAAATCGACCCAGGCTCGATTCTTGAGAATGATTTCCATTCCCCATAAGATAACGTGGAGAAATCGATATTTCGACCTGCAAGCTTATTTTCTTTTGCTTATTAAAATTCACATATTTGACCTTCGATCTCCGGACTAGGACTGCATTAAAGAAAAATGACAATAGTTTATTATTCTTATCGTCTTTTATCGCCTTTGAATTGAAATCTCTCGAATTTAACGTTTTAATATCATATTTTGACCAAATTTAGCGTTTTTAAGGAGAAGTCGCCTTGCCAACCGACTGCATTGTTGAACTCGAAATCCTATTACCTACTCTCACATATGCTCCCGTTCCCTCCGGACCTCCATGAACACTCCCAGCTCAATTCATAAGTATCAGAGATATCTCAGAATTAGTTTTTACTTTCTCCATGTATAGAGATAGCATAGAGAAAGTATTGTTTTCATGAAAATATTCGAATTCGAGAGTTCAACGGAAATACACGTTTTGCGGTCCCCTGAACACGTTTTGACTATTTTCGCGATGATGTCTGTGTGCCTGTCGGTCTGTGTTTCTGTCTGTCTGTATGTGATAGGATTCTTACTCTCTCCATATGTAGTATAGGTAGTAGTATATGAAAAAATGCACAAAAGCTGAAATGATTGTGTTACCTTATGGCACAATTTTATTCCCCGAAGTCGTTTGGCGTAGCCCGGGCATCGCCAGGTACTTTCAGCTAGTGTGTATATATATATATATATATATATATATATAAATATATGTGTGTGTGTGTGTTTATAATGATGGCATATCATACGTAAGAAACGTCAATATAGTATAGATAAATGTGAAGTTAATATAAAAGTTATTAAAAACTGATGTTGCAACTAAAATATATTTTGTAGTTTCTTTAAACACCGAGATTTTGTTTAAATCATTTTGAGATTAGCGTGATCAATCTTGGTATCATTTAAGATTTTAATGATAGCTGATGTAGCATTGAAAACTTGCTACATAGAAAATGACCATTTTTACCTACTAGAATTTTATAGATTGAGATACTCATCTGTACAAATGCTTAGCACATTTTCAGCCACTAAAAGTCCAACTATCTATAACAACTTTCATAAATTGTGGTTAAATTTTTCTCATGTAATTAGGTATTCTTTGAAATTATATGTTTTTCATCAAAGTTATAATGAAATTATTTCTTCTGAAATTTTAAGTTCCTTTTATAATTTCTGCAGTATTGCTTGTATAGTTGATGCTAATGAAATTCTACCATATAATAATTTATTTTAAAGATTCAATAAAAATTGTTTGCTATCATAAGTTCTATAATATTTTTGTTAGATTAATAGGAATATCACCGAATGCTTGTGTGAAAATATGAGAATGCTGGCTCTACCTCTCAATTTAATCTTCATCGAAATCAGAAAAAAAATATTTGTAAATGAGATTTTCAAAACATTTTGTCGAAAAATAGAGCAGCATGGATGGATTTAACTTCACTATGACGTCTTGTGGACTGATTCTTATTTTGATATTACTATTAAAAAATGTATATTTTTAGGGGATTCTTTTTTCCGCGCAGCACAAATAATTTCCAAATGATCGATAAGATATTTATTTTCAACACAATAGAAAAAATAATTCGTACACTTCATGTTTTTTCCTTTCGACACTTCTAATATTTCGCGCATTTAATTTTCCTCCCGCCGTCGACTCAAACTTTAAAATCCACTTTCCACGTTCCAAAATTCCCTTTTGCTTTTAATAATCCCCTCGTATCCACACTCCCCCTCCTCGGCGACCCTCCATCTGCTCTTGCATCTTACGGCGGATTTCATCCCACCTACACTTCCCCGTTTTCTCTCCCATACCCTCCATACCATACCTCCACACACTCATGTGACCCAGACTCTCCTCTACCCTCCTCTCCTGCATCCTCCTCTTCTCCTGCCTCCTCCTCCTCTCCTGCCTCCTCTCCTGCCTCCTCCTCCTCGCCTGCCTCCTCCTCCTCTCCTGCCTCCTCATCCTCTCCTGCCTCCTCCTCTCCTGCCTCCTCCTCCTCTCATTCCTCCTCCTCTTCTCCTGCCTCCTCCTCCTCTCCTGCCTCCTCATCCTCTCCTGCCTCATCCTCTCCTGCCTCCTCCTCTTTTCCTACCTCCTCCTCCTCTCCTGCCTCCTCCTCTCTCTCACCGCCCACACGGCACATTTTAGACCCTCCCAACACACACTGAATCAGCCCTGCTTACTTCTCCTCACCAATTCCCTACACCTCTTTCTCCCTTTTCCCCTCCAACTTCCTCCACACCCCGAGACGTCACCATGGTGATGCCTCGCTGTCCTCCCCCTTTTCTCTCTTCCTGCTCGTCCACACCCCCCCTCGCCCTTCCACCCCCTTTAAAACCCTCCTCTCCTCCCGTCGTCATCCCCCCGAGCTATTTTATTGGCTGATCGATGCGCAAGAAGACCCATTATGTAAATTATTTCGCAGGGGAGTGCGGGCGAGAGATGGAGATGGGGGTGGAGAAGGAAAGGTTCGGGGATGTGACGGAGGAGAGAGGGGTGCGGGAGTGTGCGTATCCCTCTCGGGTGAGAGGGCGCGAGCGAGAGGGAGTTAGGATTCGAGGAGGGCTGTTTTGGGATGGAGTAGAAATCTCTCTGTGCGGTTTTTGCGTGGGTTTTTAAAGGAGTGTTTGGGATGGGTTGGCTCTGGAGATTAGATTCCGGATGGGGAAGTAAGAGAGAGAGAGCAGGGAGGGAGGTTGTTGGGCTCTGGGTGCCGCGCGATGGACAGAAGGGGAAAGAAAGGGAGAGTGTGTAGGTTTGTGACCCGAGGGCTAGTGGAGATAGCAATGGATAAGAACGAGGCTGCATGCCTTCCTTTTCACGGAGAGCAGAGGGAGATATCTGCCTTTTGAAGCCAAAAAGTGCCCTCGGCCGAGCGTCGGTGTATTGGGCAAGGTGCTTCTGTTGATAGCGGTCCTGTATTCGCCAGAGGCGTGAAGGAAAGAGATAGAGCCGTATAGATGCAGCGTCCGGGAATATCGGAACGGGATTTTTTGCGTGACTCTTCCTTTCATCCATCCTCGCTTTCATTGAACATTTGAAATTATGAATTTTTTTCGTCCTAACTTTTAGAAAATTCCATTCTACTGTCGATCGCTACAAAGTGATTGTATACCATATACATTTATGGCACAATTGGAAAATCCTCAACATATTTTCACTCTTGTCAGTTTATGAAATGCGCGTAGGCACGCGATATTTCATTTAATTGTTTCATTTAATCTGCAACAAACGCTGCTAGAAGAATTATTTTTCATGTTTACGCCGCGTATAAATTATTCTAATGATTATTAAAGCGGTACAAAGTAATAATTAGTTTTGTAAGCGGAATTTTCTGATGAGGTACGTCGAGCGTTGCCTCAAATTCAGATCTTTGAATCTTATTTCATTCGTTACTTGTCTGTTGATGGAACGCTGAGGAATCTTAGAAGTACAGTGGAACTTCCATAACTCGAACGTCTATAACTCCAAGTGAATTAATTTTACCTGGCAAAATCGAAATGAGAAAAACGTATTTCCATAATTGGAATTTTCAATAACTCGAATGTTTTTGTTTCCCTTGAAGTTCGACTTATGGAAGTTTCACTTGTAACTTGGCCTTAGGAAAGAATTTAATTTTAGCTGCTCTAGATGGATGCAATTAAACATGCCGAAATCATACTTTTGATTACTAAATACTTATTTAAAGAACCATTTGTCCCGTGACATAACTTAAGAAATTAATCATCCGTCGTATAAAGGAATAAAATGTTCTTACTGGCACCTTCATCTACTTTTTTAAAACCCTTTTATTATGGTCGTATACTTGGCATTAAAATGATCATACCATGTTCATTCTCAAACTTTATGCCAACCAGGAACATTCTTTTTTGATTCTCCTCCACCTGGCTCACGCTAAGACTTATGAATTATCTCAAACACAACATCACATCGCGTTGTTCTTTTGGATTTATTTGTCTGGCGTTTTAAAAATGTGTCGAAGGCATTTTCACAGTCCTCCGACTATAAGGAGAGCGTTCTCAGCCCATATATCCCAACCCTCTAGCCGCCCGCCTAACCACACCTCCCTGCACTTCTCGTGATTGATTGGTTTCTGGAAGAGAGCTGGCCCTTGCCCCGGGGTCGGCCTCCCCCTCCCCTCACTCCCCACCCCTCCCCTCACCATCGACTCTCTCACCTTCACTCTCGAAACATTGTTTCTTCTCTTTCTCTCTCTCTCTCTTTCCCACCGCCCAGCGAAACCCCTCGCATCCATATCCCCTTTTCTGTCCGTATCCCACCGTAGCGGAGATGATCCTCATTTATTTTCCGCTCTTCACGCATCGATTCGAGCAACTTTTAGTTTATAATGTTTAAATAAAGAACTCTCCTCGGACGATTTTGTCAACATTTGCAAAATTTTTATATAATTCACTTCGAAATTGCGTTCCGAAAATGTGCGCAAATATATTGTTTCAATTTGATTTTAATACAGAAGACAAAGCTACTGAAAAACATTACGCAAATTTTTAAGGTGTTATATCTCCCCATTCGGATTAGAATCGAAAGATTCGGCCAATAAAAATGACAGATATTAACTAAACATTGTATTAAGCCTTGTAGCGAGTAATTTGAAAAGATATAGTCTTTGCTTAACGCGAAAGGTAGAATTACCAAAAGTTCGTATCCAAGAAATATTCAGAATTCCCTTTAATGTCTCTTTTCTTGAAATTTGATAAATGACTTTGGTAAATTTTTATACGATAATTAAAAATATCAAAGGTGATGGCAATTGCATAAGTAGTTTTTATAAAAAGGCAATTTTAAAATATTACAATTCTTACTAATATCAGTATCCCGTCAAAAATGACACGTAGGAATTAATGAAGGATTAAATTAAAATTAAAACAATAAGCAAAGCTTTAATTAAAAATAATAACCCAAATAAATCCATGGCTCGTTTAAACATTTATCGAATCTTACAAAATACATGTCAATTATATCCTCATTACTTCGCTTTAACGATTTTAAACGTTGATTAAATTTACTTACAGAATTCTCCAGAATCTTTTCTTGGGAAAACTTTTTTTAAAATAACAGAAATGCTGTTGAAAATAATATCTTAAACTTGTTTGTTGTAAAAAAAAACTAAATTGCATACAAAAATTGAAAAACGGAAATATGATGAATATTTCTAATATAAACTCGGCATTAAATTTTTTTTATAAAAAAATATAAAAATGTAATATAATCTTTTGAAAAGATTTTTTAATTGTGACGGAAAAATATTAATTTTTATTTTCATTGCAACGATTACAGCTCTATTATTGACGTAGGTCTATACAATACACAAGTAGACTCATTACGACTTAATTTAATCTGCATAACTCATGAAATAGCATTCTATGCCAAATATTAATTATTTAGTTAAATACGTAATGCTGTCCCATATTTAAATCCAATTTAGTATGCATAATCCCATGAAGATAGCAGCAATATGCTTGCTCTTAACGACAACAGCGTGGCAGAATGAAACAAAAAGGGTTTTATGTTAATAGTTTACAAACTCATTCAAAACTAAAACGATTATTTTTTAATGGAAGCAATAATAGGGGTCTGATAAATCCACTTGTGTAAATTCAAATTCAGAACTATTATCTTAATATATAATTTTTTCGTTTTTTTTCATTCTGCCTGTCTCGCACAAAAAACATTTCACTATTTTTTCCGCACTTTTACTGATTGATTTGAAATATTTTTCAAGATATTCATCATATCTTCTCATGACATGACTGAAGAGTTTCAGGAAGCGTATTTGGACTACATTAGACCATCGTTGGTGTATTGTCGTATCTTCAATGGTGGAGTCATGGGTCCATCTGGCCGTCCAAGGAATTCTCACCATCCTCCTCCAGCTCCACATTTCGCGTCAATCCGTTTTTAAGCGCGTACCGTTTCCAACGTAAGCGCCTATTAGCTTCATTCTTTCCGTCCGTCTGTAAGCACGTTTGTTCTCGGCTTCTACCTAACGGATTTTCATGAAATTTGGTACATAGGACTTATTGCCAAAGACAATAAGAAAATGGCATTAATAGTAGGCACGTCTTCCTTGCTCTAGTGATGTTGTTATCTTTACATTTTTTCTGTAATCGATTCATGCCATCTTGATTCTCCTACTTACTTCACGTTCCGTGTCGCCTTGATTGTAAGCCAAGAACCACATCGCAGTCACCGATGTCTTACGTTTGAACTGTTATTATTTTTACGATCGACTACACAAATTGTCTTTTCTCTATTTATTGATAACCCAAATACCAGTCTTTCTCATTCAATTACTGCCAGTGTCCTCTTCAATTCATCTGTCCATAGTGTTGTGTTATCAGCATACCGCAGATAGGTGATTTTTCTTCCGCCTTTCCTGCCGTCAAAGGTACGTCTCATCACAAACTCGTCATAGGGATTAACAGCGATGAAATGCAGCCTTGTCGCGCACCGGCGCGAGTTCGAAATTCCGTTGACAGAACATTGTCCACTCTTACTACATCAGAGTTGTTTTCTTACAGCCGACTTGTTAAACAAAGTAGATTTTTCAGAATTCGCATTTATATCAACGTCATTCATAGTTTGCTCCACTTAACTGTGCCAAAGGCCTTCTTCCAATCGAAGGAACACAGATATAGCGGAAGATTGAACTCTATTGGCATTTTTAGCAATTGACCTATGTCAGGATCCGTGAGTCTTTCCCTTTTGCTTATCCAGTATGTTCCTCTGGTATTTGCTTTGTTAAAAACGCTTCTAATATCTCATTCAAAGTTTAAAGAATGGATTTTACTGGCATGCGACTAGTCTATAAAACTCGCATTTCTTCATCAATCCTTTCTTGTGTAGTGGAATAGAAGTAGAATTGGTCCAATTCTCTGGCCATAATCTTGTCTTCCAGACTTTATTAGAGATATCACGAATTGTTTTGATATCGCCCTTCATCTATATTATGACATCGGAAGTTGCTCCATCAGGGCCAATGGCTTTTCCTGTTTTCATGCGACCAATTGCAGTTTCGACCTCTTCTTCCAGAATATCTGGACTGCGGTTGGCACAGGTTTTGGCAGTATTCTTTCCAAACTTTGGTTATCCCATCTATTTCAGTGATTGTCACACCTTGTTCGTTTTCTTCAACACACGTTCACGGCTTGAATTGGCGCGTTAGGACGTTTAACTTATTAAACAGATCATTGGTTTGGTATCTCATCCTTTGCTTTCGCATTGCGTTTTTCAAATGAATAGAAACCAAAGCTATATATATATATATATAACGCTAAGGCAATACGTGGCACACAATAACATTGTGTTGCTAATCAACGGAATATATAAAATATATAAACAGCTGTCACTAAAACATATCAGATCTTTGTATAATAATGTTAGTATTGTATTATAAAATCTGTATTAAAGATTATTATTATTAAGTAGATATTACTTTTTTTAAATTAATTTGCGTACAATCTTATATGGTAGATTATGTATCATTACGAGCTGTAAGCCCGTAACATATTACGGAACCTAAATGATTAAGCGTCTTCATCTACTTAGTAACCCGAATCCCTCATGATTGGTCAGAGACAATTTTGTTCAGTGCAAATTTATAACACATAAATAAATTATATCATTTAGCATTTTAAGAGACACAGAATTTTTCTTATCATTGTAAAGTACGTAATAAATAAGCAGCATTGAACGCTATCATTACTTTTCTTCTATAAAACAAATTATCAGCAACTACATCAATTTAAATTACCACAATGACCACACTATACTTACCATATCGGCAGAGGTACATCACTATGCATCACATTTAGCCAAATCTTACGTGTTAAATTATTAATAACAGTAAATATTTATTTTTAAATGCATTTCATTCGATATAGATCCATAAAAACCAAGTAGAACTACGTCAATTTAAATAAAAACAGAATATTACCACTTTAGAAATAAAACATGATAATACTTTTCCGTATTAATAACAATGTCAAATGTTTATTTACTCAATGTCTCCAGCAATGTGTTAAACAGATTCTGTATATCGCATTGAAATACAATATAAAGTTAAAACCATTTAGATAATGTTTATATGCAACTATATATTAAGTAATTAATTTAATATTTAAATAGTTTGCTCAAAATGAAAGTAATGGCTTCAAGTGCAACACGTTACGCTGATTATAATGCTAGAAGAAGAGCGGAACAAGAAAATAAATCTGTTGAAGAAGCAAATCGAAGAAAGGAGGGAGACAGAGGTAGAGAAGGAGGGAGGGAGAGAGGAAGGGAGGGTGAGAGGAATGGAGGAAGAGAGGAATGGAGGTTATATTTTAAAATCCAAATTTACACAATTTTGAGGAATTATTGTCAAGGAGGGAGATCAGCAGATAGATATACCTCTTTATTTGGGCGACTTCGAGAGTAAAATCTTTCATTCAGTAGGCAGAAAAAGAGGGAGAGAGAATGGAAGTGAGGGAGAGAGAATGTAAGGTAGGGAAGGAGAATGGAAGGGAGAATGGAAGGGAGATTGGAAGGGAGATTGGAAGGGAGAATAGAAGGAGAGAGGGAGAATGGAAGTGAGGGAAGAATGGAGAGTGCGAAGGAGGGAAGTAGAATGGAGGAGGAGGGAGAATGAAGAGAGGAATGTAGAATGGGAGGGAGGGAGAATGGGAGAGAGGGAGAATGGGAGAGAAGGAGGTGGAATTGAAGTGAGGGAGGGAAAATGGAAGGTAGGAAGAAAAGAAGAGATGAAGAATGGGAGATGGGAAATATTCAATGAACAGCATTTGTAAAATATAGTAATTTAAATTAGTTGTCATTTTAATAAAAGTTTTTATTTTACAAAGAATTTCTATTCAAATACTATGCAAAAAATAGAAAAGTACATTAAATTTTATGTTCCGTCATTTTTGACGGACATTGCCCTAGTTTATAAATATTCTCCTTGGTTTTGTGTCACCATTCACAATATATGGAAAATTTCAAAACATCCGACTCAAAATTCGGAGATTATGAATTGCCTTTATAAACTTTTGACGATATCTTAGTGGTTTTCTGTTTCATTATTTCCTAATCAGTCGAAATGTATGAAACCTAGGAAAAACTACTTATTTTATAACTGTATTTGCATGTTGAAAATAAAATTTTACGCGCATGTGCGAGAAACTGGCGTTCCATTTCAAGCTAAAGATTACCGTAGTTATTGGTGTAGGAACGGAAACGAATTAAAAATTATTCACCGATATTTTATCTTTGAGCATACGACTAAATCAATCCGATCTTTCGAGCGCCACTTACGACATTCTGGGTTTCTGAAATCGTTGGAGCATCTCCGGAAGATTCGGCAATCAATCTCTGCGGCCTTTCGCTTCCAATTACTGCTCCAAGCGCCATCTGAGCTGAACTGCCTTTAAAAAATTGTATCTTGGTTTGAAGGGAGGAAGAGAATGAATAACACGGTAATCGTTTGTCGGCCGCCGCTGTCCGCACATTTCGTATCCCTTCCTCACACACACACGCACCATTTCTTCCTCACCTCCCTTCCTCGGATTCCCTCCGCTCTTCTCTCGACCTCCCCCTTCCCATCCCCACTCCAGTCCTCCTAATGATCCGCACGTGACTCTCGATGGAGGCGAATAAAAAATAATGGTAGTGAAGAAAAGCCATGCAAATGAAGGCATTTCCATCGCGGTGTGTCATGTCCCTCTAAATTGCGGGGACGTGTATTCCTTCGTCTATTCCGCTTCCCCGTTTCATTCCTCCCCTTTCTCGTTATCCGCCCTCCTCTCCAACATCTCTCGTCTTAAAAACACCGCTCGGGAACGATTCTGCGCGCGGTTTCAAACATATTTCATCGGCAATCAACTAAACGCGATTTTAATCCCTTCACCCCCGTCTCTCTCATTCTGTTCGTCCATTTCCGAAATCTACGACACATGTCTTTGGGTCTGTTTCGGAGGAAGTCCTTATTCGGTCTGGGATTCGAAGGTCGCGAGAGGAAGGATTTTCACCAACTGCTGTAATTTCGATCCATTGCGGTCCCGTTTTCGCGCTCAATCGATCCGGAAAATTTTATTTCCGCCTGATCTTCAATTTCTTATTCTCTTCGGAAGAAAACCTTTCTTTCTGCGCCATTTCGAGTCTTCGCGTGGTTCGTACCGGTAAACTTTAATCTGTTCCATTTTTCGAAGAACCTTTTCGTTCCCTTCCTGTGCTTTTATATCGACGAATGGGGACCACGAATATGAATAAAATATAGAACTCACTGTATGGCTGTAAATCATTTGACGATATCATTGACGGCGACGGACGGAATTAGTTTATGCGAATTTCAACTATGACGCAGCCGTTCTCAGAGGTGAGTCCTTGATCCTAGGTTTTCGAGAGAACGTTTCATATCCATGTTGTTGCTATCACATTTAACTTAAAATCGATTGGAGAACGCTTTAATATACTATCGTAACTATAGGATGTAGCTTAAGCTTAATTTTATATCACCGAAATTTTTGTCTCCTTTAGATATAAATTAATATTTCTTATAGATTTTATCATGTTTACCTTTTCCCTATTCGACTGTGTAACATTTCGCTTATCTCCATTAGGTAAAATATAGCAGAGAATTTTGGATCCTATATTCCAACTACTTATATTTGAATATCTTGACTGAATTAGTGATCACATAAATTTTGTGAACTACGAAAATCACATTTATAAAATACTGTATTTGCACGATTATAGGGCGACCTCAATATAAGGCGACCCTCTATTCAGAAACAGCTCGCGAAAATGCTGTTTAATTTTTTACCTAATATAATTATACAAGAAGATTAACGAATAATTGAATCGGTTGTTTGAGAAACCCCGCAAGTCCATTTGTTGTCATTTTGAGATTTATGTGGAAATTGGCTATTTTTATATATTTTGATGATTTGGTGAAGTAACACGACAATTCCTGGCAGGTTGGATAGATGATTCAAAATTATGTTTATTTGAGAAACCCCACAAGACCTGTACATGTGGTATTACTCAAATAAACGGAAGGAGATACTTCATCTCGCCAGTAGATGGAAGCACCATCACTTTGTTATGCTGTTGCCATCAACATATGCTTTTCTGTCAGTGCTTGATTGTTACTGAACATTTTACGAATTACTAGTGTTATGTGTAAATAAACAACAAGTAGGGTTTCCCGTGGTACATAAGTGCTTTTCGTCAAATTCACCGTAGTGTAATCATATATTAATGTATTTGCTTTGAAATCAGAAAATTATTTTTCCTTATGTGGTGGTAGCCCTGCTTTATAGATACGCTCGAAACATATTCATTTCATTTTGCCATTCTATACTCGCCCTACAAGCAAAATTTCTTTTTGAAATCGGTTCAGCTAAAGACTTTCAAACTCATAGTTGCACAAAAATTCTATCTTTGATATTGTGATAGCCCTGTTTAGTTGACTCGGATAAAATATGCTATTTTGGTTATTTATTTATATGAAGATTATATGTACCATATTGCATTAAAATTCATGCTGCTTGTTCTCTGTAAATACGTGCAAAGATATTATTTTACTTTTTATTGTGGTAGCCCTGCTCTTTGTTTCCGCTTTAAACTTATTGATTTCATTATGTTATGTCATACAAATCTTATATACAGAATTTAGTTGAAATCCGTTTAGGAAATTCCTTTCAAATACGTAATTACTGAAAATATTTAATTTATAAGTGTGGCACCCCTGTTTGGTTGATCCGGTCCAAATATGCTACTGTGGTTTTGTATATATATGTGTACATTACAAATTTTAAATTTGGTTAAAATTGATGTGAACAGTTAACACAAATACTAGTAAAAAGAAATTATTTATGACTGTATTGTGGCAGCCCTGTTTTCTATATCTTCATTTAAAATATTGATTTTGTTTTTTAATGTTGCACACCTTCTTCATTCTAAATTTCGTTGAAATCGGTTCTGCCAATTCCTTCCAAATTCAGTATTACCGAAAAGTATAATTTTGCTATTGTGGCACTCCTGCATAGTCGATCTGGTCAAAATATGCCATTTTGGTCCTATATATATGTGAATATTCTATGTACGAAACTTGGTTGAAATCAGTTAAGCCAATTTTTCCTTGATATATGCGTACGGACGGACAACACGAAGATAATAGTGCTTTTCGGCATTGACAAAAAGCACTAAAAATGGATTTTAACATTGAGGTAGAAGGTATTAAACGGAAAAGGGTTTAAACAAACTTTGTATAAGTGCGAGAATATAAACAATTTGGGATGTACACGGGTTTCCCGTTGTACCTAAGTGCTTCTCGTCAAATTCGCCGTAGTACAATCGTCTACTAATATATTTTGCTTTGAAATCAGAAAATTATTTTTCCTTGTATTTTGGCAACCCTGCTTTTTAGATCCGTTTTTAACATGTTCATTTCGTTTTGCCATTTTATACTCGCTTTACAAACGAAATATCTTTGAAATCCGTTCAGCCAATACCTTCGAAATTAATAGTTACAGACAAATTCTAACTGATATTTTGTTATTACCCCTGTTATCCGATCCGGTTTGAATATAATACCTTGTTATTTATTTTTATAAAGATTATGTACATCATATTTGTTTAAAATCCATGTCATCAGCTCTCTAGAATTACGTCTAAAAGAAATATTATTTTACTTTTTACTGTGATAGCCCTTCTCTTTAGCTCAGCTTTAAAAATCTTGATTTCATTATGCTACTTTCTACATATCTCACATACAAAATTTAATTGAAATCCGTTCGGCAATTCTTTCCTACTCCATAATTAGTGAAAGAATTTAATTTGTAATTGTGGTACCTCTGTTTGGTTGATTCAGTTTAAATATGCTATTATGGTTATCTATATATGTGTACATTATAAATATTATAATTTGGTTCAAATTGATGCAGACATTCCAACACAAATATATGTAAAAAGAATATTTTGATTTCTTGTATTGTGGCAGCCCTGCTTTCTATATGTATACTAAACCTCTTGAATTTGTTTTTATATGTTTCACTCCGTCTTTCTAGAAAATTTCATTAGTATCGGTTAATCCAATTCCTTCCAAATTCATAATTACCGAAAAGTTTAATTTTATAATTATGGCACACCTGCTTAGTCGATCCGGTCCAAACATGCCACTTTGGTCATTAATTTACGTGAATATTATATGTACCAAATTTAGTTGAAATCTGTTATGCTAATTCTTCCCTAATATATGCGTACGGACGGACATCACGAAAGTAGTAGTACTTTTTAGCATTGACGAAAAGCACTAAAAAGGCTAGGGTTAAAGGCCTTGATTATGTATATTGGAAGGGTAAAAATGTGCCTAAACATGAGCGTGGTGCACATACAGTTTAGTAACTACTCTTCAAGAGACATTGAGGTATGTAAAGCTGCTTTTATTGGTATTTATGGCATCAAGTTCGAAGATTGGGCAAGTTATCAGCAGAAGAAAAAGTTCCACTTGACCAACGGAGCAAATTCGTCCCGGTGAATGCCAAAAGTGGTATGGTTGTCAGCAAGGTCATGGAACACATCGTGCTTTCCTTATACGGGGGAGCAATACCAAAACACACTACAAATATCTAGATGAAACATTGAACCTTAAGATGTTTGAACTTTTGCAAACGCTATACCTTTATGTTAAAACTTCCTATTATTTTTATCGAAAGTTTTTTGGGAGATTTAATTTGTCATTTGGCCATCCGCAGGTCGATATCTGCTGCACATGTGAGGAGCTCAGGCTAAAATTAACAAGATTGGAAAGGTGTACTTCATGTCGGAATAAACAGTTTCCAAATGCGTTATTTGTGATTTCACAATGTTCTCAATATTTTTCGCTCAGATGAGTATTTAACGAGAATCAACAAGGTACGTTGTAAAACACATGTCCTTATGTAAAGTTGTCGTTATTATTGTCCAATTTTAGCAAAACTCCTCAATATCATATTTCGTCAAAATACGTCCTGCGGTTCCAGAGACGCAACAAATGAACATTGTAAACTACATGTAAGTCTTCATATAAAAGGGTCGTAACAGTAGTCCTATTTTAACCAAAATTGTAATCGGTCGACCAATTTTTTGAAAACTGCCAAATACCAAATTTCATCAAAATACGTACGTTCAGCGGTTCTCGAGTTGAAACAAAGGAGCATTGTAGGCCTTCATGTAAAATGGTCGTAATTATTGTCCGATTTTAACCAAAATTGGAATCGGTAGACCAATTCTAGTCAAACTCCCCAATACCAAATTTAATCAAAATACATCCAGCGGTTCCCGAGTTTTAACATGCGAACGGACGAAAACGACCTCCCCTATATGCGTTCACTTCGTGCAAAGAACGCATAAAAAGCAATAATGTAAATGACACTGCTAAGCGTGTAACCAATGCTGAATTAATAGTGCACAAGAGAAGAGTAAAGAAATTTTTTGAAAAAGTTCAAGAAATTGAAGATCTTATGTGCAGAAGGAATGACGTTGCTGCAATAAGCGTTGATTTTATGCGAAATCTGCTACTTCCGGTTATACCGATTCAGGAAATATTTTACCTGCGATAAATAACCTAGCGTGTTTTGCATACATGATCATAAAACAGGCCTTGCAACATTTAACATGAAGGGATTTGGACAAACGGACTTAATGGAGTATGCTCATTTCTACTGAATTCCATTAAAAATAATATTTCAAGAGATATCAAAGTGCTGCATGTTTTTTCTGACACTTGTTCTCCTCAGAATATAAATCATACAATTTTAAGAACGTGCCTTACCATTGCTGAAGGGGTATTCAATAGCGTTAACCACTACTACCCCAACCGTGGTCACTCGTTCATGTCATGGGACAAGGACTTCGGGGTTATAAAGAGAAAGGTAAGAAGATGCGATCGTATCTATCCGCCCAAAGAATATGTTGAACTCATAGGGACAGCCAGCGATAAAATCGTTGTCATGGTAGAAACAAAGGATATCCTGGATTTTAAGAAATGGTGATCAAAGTTTTACAAGAAACATGCACTGTCAGTAGAAAGTTTTGGTAAAATCGTGGAAAAAGATCAAAAAGAATCTTTGCAGATAACAAATTTCATCACTTCAATTTTTGTAGTGACAACTAAGGCATTGTCTTAGCAAAACAGTATATAGATGGGCTACAAGAACGTACATTTCGACTATTAACCACAAACCTGGTTCCCAAGCTGCCAACAGATAAAGCATATTTAGAAGGGCTCTTACCGAGCAGTATTAAAAAAATTGAATATGTAAATAAGCTGAAGAAATACCTACCAGATGATAAGCATATTTTTAAATTTTATAATGAAATTTTGGCTTGGCCAACTAAAAATTATAATGATGCTCCTGAAGAGCTCTAAAAGAATATTAATACTTTAGATTTGTTTTTTTTGCGTTCTTTGTTCTTTTGTAAATAGATGTGTAAAATGTAGAAATAAAAGTTAATAATAGAAAAACGATATTAATTTGTCATTTTTTGAGAAACCCCATATATCCATTATCTTCCAAGTTTCACCATGAAGTCAAAATGAGTTGACAGGTTCTCTAAATTTGTATAACATAGTCTTTGCTATAGTACTAAATACGGGATGATAATAATTTCCAAGGAAACTAAAGTGAAAAGTTGTGAGGAAGTTTTTTTTTCATTTTTCTCAAAAACAGATGCAGTGGACTTGTGGGGTTTCTCAAACAACCGATTCAATTATAATAAAAAATGTACATTTATTGGCCTTCAGTGATCTACATTAAATTATTAGTTTTGTTTCTTAAAACGTTTAATACTGGACGAAGACAAGCGCATGGAAATTTAGCAGCTGCGCGCGCCATAAGCGTAATGATGTCTTATAATTGTAAGAATAGAATGCAGTATAGAACATAGAATATTGAATTTTAGTGGAGGTGAGGGAGAGAGGAGGAATAGTAGGTATCTTTCGATACCGTTTTGTACGCATTTCCCATAAATAACGCCTTTGAAATCTCTGTGTATTTCATTTATGGAGTATACTTTTCTTTCTTTAGGCTTTCATTACCAGTGAAGCGATAGTAGTGGACTGTCATATGGGCACGTCTCCTCCGGTCGACTTTCCGCATGTTAAATCTTCGAAACTACTGGGCGGATGTTCGTGAAATTTGGTATTTAGGACTTGATAGCAAAGAAAATGATAAATTATATAAAACTGTTTACACAGACTAATCAGGAGTGCCACTTTACTGGTAACAAAAAATGAACTTTCAGTCATATCTCGTAAAATATTATTTAAGTATATAAAAAAGTCTTCAAACAACATTTCTAGAATTAGTCAATAGAATATTTTTTTCCATACATATTGACCAAAGAAGAAGTCATTTTCAAGACAATCGAAAGATAACTTCGTAAATAGAACCTTTTTAGTGCGTTTTTCATCATTGCTGAAAAGCACTATTGCTGCCCGTCCGTCCGTACGCATATACGATATCAGGGAAGAATTGACTGAACAAATTTCAACCAAATTTGGTATATAGAATACTCACTTAAATTAATGGTCAAAATGGCGTTTTTGGACTGGATCGACTAAGCAGGGGTGTCACAATTGCAAAGTTAATCTTTTCGGTAATTATGAATTTGGAAGGAATTGACTAAACCGATTTCAATGAAATTTTGTATGAAGTAGGCGTTCAACATAAAATAACAAAGTCAAGATGATTAGTATAGGTATAGAAAGCAGGGCTGCCACAATAAAAGGGAAAATTATTTTTACACATATTTGTGTTGAAATATCTGCATCAATTTTAAACAAATTTAATATTTATAATGTACACGTATATCATCATCATCATAGATAATCTGTCCGTAGACAGTTCCGTGATTATTCATGGTTACACCTGGTTCTCCATATACTTCTATTTTCCGCTGTCCTCTTTATATCTTGATAACTCTGTTTCCCTTTCAAATCGTCTATCAGCTGAAACCTTTTCCTACCTCTTTCCATTTTTCCATCTACTTTTCCATCTAACACATCTTTAATCATACTCTCTCTCCTCAGGTAATGTCCAACCCAGTTTGCCTTCCTCTTTCTAATAGTCTGTATAATCATTCGCTTCTCTCCTACTCTTCGTAGCACTTCATCGTTTTTCATTCTATTTGTCCATTTTATCTTCAACATTCTCCTCCAAGTCCACATTTCTAAGCTTTCCAAATATTTGATGTCATTTTTCCTTAGCGTCCATGTTCCTGCGCCGTACAAAGCTATAAGTACTTCATAAAATGCTATGTATGGAGTCCATACATAGTATTTTCTTAACTTCTTGCGGATATATTCCCCTATATTCTCCGTAAGTAGGTGTTTCTTTCTTCTGAAAGCCGCCTTTGCTTTTCCTGTTCTAGTCCTGATCTCATCCGTACATTTTGCTTCTCTTGTTATGATGCTTCCAAGGTATTTATAGTTTGAAACTTGTTCCAAAGGCTTTCCTTCAATACTTATATTCAAATTCTCTTCTTTGCTCGATATTCGAATGACCTTGGATTTTTCTGTATTTATTTCCATACCGTATTTTCTAACTGTTATTACTAGTCTATTTATCAATTTCTGGAGTTCCTCTTCCTTTCTTGCTAGAAGTACTTGATCACCCGCGTATTTTACTGTTCTTATAATCCTTCCTCCAATTTTGAAATCTCCTGCGCCCTCTAACGCTTCTTGCATTTGACTTTCTCCATATATATATCAAATTGGGTCGGCGATAGGCAGCAGCCCTGTCTTACTCCTCTACCGATATTTACTCCGCAGGTGCCCGCATTCTCCAACCTGATCTTTACAACTTGATTCAAATATAGATTCCTGATCAGTCTCCTGTCTTTCCAGTCTACACCTATATCCTTTAATATCTTCATCAACTTTACCGATTTTACTCTATCAAAGGCCTTCTGCCAATCTACGAAACACGTATATAAAAAACCATAATAACATATTTAAACAGAATCAACCAAACAGAAGTGCCACAGTTACAAATTAAATTCTTCCACTTATTATGGAGTTGGAAGGAATTGGCTGAACGGATTTCAATTAAATTTTGTATATAAGATGTGTACAACATACCATATTGATATTTAGATGTTTAAAGCGGAACTAAAGAGCAGAGCTACCACAATAAAAAGCAAAATAATATTTGTTTTAGACGTAAATCCAGAGAAATGACGGCATGAATTTTAGCCAAATATGATGTACATAATCTTCATATAAATAAATAACCAAAATATTATATTTCAACCGGGTCGACTAAACATGGTCACCACAATATCAAAGTTAGAATTTGTCTGTAACTATTAATTTCGTAGGTATTGGCTTAACGGATTTCAAAGAAATTTCGTTTGTAAGACGAGTATAGACTGGCAAAACGAAATGAACATATTTAAAACGGATCTAAAAAGCAGGGTTGCCAAAGTATAAGGAAAAATTATTTTCTGATTTCAAAGCAAATATATTAGTATGCGATTATACTACGGCGAATTTGATGAAAAGCACTTCTGTATCACGGGAAACCAGTGTACATCCCTACTCGTTTAATTGATATCAACGAAAACAATATTCGCAACAACTGAAGTAAATAAGATCTACTATAAACACGTTTAATTACCTTGCGGTGGCCTACTGCATCTAGAAAACGAAAGGGAATGGATTATCCGCGACCAAGAAATGAACTTGAACAAGTTTATTTTCCTTATGCATACACACAGCTTTTGTGAGTAAAATAATGGATAATTTACGACGAAGGAATGAACGTGAGCGTAAAGACTTCTGCTGCTTATTTCATGTGAGTTATGTTTTAAATAATTTTAAATTGTTTAATCAATTACCACTGAATATAAAATAAATCGATAAATCACAAATTCAGTATTTCCATGACATTGTTTCTTATATATCGTTTTGCAGTGCTAAGACAATCGACTAATTGTATGCCATTAATATTTATCTGGTTTTTAACATGGATTGCAAAGAACGCCTTTGGAGACTGTGTACCTACTCTATAATGGAGTACTCCTTTCCAATCTTGTTTTCCTTACGTACTTACACATAACTTTTGTAAATAAAAAGAAATGAATAATTCAGGAGGTAGGAATGAACGTGGACGTAATGGTTACTACTGCTCATTTGGTATGTTTTGAAATTTCGATTCTTTTATTGATCGCTAACTGATCTAGAAATGAATCGCTAAATTATAAATTCAAAATTTCCTAGATACAGTGGACGCCACTTATTGTAATCACGGATAATGTTATCATTCGTGTAATGTTATCACTTTATGAAGTCCCGATCAGACGTATGCGAATACATAGAAAAAACGACGTTGATTGTAATCATCGCTTCGGTTTTTGTTATCGCTTTTTTGCCTTATCGTGGCCTTGTGTGTGCAGAAAGCAGAACTTGGTTTTATGTATACATTTCCGCTCTGCATCAATAAACAACGCTGAACATCTGCATTCTTGTTACATCGGTCATTGTTATCAATCGGTTATTGTTATTAATTAAGCTGTGTCCCGAAGTGATCACATTAAGCGGCGTTCATTGAATTTCCTTCATATAGGTACATCGCTTTGCAGTGCTTAGACATTATGTAAATCATTAATATTGATCTTTTTAGCGCGTTTAAAAACTGCGCTTATAGTTGCACTTTGGTGACTGTATGTGTTCAGAATTTGAATACAAAATCGACAGCGTTCTAAACTTAAATGCCATTTTGGAAGTATCAGTTATCCAAAAAAGTATATTGCTATATAAAATATATGTTTATGCAGAGTGATGATGCGCAATACAACGCTAACTTAGCTATTAAGCATCCGTCATTCAAACGTAAACCTCACTTTCACAGGGTACCCCCATTATAAAACAATGGAGGCTCTATTGACCCAATATGTGACAGTATAACCGGATGAAAAATTAAAAACGCGCTAATTTTACCAATCTTTATGGATAGAATTGTTTGTTTTGACATGATTACATAAATCATTAATAATGTCTTTGTCTTGCATATATGCACGCATGATACATTCATCTCTTTTCTTGTTTTATATTGCGCTCGTCATTTACTAAAACTAAATTTATGACGCCAAGCATTTTTGTTATTTGGAATATTTGAAAAAAAAATGTGGCGGAACTATCGTTATTATATTTTTGTTTCAATTGATTCTGGTTATTAATGAATTGACTCTCAATTTAATGAGTTGATGTTTTTTTCTGGCTGATTGCGTATCTGATACTTAAACCAATACCTAGTTTTGTTAGCGATATGCCGAAATATGAAGCATGGGGCCTGTAATCTTGCCAATTCTCTTATGTCACAATCCAATAAAAATATTTAGAACTAGTTTAAGATATATTTTTCTATAAATTTCCGATAGATGGCGATATACGAGAGTTAAAATTATTTCAGTCAGGGACAATTAAGCAAATGGCACTCAGATCCACCCAAGCATCAACAGACCAAATTATAAATTTAATGGCAATTCTAAATAATTTTACCATTTGCACTAATGAATTTTAATATTTATAGTACACTATGTCAAAAAATAATATCTATTTCAACGAAGTTTTACATTTTACCTTTTAGATTGAAAGAATACATATAAATAGGAGTAATTATTCACAAAATATATTAATTTACATTCGTAGTTAATATGGGATGGGCCGCATACCTTTAATATTATGAGGATGTCCTTTGTGTGTTTGTCAACTAAAACTTAGAGTTAAACACAGCAAGAGTGGCATGTAAATAAAAACTTAGAAACTTCTTTATGTGAAATATATTTCTTTAGACACTGCTATGTACATATTTTTACACACTGCACTTGTATAAAATTGCTTTATGGAATATATTATTCGTACTAATAGCTTTGATGAATTTCTAAGTACAATGAATTTTGTAATATACAATTTAATATAATGCTTCTAATGATACCTTTGGCAAATAGGCATTGGTTATTCAATGTTTCAATATATTCCATTTTTGTAGTTACAATGATGTGCTCAAGAGGAAGCTTAGCTTTTAGCAATTATTAAGCAATTAGTTAAAATTCAGTGTATGTTTGAAAACATTATCTTTATTAATAGCTTTCACATTCTCAGCAACAAAACAAAGAACAAAATTCTGTTTTCACTAGAAGGTATTGAATTATCTTGAGACAATTCCAAGATAGGACAATGCACATACATGCTATTAATGTTCTCTGCAGCTCGAATAAGAAATCAGTTCCTCTTGCTGTTTCACAAAAAAACAACGTTCTTGTGAATAAAAACTTCTTCGCAAACGTACTGCTTCTAGTTTAATCAAAGTGAAACTTTTTCTTTTAAATGACTTACCCAGGTTCTACAAGTACCATGGTCCATTATGTTATCCTCTATTATGCTAATTAAGTGCGATCTATTATTTACACCAAACAACGGGAAAAGGAACAACAACAACACTTCTTTAAACATTATGAAGTCTTTGAATAATTTTTCGACGCTAGAAAAATGTGCGTCTCGACACAATGTGCACCTCCGAAGAGTCTTTCATTTTTTGTGAGTCCACAGAAGTGATTTTAAAAACTGGCTTAGCACTCATTAAAGCGTCCGATAAACTTTGACAGAGGAAGTCATGATCCCACCGAGAATGTCCGAATCGGCGGTTCATTTGCGACTATCCTTTATTCATAACCACTCTTCCTTTTTTGTCAGTCGAAGAGGGCCGCACTAATTCACATAAAATTCTTTCAGCTGAGCTGGTAATACTCTGGTGCGAAGTCGTTCGCAAGGTTGGTAAGGAAATTGAAGTCAGACGAACTGTTCGAGTTCTCGGATGGGTTGTTCTGCTCGTAGAAATTGAAGTTAAAGTCCGGAGGTATGTTCGTCACCTCGCTTTGCCCTCCTGTCTCCACGTGTTGTTGGGATACTTCGGCCGGGACTGTGCCGGAGACGAAGTTCGCTCCCGGGGACGATGGAGCGAAATGGGCCGGAATGTTGGCTTCCCCATAATACACTGGCCCGCCGTTGACCACCGGCCCGGGAGGCCCCATCGAACCAGGAAGGTGCTTCGTAGTGCCTCCTGCCGACGACGGGGGAGGTTGCTGGGGCGGCTGTTGGTTAGTGGGGGACGCGTGGTGCGTGGCCTGTGATCCTCCCGTCGCGGTGGCTTGTTGCGGGTTGGGAACGTGGCCGTGGTGAGGGTTTGGCTGAGGAGGTGCCGCAACCGCCGCCGCTCCGTGGGGTCCAGTCTGGGGTGGCTGTTGCGACGCTCCGGGCTGCGTCCCTCTGTATTCCTCCACGTGCTGCCCCCCACCGCCTGCTCCGTACGCGTGGTGGTGCATCCCCTCGTAGTAGGACGGGTCGTGCATGTGGCCCTGTTGTGGTGTCGCGTCTCCTCCTCCGGACCCGCCTCCTGCCGGATACATCGTCCCCGCGTACTCGCCTCCCATCCCCTGATGTCCTCCGTACCCCATGCCGTATCCCGCTCCACCCGAATTCTGGTAGTGGTCCATCTGGCCACCGCTGCCTCCTCCGCTTCCATAACTATGGTGGTATGCTTGAGAACCGTCGGAACTCCTGAAAGCGTTGTGCTGGGCGCTTGCGGCACTCTGATGTTGGGGAGGATTAGTTGGGTGTGGAGTGTGATGCGTATGCATGCCTTGCGTCACGCTACCGTTGTAACCGGCATAATGCATCTCCTGCTGATGCTGCTGTTGGTATCCACCGGTGGTATTGTAAGCTCCAGGGGCGAAATACTGGTGAGGGGACTGCTGTTGATGGTGCTGAGGATTGATGTGATGCTGGCTGCCGACGTGTGGACCTTGGTTTCCATGCACCGAAGTCTGATACTGGAAGGTATGCCTTGGCGAGGACGAATGCGTCTGTTGTGCGTGGGCGTGGTGTTGCTGTTGCACACTCGTTCGAATGTCTGTCATTCCTCCTATCCGACTCTGCTGAACGCTGGTTGCCGTGCCAATCTGATGTCCCCCGACTTGCATTCCGTGGCGAGAAGCGTTCTGTCCCGCGTAGGGTTCCACGGTCACCGACGCTGGACCGCTCCCGTGGCAGTGGACATGCGACTGGATGTGCGTGTGATGCTGTTGTGGAGAATACGTCTCCTGTTGCTGACTTCCGGCGACCCCTGGGGAGGCGGTTGAAATCATTCTTGGTGAGTTGCAATGACTCTGGGGCATCTGTCCGGGGTGCATAGGCATCTGCGAATGTTGGTGGTGAGGGTTTTGGTGTTGCTGGTGCTGCTGATGAGTGTAAGATTCTCGGGAGCCATAGTACATGATCGGTGGTTGGCACGCGGCACCCATCCTCTGTTGCTGTTGCTGGCCCAAGTGCCCTGGCCTTCCGTAGTCACCTCTAGCATGGTGTGGTCCTCTAAACTCCGCAGCGCAGTGACCGTAGGATGGTTGTTGAGCATGGTTCTGCTGCTGTCTCTGCTGATGTTGCAGCATCGCTGCGCCGTGAGGTTGGACCATAGAAGGTGATTGCCCCTTCATCGGAGAAGAGTGGTATCTGGGTGGGGTTTGGCTTCTGCTGCTACTGGAGCTGCTGCAGCTGCTCACACTGCTGCTGCTCCCACCGTTGTTGTGATGGATCGAAGATACCATGGATCCCATTGGACCGGCCGCCACCGAGGCAGGATTAGGGCTCACGTGGATCCCTCCCCCGCCTCCAGCCACATTCGAAGCGGTGGCAGAGGTGGCTGTGGTGGCGGCAGTGGGAGAGCTGTGCCTGAAGAGACCGTTGGCGGCCGCCGCCGGGCCCTGGGGACTGGGCTGTGGAGGCGTTCCCGGAGTAGATGGCGTAAGGCTCCCTCCGGCGGATGTGAGCTGCGAAGGTAGACTCTGCGGAGGAGTGGGCTGAGGGGACGGACCTATGCAAATCGGCCCCTCGTGCATCCCTACCAGGGAGGAACCTATGCTTCCCGGTTCCTTCTTGCATTTGGCGGGAATTCCTATAGGAGACATCCTGTGGGTGCCCTTGACGGCCGGCGGGATGTCTGCTCCGCCAATCCCGCCGAGCGTCGTTATCGTCGTCGGAGGACTGGACGCCCTCTCTATCTTAACATCCCTGTTGGGTGTGTTTGGCATTTTTCCTGTCATGGGGGTGGCGACCCCGCTTCTGTCCGACCTCGAGTCCTCCTCTTCCTCGTCATCCTCCTCGTCTCTTTCTTCTTCGTCTTCCTCCTCTTCCGCGTCCTCTGCGTTCCTCGCGCCTCCTCCCAGCATCCTTCCCCGTCTCCCGTGCCTTGTCGTCTGGACCACCTCGTCGTCCTCGTCCATGAGCATGCCCATCTTGTCGTACGCCGCGCTGCCGCTGCTCGCGCTGCTGGCGTTGCTGTTCGTGTTGAATCCCCCGGTCGCATTCTGGTTCTTCTGGGTACTGTTGTTGTTGTTCTTATTGGAACCCATCTTTCCTCTTTCCGTAAGGCCTCCGGGCGCCAGGTCGCAGTTCTGGCAGCTCTTCTTGTCGTCTAGGAGGCCGCCCTTGCCCTCCATCTTACCTCCCTTCCCTCCTCCACCCTCGCCCTTCTCCGACCCTTCCTCTCCCTGCTTGCTCATCGTCTGCCGCTTGTGCTTCATTCGCCTGTTCTGGAACCAAACCTTAACCTGTCGCTCCGTCAGGTCCAGACTCGCCGCTATCTCAATCCTGCGCGGTCGGCATAAATATTTGTTGAAATGGAATTCCTTCTCCAGTTCCAGGAGCTGCGTGTTTGTGTAAGCGGTTCTGAGACGCCTTGGCAAACCATTCTCTGAAATAGTAGAAAGTGTTTTATTAGAAATCGCTTTGTGATCTTCTACAAAGTATTAATCTGTTAGCACAGCAAAAATATAAAAAATCCTTATGCTTCATATTTGACAACGAATTTTGGTATTATAAGAGTAAAACATTGCTGCATAGCAATTATGCACAAATTCCAGACTAAATGTATAAATTTAACTTTAGTTATACATATTGTAAAACACATCTATGTTTAAAGCACGAGTATGAAAATTCTAAGAAGAACATCTATTCTGATCTCCATACCGCGCAATAAAGAATGTGCCATCTCCTATATTTAAATATTCAACACAAATGTTACATTGTGGATTAATTAATAGTTTGAACTCATACACATTTTTTATTAGTTTATTATAGATACGGTTAAATAGATCCGTATGATAGATTGTAAGAATAAAATAAAGAAAATTTTAATTTTATATTTTTGAGAAATTATCCATTTGGCATAATTTCAGTCTTTTAGCCAATTCTATGCTGTGAAACCGTTGCACACGTTTTGCGAAAATTTATGTGAAAACTAATGTAGTGTCGCTTATTACACCTTTCCGTTAAAGATATGCATCTCTCATCGCACCATCGACTCCTCTCCTATGCGGCGACACCTCTCCACTCCCAGCACCTTCCTCCTCTCCTCTCATCTCTCTGTCTCTTTCGCCTCCTTAGTGGAAGTCTCTCTTTATTCCTCAATCTGTTCCTCGCCTGTCTTGTTCTCTCCTTTCGCTTTGGAAGGACTCATCCAAAGACGCATCTGCGCACCACGGCATCTAGATCCCTTCCTCCATCCTCTCTCACTCACTTCTCTCCTCACCTCTCTTTCCCTTCTCTACTTCATTTCTCCCTCACCTCCTCATTATCATACTCCACTCTCGCTTCCAAAGAACACACACGCGCCATCCCTCTCATCTCCCTCTAGTCACTCCAGATTCGATTCCCCCACTTAAACCGATTCACCCGCCACTCCCACGCCATAACACCCCTCTGACTCTCATCCCCCTTACGCTCATCTCTCCTCCCGCACCGCAACCCGGAGAACGCAAAAGTGAGAGGGAGGAAGAGTGGAACTTGGATAGTAAGATGATGGGGCAGAGCTAAGGAGAGAGAGAGAGAGAGATAGAATAGAAAATGTGGAGAGGGGTTGGAGAGGGGAGGGAGAGACGCTCCATTTGTCAAAAGTCAAATGCGACTCTAAACGGGACGCGACGCGAAATGAATAGAATCTGTCCTGCAGACACTTGTGCCGCGGGGACAGAAGAGGCGAGAAAATGGAAGGGGAAGGGATAGTGGGCTCAAGGAAGTGTGTGCGAGCAGGATGGAGAGGGTGAGGAAAAGGATCTCTCTCCTCCTCCCTACTCTCTCGTAAGAGATGATGACTTTGGAAGTCCGCGCTTTCGGAGGGGTCCCGGATGAGGAGTGGGAGGGGGAGTTTAAGGGTGGAGGAGGGAATCGGATGAAAGAGGGTAGGTTTTGGGAGAGTGAGAGGAGGAACTGCGAGAGGAAGACGAGTTGTATTCGACGAAATAGCGGATCATTTTGGTGTCGGTAGTATATTTACCGAGGGTGATCTATGCGTGTGAGATAATGAAGAAGCATCTTGAAAGACAAAAAATCATCAATGAATCCGTTATATTATGCAGCAAACTTTAAGGAAAGCTTTATTATATGCTAAAAAAATTCACTCTTTGGTGTTGTAGTGTGATAGAATTGATCTTATTTTTTTAAATGTACATTATTCACACAGAAAGGGGCTTTTTATCTAAGCATTATTATTTGAAAAAATCTTATTATGGTATTTTGCTAAATTATATCATGTATATATTTATCATAACTTAAACAGCCATCGTATGCCCTTATAGTACGGATATAATAGAATTTTTAAATGGTATTTTTTGCTTTTCCAAAGTGTCAGCAAATACTAAGTTCATTTGAGTACGCATTAAAGAAAATTAATTAATGAAAGAATGCAAACAAAGGGTATTCCTGTGCTTCGGCGAGTATCGAATGTAGGCTATTCATGATTATAAATGAATACCGTGTATGTATGCCACAAAATTTGTCATGGGCGTTGGAAGCATTCTGTGAAGATTTTGACGTTCTGGAAATCCAATCGGTCTGTGAAGAAGAAATGGAGAAGAAAGTTGGAGATATGAAAGGGGAGAGGAGAAAGGAGAAGACTCGGATGCTCTGGATATCAAGCTCTAAGGTAAAAGATGGAATTTGAGATATCGGGCCCAAAAAAACGGGAAGAAAAAAGTTGCTCGTGAAATAGTAAGCGAACGGCGGAGGGATGGAGACGAGCGGGGGTTAGCGAAGGCAGAGAGGGTTGGAATGGAGAGATGGCGCCCGTGGATGGCTGCTGGGCCTAAGTGGGTGCCGGATGGGGAGACGAGGGAGGGAGAGGAGTTGGGGAGGGAGAGGAGAGAAAGGGAGAGAGGAGCCTTTATATTAAATTCTACCTGGCGTCACGTGGCGTCAGTCCTTTGTCACCGCGTGGGAAGAGGGAGCGGATAGAGAGGGGCGTGAGAGAGAGACAGAAGAGAGGCCATCACAAGGGAACAGAAGGCGTCCGGATGGGGTACGATGGAAGAGGGGAGCGAATGAGGGAGGGAAGGGCGGGGTAGAGAAGGCGGATACGACTGATTTCTTTTCCTTCTCTCCCCTCGTCTCTCCTATCCTTCTATTAACGCGCCTACCCTCCACTTCCCTAAGCCTCACGTACCCATAAGAGAGCCTCACCCGAGTGACGAATCTCTCTCTCAAGATGCGACTGCCAAATGCTTCACACTATCGGAATGAAATTTAAAAATTTATTTTTAAAAAATTTTCTATTTCAGAAAAAATCATAAACTTTTCGGCGGGAAGTTTAGTAATTTTTCTCCTCCGTTAATCTCTTTAAACATTCCATTTGGATAGGATATTTAACTGCAGAGTTTCGGCTATACTCGGAAATGAGTCCATTAAGTACTCGAGTTTCTTCAATAGTGGTAATCGACGCACCTCTAAACACCGCATCCACCCACCCGATGATCATAAAAATGTTGAACAGCTAGGTGTGCATTTCGGCTGCAAAATTGGCGTCATCAGTGGTAGTTCGTCAATTTCTTTTCAACCATAAGGTGAGCTCGATAATTCTCTTTGGAGGTAGCAGCGATACTAAAATTCTTTATTTAGTCCGAATTAAAGTGAAATAAGTAAATATTTCAGGTTTCGAGCAATGTTTATAACCAAGAGTCGCTTGCTCCCTTTTCTTTGAGCGACAGTAATGGATCTTTTATCATATATAATTCTGTGTGCATATTCATTCTCGCTAGCTACTCGGATAAGGAAGTTGAATAAAATTCTTTATTATTGTTTTATTAGTAGTTTCAATGTCTAACCTCACGTTTTGCTTTGTCAATGAAAACCCTCGATATTCTTAGTGCCCGGCGCATAATGCCAGCCAGCTGACTGCCGTAGAACGGACCGCTGATTAGGTGAAGTGGGTGTTGAGTAATGGAAAATCTGTGACGCGGTCATCGAACAAGTCGACCACCTCGTTCTACTCCCCCTCTCACCTCTTCTTCCCACTCTCTCACTCCATCTCTCTTATTCCTCCTATCTCCATTCCTCCCTACTTCCATCCCCTCAACTTGTCCCTCGTCCACTCTCTTTCTCGGCTCCTCCATGCATCCTATATCGTTCTTACCCCTCCTCTAGCTCCACCCCTGCGTCACCGTTCCCTTTCACCCTCTCGACAACACTGCCCCTCCCCTCTCCCAGTTCCCTTCTTTCCAATGACCGCTGTTGACATTTGAAAGGCAAACATTGCGCAGTGCTTCAGCCGTTAATCATTCTTTACTTCCTCCGCATCCTTCCTTTCTATCGTTTTCTATCGCACACTTCATATCTACCATTCCATCTATTTCTAAATCTGTTTATACTCGCATAAAATTAATTCTGCAATTCCCCTCTTTTCCTCGCGAGCGATCTAAAATTGTGATTCATGGAGTAAAACATGAAGTTTTTGCTAAGGAATTTTAGAATTGTGACATTAAAATCTTTTGTTTCCGAATATATCCGATGTAATTATGTTTCCTATTCATTGACGTCTTTCTAATTTTAAAGACTAAAATTTTGACAGCGGTGGGATTCGAACCCACGCCCTTTCGGACTGGTGCCTAAAACCAGCGCCTTAGACCGCTCGGCCACGCTGCCTTGTAAATGAGTTTTGCTATAAATGATTTTTATTTATTTTAAATTACGCGATAATTGTCCACTACCTATGCGTATAATTTTTGTTGTAAGTCCAAGAAAATCCATCACAGCCTATTCACAAAATCCTGCTCTTCCGAAGAGCTTCCCATTCGCCAATGGCTTGAGTTCAAGCTCACATTGACGTTGATGATTACAACTGAGATTTTTTGTTTTTATCTCAAGATAGTTATCTACTAAGTCGTAGATGGGAAATTGTGCCCTTTGTTTTAAAAGTTGACGGGGGAATGCGAAAAAATATGACAGACATTTCGGTAGATATACAATTTCGGCAATGCTCTTGGTACTATTTACATTTGTTTTATTTATTTTGCTCATCTGCAATTAATCACATAACCTCTCCTAAGTTTGGTACTTGTATAGATTTCCTTCTAGGAAAGTAAAAGGTAGAGTTAGCTTAACACAATAACCGCTGAATCAATTTCAAGAAAACCTCAAGAAAATGCTTTTTTGTTTCATTCTATAAAACCGTTTAATTTTTATTCTCTGAAATCTTTGGAGAAGCGACGAAGTCGTGTCATTGGATATCCTAAATTAAAATTCTTTCATAAAGAATGGCGAAGGTAGTTTTTATTCAGTTATAATCTGCTGCTAGTTTAAATTGTAAAAGTAAATAATACTCTCCGCGTGGATGGCTAACGACTAATTTTGTCGTAGTAGTTTGTTTCGAAAACTGCAATCCGTTAGAAGTGATTTTCTTTCCCACATCCGTATGTACGAAGTTAGACTCGTTTTTGTACCTTTTCTTACTATTTTTATGTGGAAGCAAAAAGTCACTCTTTATTTTAATCCTAAATCGAGAGACGGACGACGCGAGAACAACTACTCTCTCCCGCTTCCGTTTCGCTGACCTTTTGCGGTGATTTTCAAGGCGGCGAGAAACAAAGAGCCCTCCGGGACGGAAGGAAGGAATTGTGGGAAGACGGGACCGAGAGAGAGAAAGAGAGTGACACAGAGGGAACACCATCGTCCTTCCGAAAGGGATTTTCATTGTGTCATTCGGTCAAACACTGGGAAACTCCATTGTAGTTGATTCTGCTAGAGTGAGAGAAGTGTTTTATCTCTCTCTCCCTCTGCCCCCACGCCCCCGCCGTCCACGTCACCGCTCATTCCATCTCCCTCCGCCTTCGGACCAGTAACCGCTATTTACGTCGTCGTTACAGAATCTGGGATTTCGGGCAGGGGGAGCTGGGAATATAGATGGCGTGCCGTGTCGTGGGTCTGCGGCTCCGCCGACCCTTCCGACCTCCCCTCCCCATTTACGCCCTCCGAAACCTTCTCCGCGAACACTTTCCCGCGGCACAACCCTCTCTCTTCATCCTACTCCTGCCTTGTACCAACTCCTTCCACAGAATCCACAGTACCTTGTTATTGTAACGCGCATCGTCCCGTCCCACTCCCCGCTCGACGGACGGCCTCGGGGAACTTTTGGTTCCAGCGGCGACCGTCCGTTACCACCGTCGCTGCCGTCGCCGATTGTTGACTCGCCCATTGTTTTTGACTCTCGCCGGTGCCGCAGCGGAGCGTGACAGTGTCGCAGTCGCTTCACTTTTGTCCAATTGTCTGCCCTTTTTTCATTCACCCATCGTGGTTTTTTTAATTCTCGGTAACCGCTCGAGAGATTGCGGGAGAACGAATAAAAAAAGGGTTGAATGTAGTGTTGCGGCGAATGCGGTGGATGGGAAAAATGTTGCCGTTTTGGGAGTGACGTTTTTCTTTGGTGGTTGTTACTCAACGTGAAACATGCTAAGTGGAACACATTTTTTTACGTTCGTGACCTTGTTATCGTTCGGCCTCTTTCGAAATCTGTGACCTTAAAATATGTCTTGCGTATTCATGCATATATATGTACTATAAATACGCAATCATACGAACTTATGAAATGTTTCAACTGAATAATCAGTTATGAATCGCTCGAAATTTGCCTATCAGTTATTGTTTTTATTATTTTTCAGATTTTTAGCTCAATGCCTGAAAGGTTTATGGAGACCTATTTTCGGTTATGGAATAATATAATTTTTGTTCCATTGGCCTGCAATATTTCTAATGAGTAGTTATTTGAGACTGGTTTTATTTGGCAACACATATTTTCAGGTAAAAAGCAAATGAATACATAATAAGAGTTTGAAAATAAAATTTATTTGTTAGTGCTAATGGCAATGAAATTATTCTTAGTAGATATTGCAGAATAATACATAAACCAAGGGAATTTGTATCTATTCTTTCTTGTTCGACTATTATCAAGTTTATTTTATTTATCTCATTTATCGCCGTGGTTTGCTTGCAATGTTAATAAAATGGGGAAAATGTTAATACGAGTCTCATAAACGGCAGTGATATTTCGCGACATCAAGTAATAAATTAAGAAAGTAAAACAAAGCCCAAAAATATGTTGCTATACCATCTTCCTCTTTTTCGAAGCGCTTGTCACCAAAATAGGTGGAACTAGGGGAATATAACAATGAGGAAATATCTCTAACTTGGTGAATACTTTTTTGTTGAATGGCATCTCCATCTCATCTCGCAAGAGATTCCTAAGGAAACTGGCTGCTCCACCCACGCATCACCCTCTCCCCGAATAAACTTCCCCCTCCTCTCCACTCCCCCAACCCTTCTGCCTCCCTTCCCGCCCACCTCCGCCTTCTCCCTCCTCCTCAAACCACCCACCGCCGAAAAAACCCTCAATTCTCTGTTCGTCCTTCCTCCCTCCCCCTCTCTCTTCGGCATCCAGATTCCCCCTCTCTCCGATTCTTTCTCTCTGCCTCTCCTCCCACGCCTCTTTCTCCTCTCTCTCTCTGTCTCACTCTCCGGAGGCATCCTTCTGTCTTCTATCTGTCTCCCTGACACGGACATTATCATATTTTAATGGGCGGAAGAGTCGAGTCTAAGGCCACGAGACGAGCAAGAGGAGGACGGGGGTGGAGAAGCGATGGGGTGGAGGGCGACACGAAGAAGAAGAAGAGGAAAGCATGGCGAATAGAAAAGTGAAGTGTTGTTCGCGCATGCGCAAGGTTCGGAAAGGAGGAGAGAGCGCGAGAGAGAAAATCGTCGGCCGAGAGGAGCGCGAAAGAGAGAGAGAGGATGGGAGGGAGAGAAAGATCGGTGAGCGGAACGAGGCGCTGAAGAGAAGATGGATGCATGGCAGAGGGCATGCTGGGTAACGGAAGTAAACAAAGAATGGAGAGGGAGTGAGGGAAATGTGTCGAAAAAGAGCATGAAAGTGAATTCTGGACATATATATGCTAAAAAGGGCGGCTGGATGAATATTCATGCGATAATCGGAAGTAAAAATGACGGATGCTGCTGCTAAAATGACTTATTTTAATGCAAAAATTATAAAAAGGATTATCATTAACATGCTAGGGAGATATTTTGAAAAAAGTAGTAAGCTACATACTGACGCAAGAAAAAATGTTAACGTAAAGAACGACTCATTAGTATTTTTGTCATATCTTGAATTTTGGACGATATCGGTATCGAAACATTGGCCGCAGACGCTGTTAGACTTGGAATCAAATCTAATTCTCTTATCGGCGTTTTATTTATCTAAGTGGGCATTGTGCTTTGCATGAGTGATAGAATTTCGAGGAAAATCCCGTTAAATATCTAACTATGCATAATGACGCCTAAAAAGACCTTAAAAGAAAAGATTCTTGACTTATAAATTTCAATCTTCGTATGCAATCCCTCGTTTTATTTAGATATCTAGGATAAACTTAGGATATTATTTCCTGTAAATTGAACAAGAGATATTTTATTGGGTGAAAAATGATATTAACGTAATTTATTTCTCGCACCCTAATTTTCAAATTCATTAAGAACTTAAAATAGTTTTTATTGTGTCAATTTTGTTAGAAGACCGATATAGTACTCGAAATATATAGTAGGTACTAATTGCAGTTAGAAACCTTCGGAGTGAACACAATTTTTTTTATTCTACTCGAAACGCACGACCAGAAAATGGTGTAAGAAAATGAGTTCCTTGTTTTGGGCAGCACGAATGGTAATATACATACCTACACCAAAGTCTCGCTTTTACGGTGTGACATGGGACAAAGTCCATTCCGTATAAAAAGATTTTCCGTAAAATATGTATTGGTAATATAACAAAATAAATATTGTGAAATACACAAAAATTTGAATAACCATGGGAAGTAAAGATTGTTTAATCACGATGATAGATTTATAAAACTGCAAAATTATTTGAAAAATGTGTGTGTCAAAGCGCAAGCACTGCGCAGGGGCCAATTTTGAAACCATAGGAAGCCAAATTCAATTTCTGCCACCTACTTTTTTCATTCCGATTATTTTTGGCAAAACGATACTACATAAAAACTGGATTTTTCTGTATCAACATATTTGACGATATTTTTAAGTTTCAAAAGTTACTTTTGCGACAGGAAGCAATACGCAGAATGGAAATTAAATAGACCTGTAAGTACGAAAATATTAATGTGAAATAAAAGGATGAAGCGCGAGTTCCTGGGAATGTGCGAGTTGATGGAGGCTTGCGAGGCGACGGGAGGGGAGGGCAAAGGGGTATATGGGATCGAGTACGCGATGCTGGGGGAGTAGAATAAGGGTGGGCACGGGGAAGGAGGACGGTGAAGAGGGTGGGTTGGGGAGAGGAGAGCCCCGGAGCGGTTTGAGGCAGAGTTTGGGGTGGGCAGAGAGAGAGAAGCGTTTTCTCAGGGGAGAAGGGCCGGAGACTACCCTCCCGGTTGATTGACGTGTTCCTCATCAGCATTCCGGCCTCGTGATTGGGCAGACGGAGCTGTCAATCAAAAGTCCACGCCCCTAACCTTCCCCACTCCCATCCCTCCGCCCCTTCCCGCACGGAATCCCTCTCAGAGCCCCAGTTTCTCCTCCCACCCTTAAGGGGGATTTCCCCCCGCCCTCTGCATCCCCTTTCTCCCGTCGCCCTCCCCTCAGCCCTTCTCCGCACCCGCCAACTTCCCCGCGGCTCTTTTCATGTCATATTCTATGAAGGGTAGGAGGGCGCGGAGGCGGAAAGGGGTGGATTTGGGACCTGAATGCCTCTGGAGGCTAAGGGGGGGAAGGGACTCTGTGGGATTTCTGGAAGGCGAGCCGAAGAGATGGCGGTAGGAATGGGAAGGGGAGAAAACCTTAGGGGAGAAAGGAGAAAAAGAGGTGGAGAGAATGAGTGGGAATGGAAAGGAATGAGAGTGAAGGAAGAAGGGCAGATGTGGGCGAGGACGGGAAAAGGGAGGAGGGTTATAGGATAGGAGAGTAGAAGTGGAGGAGAAAGGAGAAAGAGGGGAGAAGAGGTGAAGCAGAGAGTGTAGTGGTGGAGAGCGTGAGAATGGGAGAGAGACGATAAAGATGCAGTGAGGAGATGGGTTTAGGTTGGGAGATCACAGTGGTTGATTATCCATAATTCTACTCAATTGAGTGAGAGTTCCTCTTGAAGGGAGATGACGGTTGGTCCCCGTTTAGGGTATCATTTTCTACTGGCTGCTATAAGGGTTCTACCGTACACGAAATGAGAATGTTTAAACTGCAAAGATATTAAGTTGACGTTCTTTATACGTTTATGTCGTCTTATTTCTGAGCCCTTAGTTACTAGCACGAAGAAATGATTTTTTAAAAGTGCCTCATTCTTTTCATTTGAAATTGAGTGGCGATATAAATATTTGTGCTCAGGAAAGCGAGCCAACTCGCTCTTCTGATGGATAAATTTAAATTTCAAATAAATTGGGACTTCCATCCTTCCCTGATCGATTTTATAACGGACTCAATCAAACGTGTTATTAACCACCCCGCGAATGAATTAAGTCATTCGCTTCCGCTTCCGCATTGCAACTTCGAATCGAAATAAATCAAAACGCATTCCGACCGAAGTCTTCTGGTTCCATTCTTTTCTCCACTCGATCCTCCCTCTAAAAACTCCACTCTCCCTCATTTTCATCGCCACACACGCTCTCTCTATTCTCTCCTCCCTCCCTCCCCCTCTTCCCTCCCGCTCTACAAATCTCCCAATATTTCGGCCTCTCAGCCTCAGTTTCGCCCACCATTCTTCTCTACTCCTCGGCTCTCACCACTAATCCCGATCGCTCACTTCAATCTTTCTCTCCCAAGTCTCCGCTCCCCCCCCCTTCTTGCAGAACCTTCTTCCCCGTGCCCCCCGCCTCCTCTCCCCATCCCTTTGAAATCCCGCACCATCGACGGGGACTTCATCCATCACTGTCCCTCCACCCGCTCGCCTCTCGTCACCGCCCCGAAGAGGGGAATAAATGAACAATGAGATCCGTGTGCGAAATAGTGGTGCATGCGATGCGCTCAAGCGATTTGCTCCACGCGCTCAACTGCTCTTTCTCCAAATTCGCCACTCCTCTCTGCACCCTTCTCCCCTTCTTAATCCAAGACGATCTCCTCCCTTCCGTCCGCACTTGGATTAAAAAGCTAATTAATCCACGGAGATTCATCACGTCCGAATACGGAGCATAAGTAACTATTTAGCAAGTGATTGTTATATCGTCTTCTATACTGCATGCGTATTTCATAGATTTTTATCTTCTTTCCTCTAATTAATTTTTGCGAATAACTAAGAATCCATCTTTATTTATTAATATCTCATTAACCGAATCCGGTCCAATGCAATGCCTTTTTTAAAAGCAATTAGCACAAAAGTCCATTTCCACAAAAGAATTTGAACCCGCTACATTACTATCTACTTTTACTATCCTCTAAATTAATTTTTTAAACGACTTAAGAAGCCACCGTCCAATTAAAGAGACAATTTATTAGCAAGAAAAAATGAAAATTGCGCTCATTTGTTGAGAGATTAAAATTTTTTTAAGGCATCAGTTTAGTTTGCATTAGTTTTTATAGTATATCGATCATATTTGAAAAATAACTGGAGGGTAGTCTTCACATTTCATATAGAATTTTTTCTGCCCTTTCAGTTTGAAGAAACATAGCGAAATGATATTGTCACATATTTCTGCATTGATTAGTAATAATTTTACCACCATGTAATCTGTAAACTGTAATTTATTGTAGGAACAAAAATTAAATTATTTCAATAAGTTATTCACTTTTTACAGGAGAAATACTATTATCTACTACCATCATATTTGTACAGGTTTGAAATTTATTTTCAATAAAATCCACCTATTTCTGACTTCACTTTATCAAGTGCCGTGTAAGGATATAAATATATATATTTTATAATATGGAAATAACGATAGCTTTATAAACTTGCAGAATAACACCGTGGCGTAAAGGGATTCAGGCGGCATGGAGCCACAGCTTCTCTCACTGTCACAGTCTTGTTTGCACATCAATGTGCGCTGCGAGGGCGAGAGAGAGAGAGAGGTTTTCATTGGCTGATCGCGTGTCCTGTCGCTGAGTGACAGCTGTCGCTCCATCCGGGCGCATAACGGAAGGAAGGCTGGGGCGAGAGGCGGGGAATGGGAGGGAGGAGGAGAAGCGGAGGAAATGCGGAGGGAGGGCGCGAGGTGGGGGTGGGAGGGTTTTGGAGGAGGGAGGGAAGCGCCGACCAATCGCACGGACGGACAGTCGATCCGCCCGTCGCCAACTTCCGGCTTCTCTTTCCATCTTTTTTTTTTGCCCGTTTGTCTCCCTCCCCATTCTCTTCCTCCTCCCATCTGCACTGTGCTTCCCATCCGCCGCATAACGCTCTTTTTTCCTCGCGCAGCTTCGCCGCTTTCCTTCCCTCGTAACCCTGGTCGCACTCGGCCGAAGAAAAAAGCGAGGCGAAATTCTCCGTGCCGAGGGAAGGAACTCTCCCCCGCCCTCCTTTCCCTATTCGTGTTAGCATTTTCGCCGATATGGAAAAAAGCGCCCCGCATCGGTTCGCCTTTTAGGGCGCGAGTTTTCCGGTTAGATCTATGTCGATGCGGGTTTTTACGGGCGCCACCGGTGAGGGTGAATGGCGTGCTCGGGCGAAATAGATGCGGGCGACGATTGTCACTTGGGCGTCACACGATCGTCATTAAATAGGAAATCCTTTGATTAATCGTTGTGTGCAATCCCTTAGGTGCTTGTGTTCCGATAAATCGAAAAGTCACTCCGAGAAAAATCAATTATGAGAGCCGAAGGAAAATTCTAAGGGTTAATGAGCAGCGCCATTGAAGACAATTCTCAGCACATAAATCTACTAAGAATCAACTTATCGGTGTTAACGATTTGAAGGAAAGTAGTTGAGACTTATCCATAAAAATTTAAACCAAGGTGCGCATAATAAATTCATGAAAATTCTAATGATGTAAATTTTTTAAATGTGTGATTAGGTTCGCGATTTTATTGAAAATTAGTGGTACTACCCGTAAAAAAAACTTTTGCGAAGTCAGTCCGAAATCTGCATTTTAAAAAGTAATAATAGACTATTTCTCCTTATAAAATTAGACAACTGACATTTTGAATTTCATGTTTCTTTTTATAATTTACATGTGCAATTTTAATTTGATTTTTTTCTTATGGTCAATCGTAAAAATCCCTACAGTCCACACGCAGTTTACTGAATAATAATAATGCAATTACAACTATAATTACGATGCTTCATAATAAGCGCGAAGCAAATAACGCAATTCTTTCCTCTATTTGAAGGCTTAATAGACGCTAATTCAATCAGAGGCAACAATGTGGTTCGCCTTGGTAACACCCGTAAAGAATACGAAAATGCCATAAAATTTCGAAAAGAAATTCGGGTTTCTGAGAAATTCTTCCGTGTAACATCTAATCATCGCATGAATAAGATATTTTATAGTTTTAGCCGTCGAATAAAGCAACAACGGAGAAATTGGATTCATATTTACGTATTTTAATTAATGAAGGAAATAAACCTTGCACCTTGAAAATCCAAATTCCTGTGTAAAAATAGGATTGGAAAAATATAATTGTATCCTGGAGTCGAACCTGGGACAGTTAAAAGGAAAATAGTTTTCTCGACGTCTCCTATTTGGCAGAAACAAAATGGTGTTTACAGCATTCCTCTAGGTATGACAAACCGTTCATGAGATAAAAGGGGGGACGCACGGACAGATGGACGGACAGACATTGAGTAATTATATATAAAAGATACTTTTTCTTTTAGTTTCTGTTTGTCCGTATATAGTAGTGGTTATCAGGATAAAAAGCTGCTTTGACAGAGCCAATTCCCTTTTTGTAATTTCATTAATTTAATGGTGGCCACAATTGCCTATCGCAAGTATGTATCATATCTTTCGAACTTATGAAGCTTTAGCGAACAAAAATTCAGCGAATGCCCCTCTACCCAAGAATACAGCAACGCTTTGGTTATCATCTGAAATGCAGTATAAACACTTGAGGAAGAGAATGTCTCACGTAACTGGGATCACATTTCTTTCCTCACTTGTTAGTTTTCTTGCCATCCTAATTTATTAGCAATTTAATCTGGCGTTTTTAGTATTTTTATCAGGTGGCGATAATAAAATTGTGTCTAAGATTTCACGATAGAACCCGATTATATCAAATAATAATTTTAACATTTTTGCATAATTTGCAAAGGTGTTATATCATTACGATTGAATTCTGATAATTTTGTGTTCGATAAGTATTCCAGAAATCTTTGTAGAGTGATCTAGGATTTAAAATGAAAACTCGCTTATCTTTAATCTACCAGTGTAAAGCTATTATTCAGTAGTTGTTGACTATTTTTTAAGACAAAACATATTTAGTATTTGATACTGCGTATTATTACCTGCGCACAGACTAATCGAAAGTAATTTTTGTGCGAATGATGAACATAAAAGGATTTTTGCAAACTAAATTGATTAAATGAAGGTCTCTCAAAATTTGGCGACGCCGACGACATTTCCGTTAAAATATTACCACTCCAAAGTTCTCGCCAAAATTTGCGATCTTCACTCTTCGAGGAAGGAATGCCGTTCCGTACACGCTCTCATTCCCTCTATCCTCTCATTCTCTCCATCCTCCTCCCGTCAATGTTAGGAATTTCCATTTGGCTGAGACCACCATCGAAGGCTCTCCGCGGTGCCCTGACCCACCCTTTCTCCATAAACTCACCCGCCTCCAACCCTATCCTCTCCACTCGCCTCTTCCTTCTTGCCGGTTCTCGCCATTACACCCCCTCACCCCCACCCCCTCCCTTCCCCCTCACTCCCACCCCCCTCCCTTCCCCCTCACTCCCCACAACCTCACCTTAACTCCGCCGCTCTCTCAGTCCCCTGTCGGCAGTGTAGTGTGCACGTGGAGTGATAGGACTTGATGAATTAATCCTTTCGCTCCTCCTCCTTCCTCTCTTTTACCTACTACTCTCTCTATCTCTCTCACCCTTAATTTGTACGCTCGAGTCCCTCTCTCTCTTCTCCCGTTCAAAATCTCTCTCACTATCTCTCCTATTCACTTATTTAAGGCAGGCGTAAGTTCTCTAATGGTGTTCATTTGCAGCGTTTCGTTCAATATTGCGGGTTGCTTATTATTTTCATTTTTACGGTACTCGAACGTCCTTTCTCCAAGTTTTCTTTAAGCATAAATCATAAGGTCACTTAAGGGTTCATTATATTTATTGTAACTATCGTAATTGTTGTCTCTTTGACAAGATTTTTCTTTTTTTATCTCAACTTCTGTGTTTAGTTTCATTCATCGCTAGTTAAAGCGTAGATTATAATATTTTCACATTGAACCAACTCGATTAAGCGAAGTAATCTAGTTTTTCTCTCAGCTCCCGAATACTATGGACAATGTTCAATGTAATTCGCAAATTTTAAATGTAAGAAGTTACTCGGAGAAAATATGTCCGAGTACCTCAAGATTATATACTTAGAGGTAATGACTGGTTTAATGCGTGCCCATGATCTTTATTAAAATAGCAAACATTTTAAAAGATATTTTACTTCGACTTGAGAACATCAGTATTCTTACCAGTCCAACTGCTTAATTTTCGTTTATTCATCTGTCAGCTTTTTCAGACGTACCTTTATTTAACGAACGAGACGGTCATTTAAATTCCGTTGCTGTAATAGTTCTAAAGTTCTTGAGGGAAATACTTCCTATCTCAAAACCATATGTACCTATTAAAGTGAACTATATCTTCGAATGCATCCATCCTACGTGTATCCAAATCTACACAAGTCATATTATTTCATTATGGTTGAATAAAATCCGTTTTATTTTCTATCAGCAGCCAGCTGATTTTCCTTTGAACAGGCAATAATACCCTCGAACGGCTGTAGTGAGAATGAAATTAGACACCTTGTTCTTGGCGAGTGTGACAGGTGAATATGCAGTTCTTACCAAAACTCTTACATCCATCCCATCACATTCCTTTTCCTCAGGTCACAACAATCATTATCTCACCTCGTTCCCGCACACCCGAACTCTTCAGCCTTATAAAAGACCTCAACCGATTCACGCAAAGATGAGCATTCATTAGGACCGGATGAAGAAGATTAAAATTAGGGTTTCCAACTGTCTCTCCTACAATTCCTAGAGATTTAAAACAGTAAAACGTCTTTGAGGGAAAATAGGTTATCGCAAAATGCTCGTTTATATGAAGAGTGTATGCTTCAGTCAACTGCGTAAATAGGCATTTATAACTCACCAAAAAACATGACAATTCATGGTAATAATAAAAGACGCAATTTCCAATTTTTTGTAGTGATTACAACAAGTCTTTTATTAGGTACTAGTATGGAATCTTTCCTTAAGGTTTAGCCTTCCTAAGCGTATTTTGTTCATGAAAATTCAATCCCCTTAATGTTTATATTAACAAAGTTATATTGCATGTATATTCCGGGAAATCTAACGTATATGATATTATAACTCGCATTTAAATAATTAATAAATCCATCGTCAAATTAACATATTAACTTGGGTTTTTCGAAAGAATTTATTATTGTTATGGAACTGGCAGAAGAGGATCACTACCCACTTTTTGTTACATATGATTAGGGTATCCAGACGTCCCGGTTTTTCGAGATTTGTTCCAGTTTTCTGTGTAATGTCCTGATGTCCCAAAAAAAGTTTCCGGGGCGCACAGTTGTCCCAGTTTTTTGTTGCTGTTTAGAACACAGGATAAGTAAAGGACTCTATGTTGTTTATAATCATAGCGTCTCAAAACTAGAATCAATATTCCTCGCTAGATAACTCTAGCCTAATATTTGTTTGCACATAAAAATAGAGACGACCGGATGTGTTGCTCTTAGATTTAAAGTAGCATACCCTCTAAATTTAATATTACACTTTTTGTTTGATCACTTTGTGATTACGTGAATTATCCACAAATTGGCCAGACAAAAAGTATTATGCGTACTTGACTGGCTAGGTGCAGGAGTGCGCATCCAGTGTAACGTCATCGAAGCCTTAGAGAGAATAGGATTCTGTAGGATCATTCAGACTGCAATGTGTAGTGCATTGACGCGTTATTTGGGCAATCTCTTGTTTTAAAATTAATAACTTTTCAAATTAGAGTTATTTTTGTTAAGTGCATTTGCAACACCTTTTTTTCTTGCGATAATCTTTATATCTATCACAATTCATTAGATAAATAGTTTGGCTTTTAAAATATTGGGCAAACTGCGTTTTCAGCAATAAATTTTAACCCATTTATTTTAGATAACCTCTAACTCCAACGGAATTATCAACACGCAAATTTGTTTTTAAAGATGATAACCAGAAAGAATATAGTTTTATAGTAAAACGAAGACACTAAAACGAGGCTGAAAGCAGGATATTTCACCAAATTAAGTAATGGTGGGACTTACAAGATCTCATAAATTCTGGAAATTTAGAAGTGTCGATTGGACCTCAGGTATTGTCGATGTACTATTTCATGACGCACAGATGGCAATACATTATTCTACTGCGCGAGTGAAAACCATTACACTAGCCGAAAATGTGTTGGCTCCTTTTACGGTCAACGACGTTTTAAAGGATGCCAATAAGGTTGAAAATTTTTGAGTTTCTACCAAAAATCAGAGAAAGTATTTCCATTATTAATGAATTATTTCAACGAAAAGTATTCAGATTGAACTCCTAAAGATAGATTGCTTACCAAATGAAACTTCAGAAACCGTTACCAACTACATAACCAATTCTCTGAGGGAAAATGGAATATCAAGAGGTGTGTTGCTTATGGAGCTGACAATACAAATACGAGTTTTGGTGGTATGAACAGAAAATGTCAATATAAAAAAATTCGTTAAATCCTTCTGTTAAAGATGATGATAGCTCGGCTCACATTCTTCACAATGCTGCTCAAATTGCATCTGGAAGACGAGGTTGACAGAATTATTAGCCTATTATAATATTATTACACTTAAATGACGAAAAATGCATTTGCGTTATATTTTAGTGCACATAACTACTGCAATTAACAAAAAAATAATATATCCCGGTTTTTTTCTTCCTCAGAACATAAAATGTCTCGGATTTACTTTCTCGGCGTCTGGACACCCTACAATATGAGGTGTTCACTCGAAACTACAAAGTGCTTTATGTGACTTGTGGGTGGGTGTTAAGAGATCTATCGGACGCTTCTATTTATAAATGCTACTATAGATTACAGGGGGAACGAGTAGCTTATAAATACTACGGAGATTGGAGAAGGCAATGACATTCTCGGAGAATTCTAGTCATTCATTCGCGCGGCTGCGTCGTCCGATCCATTTACTCCTTATTCTCGTTTCGCTCCAAGATTTCGCGATCGGTTCTTTAAACAATGAAAGTTCCATCCAGTTTCGTATGATTTTTAATTGGTGAAATATATATTGCTATTTCTCGTACAAAAGAAAATTTTCCAAACATATTATCCAACTCATCCGTGGGATGTGTGAGGCACAGTTTGGACGAGAAATAACTTGAACGTATTGATTCAGTATTGTTCATTCCTGGAGATCACAAACACTTAATAGCTTATGGAATAATCTCTGCCAATTGCCGAAATTTTTGGAATTTCTCAGTTTTAGAAATGTTAGCTATTGTTTTTCTTTTGACATTTTCACACTTGAAGGTGATTTTATATTGTCTATACACCGCGCCTGGCAGGAGTTATATCCTTAATTATGTCATTTTAAGCTTAAGTTATTCTTCATACGTGACACAACTTTTGCCCAATAATTCCAGGTGTCGTTAGACTCGTCCATCTTCTCCTGTCTACTCCGGAATCTCCCTCATTTTCTCTCTTCTCCTATTTCCTCCGCCACCATTTAGTTCCCATCGCCCCTTTGAGTCATCCCTCTTCTCTCCCCCAACCCCTTTTCTCATTCTTCCGTTTCTCCTTAAACCCAATTTGCATGAATTAAACCGAAGCGCACACACGCACGCGGGCGAATTCTGCTCTTCTTAGCAAACAAGGGTGGCACTCGAAGCGAAGGACTTTTTTTCCCGCGACACCTTCCCATCTCACCTTTATACATATACATGGTTCACAACGCCTTTTCCCGTTAATGCGGAACTTTTTCGTAAGAGCGCGCCACCTCCGCCTCTCCATCTTGCGTCTCCTCCAAAATCCGCCTCCTCCCGCTTTCCTCGCCCTCTCCTTGTCTTTTTCCGCTTCTTTCACCTTCTTATCGATGGAACCGCAACCTTTCTGCCCTTGCTCTTGTTGGTTCCCTCTCCTTCCGCCCCACTCAATCTCAATCCCGTTGCTAGAGGAAGGAAATGAGCCTTCAGAAATGAGATCGATATTCGAATTCTTCGCGAGAGATTTTGAGATATATTTTTGGTCCCATAGTTTCATTTGTTGTCTCACCCAAACAGACTCATTTCTGCGCATTTTCTTTGTGTCCCTTACAGTCAGTGACACTTTTATCAAAGAAGCACAAGTCGCAGCTAAATTATTTTTCAGTTTATGTATTACTAATTTAAAATCAGAAAATTATACGAATGCAAAATCTTTAACCGCCTGATAATGAAACCAATTATTTATAAAATTTGTCAAACATAATGTAACTCAATAAAAAAAATTCATCAAAAACAAACACAACTATAGAATCATGGTTCCGACTCTAGAATCGTCTTCATTATTTACCTGAATATTAGACGACTCCCCTAATTAGGGCCGCCCCTCGACAGGTGGGAGGTCCAGGAAAAGTTTAATTATGCGGGGCCCCGTTAACATTAACCACCAAATTAAATTTAGACTTGCCTTTCAATGGTATCTTAGCGCGGGGTTCCCCAAATCGCGTGGCCCGTCGCCCCCATTTGCCCTACCCTAGGGACAACCCTGTCCCTAATAGAACTCTCTATCCATCAAAAAATGTCCAATCAAGTGCTAATAATGCCCAATATTACCTTTTCCCGCGTGAACGGTGCACATTAGCTTTCCCTTTTTAAATATCAGAAAATCAATTCGGTATCGCCGAATCGTCCTGCTGCAGTGCATTGACCTGATAACATTTGATTCGCGGAGAAATTTCATATTACATGAATATGAGGCTATACATATGTATGCTCACAGAATTATCTTTTAATTTCCCAGTTCAGAGCGGATAGCGTGTACAATTCATTTCCGGAAGGTAATTTTAAGCAAAAAATACAATTGAGATCGAAATCATTTCGCCAGAGCCGATGCCTTCTGAATGCTCCCAAAAGCGAGATCGAATCTCGCATCGGCATTCATTATTACATAACAGCTTCACGATTTTTAACGAGCGTCGAGAGCATTCATTCGCAGGTAGACGGAGCGATGCCACTTCTCGACGAATGCCATCCGACTTCCTCGCCGAGATTAAAACAATCGACACGGGAAATTATCCGGCCTTTGTTTTCAAATGAACTCGGCGTAACTACTCGCAGATGAAATCATTCTTTTTAGTCTCCTTTTTAATCTTTTTACTAATGAAGAGAAAAGTCGCGGGAGAAGCGATTTGAAAAGAAAAATAGAGCGCTGGGAGTTATTGGAGACCGAATTTACTAAAATTGGAGAAATATGTTGATACCAGTAATCGGAAACGAGAGAACAGTTTAATGGCAAAGAAAAATTTCTGGTCGCTGATTGTGAACAACGAAATAGGATAAGCCAAGTCAGATGTTAAGGATTTGAGGTATTGCTTGAAGATAAATATTAAGGTGAAGAAGAGCAAAATAAAAATATTTAATGAAAAAGGTCACGGAAATAACACGCGTAGATCAGGAAAACGATTGGTGAAATCAAGTTATGAAAGAGTGAAGAAGTTGTTAATATTCCCATTAAGTTCATTCAAGAGCTAAATTTATAATGGGCGTGACGATCGTACTCCCAGAGATAGTAAGGGAGGGGAGGGTTGCCCGAAAATTCGCTCGGTACGCCTGTAGAAAAGGGGCAAGGACCTAGAGATTGCAAATTTTACTGAACAATCTGCATATATTTACATTTAAAGAAGTTCGTAGTGGATATCTTAGCAAGGATCCGTTTGACCTCAGAAAAGATAAGGAGCCAATAGTTTCAAAACATGACGAGGCGCAAGTAAGTAGAAGAAGAGTACTTCAATTTTGTGAACCCATTCACCTTTGTCTCGCGACTTTCTAAAGGTCTTTGATATTTTTCTTTCATATAAACTAATTACAGTTACGGAATGTGTTTCAAAGAAGAATTATAATTACAGTAAGGATATGTACTTCCGCGCTTGGTAAAAGAATACTTCAGTGCTATCTCCTTTACTCATCTCTAATAGTATGTGTGACGAGGGAGTTACGACATGTGACTGAGAGGAGGAGGAACATAGCGAATATACATCTTGCAAACGCTGATAAAGGGAAGAAAAGGATAGGAATATAATGTCAGCAAAACTGAAGTAATGAGATATTGTGGAAGTAACATTTATGGAGTTGGAAAAAGAACTTCGCCACCACTTAGGTGTATCAAATATGTTCGTATGCATTTTATATGATAGCTTTGAATAAACTGATTAAAATTTTAGAGTTATAATGGAATATTTACTAACTCTGTTGAAAAATAAACAAGATTGGAAAGGTGTAGGTACTCCAAGGCGTTCTTTACAATTTATGTCATCGCGTTAAAATGAAGGTAAATAATAATGGCTTAGTCTAATGTCTAAGCACTGCAAAACGATTTATCAGAAGCGATGTCATGGAAATATTGAATTTGTGATTTATCGATTTATTTTATAATCAGTTGCAATTAAACAATCCAAAATCGCTTAAAACATGCCTCACTTGAAACTATAGCTCGTAATCATATTGTCTCGCAGACTTTCTTGTAGTAAATTTTGTCCTCTATCCGAATACATTTTTTTAATCTATACCTTACAGATCAAATAAGAGCTAGGGAGAGAAAAATATGGTATTTCATTTTTCTTGACGGAAGCCATTTAACGAGATACGGGTACAGTAATGCCCCGATTAACGCTGCCACGTATAACGCTGATTCGTTATAACACTCTTTGTTCTTGGACCAATTTTTCTTTCTCCATACGTTTTTGTGGGCGCTCTAACTGAAGAACTAATTACTGAATCATCATGAAATTTCATATTTAACAATTTTAGGTGCTTAAGTTTTACGCCATGGAAAAATAAAGCATTACGAGGCGTGCTTTGATTTTATTGCACATATTCGGTATGTAGCAGAAAATTTTCACACAAAATATATAACTGAAAACAGCCGCCGAAATCATCAAACGGGCCACAGCAGAAATTTCACGATCTCAGAATACAGAGCAACGTATGGTTTTGTTTACATATCTCATGGAATTTGACACCTATTGGGTGCTGATTATAATGGGAGGGTATGTGAAATCTCTTGCAGTGTGAGAAAATGACAAAAAGCTGCGACAGTTATGTATTATATTGAAGGATATCTGGTAAGTAGCAGATCTGCTGCATTGCGCATTTAAAGATGAATTATTTACATTACAGTTTTAGAGAATAGGAGAGAAGAGCGGCTATACTAATATTTTAAAAATAGGCAATAAATTACGATTTTAGGAACGCATCCCCATAACTGCTACACTAAAATGACCCCTCATAACGCTGTTTCAGTTAGCGTCTCGTTTTCTGGAACGCATCCCCAGCGTTAAACGGGGTATGACAGTATACGTTTATTTAGGTGCTTATGTAAAGTGAAAGTTCTAATTGACGGATGTTGTTGAAAATCAGAATTTGACGATACATTTTAATAAGGCTCACTAATGCTTAATTCAATTAAATTCCGCCCAGTACATAGTTTTGGAGATTAAAAATGCGGACGGACTGAGGTGACGTACCCATAAGTAGGGAATTTATTTTTCGCGTTAAAAATAAAATCGCAGTCGGAGGGTAGTTGTCGGATTTTTTAAAATTTTAAACAAATCGGGCGAATGCGGGTGCTAATGAAAGCAAAGCAATTACATTTTTAATGATTAAGGGTTATAACAGGTTTGATAGAAATAAAATTTTTAACCAATATACGCTATATTATACACGTTATATGTTTTTGGGACTGAATTGATCACACATGTAAGCTGGTAACATACAACAATGTCTGGAAGTGTCGCTGATCGTTGTCGCTATTCAATCGGCCTAAAAAAACAGCGAAGAATGCGTTGTTGTGTCGTGTAATTGAAATTAATACTATCCGTCATATGGTCAAACGGTCAAGTCTTATGTCTTACAGAAACTTTTCTTCCGTTCTCTACTACGTGAGATGTAACGTCCGCATGCATTAATTGCATCTCCATTTTTGTCTATAACTCAGTGTTTTTGAAATAGTTATAATTAAGTGATAAACTCGAGATTTCAAATGAATTAGAGCCAATTCAATGAAGGTTATTTATATCAAATGTAAACGTGAGCTGAAATTGTAAAGCGTTGGCATATTAAATGCATGTGCGAAAGTTCCAAGCCTCTAGTTTAATATTAATTATTTTATTACTAGTATAGCATTGCCGGGTTTTACCCAAATTTTTTAAAATCTAATCGGGAGGCAAAACACGGGCAAAATCGCTATCGCTTCGTTGGTAAAGAACGCCTAAAAATCTAATAAAATTATCGAAATTTTAGTCGTGCGTGAAGTAAGTACATACCATTGTGAGGGGATACATAATCAGAAATGGTAGTCAGAAAAACCTCACGTTTATGGAGAGGTGATTAGTATTCAATGGAAATTTGTTAAAATTAAATGGCAAAGAATTACTTTTATAGATGTCCCTTATAGAACTAGGATCTACTGTTTCGGAAATATCATTCCTATCTATGTAAATTTTCAGAAACATACATATTTTGTCTCATTATAAGCGTAATTTGACATTTGACTTTACCACAAACTATAAATGTACAATTAAGATGCTAGCGCATGCTTCGAAAAATTCTGGTAAGCTCGTTCCAGTAACCCACACAACTAAATAATTTATGCTATCCTTTACATGCACCGCCTAGAGTATGACTTCAGTCCTCAATGTGTCACTGAAGCAACGACTAAGAAATTAAATTTTAATATAATTATTGTTGTACTAGGGGGCAAGCCCCCTGCTCGCTGACGCTCGCCAACCCCCTCCCCTTTGGTCGCTATTTCTTCGTTCTTACCATATTGGATTTCAAGTGACTATGTTTTGAATATGGGATTGACTGAATATGTGAATTTTATACGGATTGTACATTTGGTTTCTTATAACAAATTAACAAAAATGATGAATTTAAATGACATATAATTTAACACTTCATTATAAACTACATTTTTATTTATTTGATTTTCTGCTCTATTATCATTTCTAGTTATTTGTATTTTCACAGCCTGACGTGATATGAGTTTAATGAATATATTTTTCAGGGATCTATGTCTGGTTTTAAATAACAAACTAAGAAAATTAGTTGAATAACTCGATAAAAAAGAGCTGAAATTCCCGGAGATTAAAAATGACTTATATATAGAGCGTTAATGAGAGCGGGAGAGAGAGAATCAGAAATAGGATTTTAGTAATATAGATAAAAAATACAAATGAATACTGCGGCTGATTTATTTCCAATTAATTCATATCTTCGGTCATTTCGAGCAAGTTATAACCTTATTTTTTATCTTTAAGACTTTATATAAGTGCATATACACTGAAATTATCGGAGACTACAATACTACCCGTAACAATGGAATCTTATTGTTAGTATTGAAATGTTAAAAAATTACAAACTCGAGTATAAATTCAAAATATGAGCAAATTCGCATGAGATTGAGTATTCGACGGTACGAATAAGAATTCTCATTCATTTTGGCGTGTTTTAGTGTAAATTTCGTGTCGATAATATAATTTTAAGATATTTTAAAGAGTAAAAGAATGAAAGCCTTTAAACTAAATAGGTGATTTTCACATGTTATCTTATGGTAAACGACATTCATCCTCTGGAATCAAACCCGTGATTTCATTCAAAATTATTTTTTGTCATAACGTAGAGATTCATTAGCACTGAAATCTTGAGGAATTTCAGGCATCTAAGTGAATTTATAATCGAGTTATTCACAGAAGTAGAGCGTTACGCATCATGATGACCACCATTACGATTTTATAATATAGAAAGATAAGCTACATTTATGGATCAATTCAAGTTATGATGGTCTCTGTAAGAATTTAAAAATATAGAGGAAAATTACCAAAACTACTGTTTGTCACTCGTGAAAAATCTAAAAACTGCTCGAGATGAAAAAGGTTTTTTCCGGCTCAGTATAAATTGCATCTGAAGGGATAATATATAAGCATTTCTACAAGATATTTAATAAATCGTGGTTACGTCAAGCTACTACTGCAGAATTGATTCGGCAAGAAAAAATGAAGAGAACCACGTATTGTGTTGTGCACTAAAAAATTGTGCCGAGTTTGTGTGAGGCTTGAGGCTGAAAGTGTATCCGACCTCTTTAAAGAACGTCTTTTCCCCTCACAATTATATACTAGGAGGATCTTATCTTATTATATAATGAGCTACGTTTGTCCCTCACGCATGATGCTAGCGCCGCTCATAAAAAGGCTTTATAAAAGCGGGAGAATCGAGAATTATTTACGACTGACTAATGCTATTTTAACAACTTTCCGAGTAGGAAGAAAATTGAAATTTAGTAGGAATTTTTTATTCTTATAGTTAAAGCCGTTTACGAACAAATCCTCAAAAAAGACCGCGGTTTGACTCCAGTAGATAATTTCTATTTCCCATAAGATAACACGTAAAAATCGATTTTTCGACTTAAAGCCTTTTACTCTTTTGCAAATTAAAATTACAAATAGTTGATCTATAGTCTTCGGATCTGGACCGTTTTAAAGTAACATAAATTACGTTTCTTATTATTATGGCCACATTTTGCCTACGATACAAAACCGCTCAAGTTCTGTATTCAAATCATATTTATTGGAATTTTTTTTAGCTTTTTAACGATATGTTGTCTTGCCGACCGTGTTATTGTTAAACCTCGAGATTGAATTGTCGTCTCAACCCTTATACTATATGCATAAGGAAAGCGTGCTTTGAATGTTTGAATACGTGAGAGAGGAACGGAAGAACGATAGGAGGGAGACGGGGGAGAGAGGGCGTGAGAGAGGAGAGAGAGGGACGGGGAATGGGAGGGAGGAGGATTGGAATGAGGAAGAGAGAATAGGAGGAAGAATGGGAAGTGCCTTAAATTTAATACTTAATCCACGCATACCCGTCATATCGGACGGGCAATTACGCTAGTACTTTGATAATACGTAGTACAAAACGCGACTCGCACTGAAAGTGTACATGAGATAGTGTGTTTTTCGTGCTGCGCAATAATGATGCGATAAAAAAGTAATCCTACAAGAGTGAAAAAACAGGCATTCGCCTTTGTCACATAATTTTAAATTTTAATCTTATATTGTAAACGAATTGAACTTTAAAATAAGAGAGCTTCTATATTTGCGCTATTTGTTTCGCGGCTCGCGTTATTGTTTCTGTTGAACGTAAGAAAATTAACTTTCCTTTAGAGCAGTCACTTAAAATTTATATTACAAATTGGGGGAAATAATAATCTTAAAAGAGATCTTCCGGTTGTGAAATAAGCTATCCTTGTTGTTTCTAGTGGTTGGAAATTATTTTACCATCCATCTCCGAATGAAATAGCTGTTCGCAATTTTTCATAGCGCATACCGAACATTTTAAGGAAAACGGCATCGCATGCTGTCTCTTCGCCAAGAAATTCCAATTGAGCCGCTTCGTCAACAATAAAAACAAATTAATATCTGCATAAAATTGCATTGGTGCCTTAAGAAGGCAATACGTAATTTGTTTACTTATATGTGAGAAAAAGCCAATTTTGTCGCAGTCTTGGTCATTATCATCGATCCTGAATATCATAGTTAGAAGCTGTTTAGCTTAAAAAAAAGTTCCAATTTACAGTCAAATGCACTCCTGAAGAGACAGAAATAATTCGAGTTGTGTCTAGCAAAATATTATCTGGAAAATTGCGAACAAGAGCGGCGATGGCAATCGAGCGGGGAATATTCCATTCTCGAGGAATTCGGCGCCGAAGGAACGTATGCCGAGGGATGAAAGCACGGGGTTACAAATTCCGTAATAAAAACGAAGATAACTTCCTAAACGACGCGCACGCATGAGGATTCGCCTCTTTTACCGCCCTGCGCCCCGCGGTGAGGGCGTCCGTGTGACATACGCAGCGAAGACGTAATAACCGTCTCTTTTTATTTTTATTACGGTGCAAGGAGCGTTCCGATTCGCTTCACACCTTCTCCTCGCCCGTCTTCCCCCTGCGAAAACAAAAGATAGTCGCCCTGCAGATTTTCAATCGCGCGGAGGGGCGAGAATGAGAGCGGTGCCTCTCTCTGTCTCACTCCCTATCTGATCCGGCACCTCCCCTTGTTCCCGCCGCCGCACATCCCCGCGGGGGGCGCTCCAGGGATAAAAGAATCCTTAACCCTCCCGGAATCGGTTGAGTCATCCTGCGGGAATGGAGGATGAGGAGAGGTGGGAAGGGAGGATGAGGACGAAGATGACTGGACGATATCTGCATTGACGTTATAGTGGCGGTCGCCTCCGCGGCCGGGTTCACGCAGGGACTCTGGCGAACCCTAGTTTCTCCCCCTTCGCACTTCTAAATAGCACTATGGACCCCCTCCATATGCCATGACGCCTCTTCCTTTTTTATTAATTCGTCTCTTCACCCCGGAGTCGCATCTTTCGGCGTGATCTCCCTTTAGCAATCGACCGCGCACGGCTGCCGCCCCATCGTCCTCAACCTTCTTCCCATTGTAGCTCACTTTGCGGCTGCCATTGTTTGACTCCCGGAGGGACAAAGGTGGCGGTGATCCGTTCAAAGATTTACACACGGCCATGGTACGCCGGCACACCGCATCTTGCGCCTTTTCCGGTCTCTCTGATTGCGCGCGCACTTTGATTTAAGTTCATGGACCTTAAACCAGTTGTGCCCAAACTTTTCGGCTTGGGGGCAGCATAGAGCACTTATTTGTTCGTCGTGTAGCCTACGCAGTAGAAAATACGATCGAAGAATAATTTAATGTGACTAAATGATTAATTAAAGGGTCACTTTTACCCGATTCGTTTTAAATGTATCTATTATAGGAATAGAGAGGCATGGACGAAACATATTGTTTTCGTAATTTTATCTTTAATTTTACGTTACATTTTGTTCTATAATTGTTTCCGCCCTTCAAAAGATCTGAATTTGGTGTGAATAAACAGATTGTTATGCCTATAGTTAATTATTTTGTGCCTTCTGCAAAATTTTATCAGTTAAACCTCGTTGATTGAATTTAGCAGACAAGATTCTTAACGTTTTAAGATGCGAATGTATTAAGCTGTTAAGAGGAAAGGTATTTTGAATGTGATATTTCCTTTATGCTTCCTTTCAAGTTATTTTGGATGAACTGTAATATAGAATGTGACTTGCATTACCTTTCTTTTAAACAAAGAACAATACGGGCCTGTTGATCTACTCAACAAAATTGCATTTCAGTTGATAAGTAAATTTTGGTACTTAGGCTGTTTTCCGTCACAGCAGATTTCTTGAGTTAACTCTTCGTTATTTTGCAACTCTCGCTATTGGCTAAATTGAGATTTTGTATATTTCATAAGAAGGAAGGCTGGGTGATTTACTAATTAGAATGTCTACCTTTTAGTTTATATGCGCATGTATTTAAACTCCAACGTTCATTCACTGCAGCAGTTTGATGTAATACATTTGTTTCAAACAAACCATTTCTTTAGCTCATCGTCACATTTTTAAAGGTATCTTTTTGTTTATTGGATTTTCATCTTTCATCAGATGTGAATGTTTTATCATAACGTGCTCCATATTAATAATTCAATTCACGAATCATATAAGGCATTCTCTTTTTCCTTGCATTTATCATTCTCTTAGAATAGAATAACTTGGGCATTAATAAGAAATTCCTTGCTGGGCTATCGGAAGAAAGAATTTACATACTTAGTGCAGCTGTCCTATGAATTACTGTATCATTAACACAACACATAAATCTATTATAGCCAATTTTAATCCCAAGTTACTTTTTCTGAGCGAGAAGACTTCTTGGTTATAGTCGTAGCCCACTTAGAACATGAAAATTATATTAAAATCATACAGAATTTATATATCAATGGAGAAATTTCAATTCACAAAGAGACATTTGGTTGCTTTTTAAGGGAATCCAAACGTAACGATTCGCTTTCGGTCGGTTCACATTAGATAATCTCACGCTTTAACCAACACCTATCCCCCACCTCCTCGTCTGGGAAGGACGATGTTTTTCAAAGAGAATCGTGTCACAGAGATAAAAATATTGTTGTTACCCCACGCGCATCGCTGGTGAGGGAAGAGAAAATTCGGATGGCGACCGTGTTTTGTTGATCCACCGTCCGTCATCGCTGCGTTCGACACGCACGCCGCTCTCGGAGGAAAACAATACAATGCGAAGAGTGACAACCGCGGTGGTGACGGACGCATACCTCCTCCCTTCCCCCTCATTCCACCCTTTCACCTATCCTCTCTCTCTATATCTCTCTCTCTCTCTCACCAATTTCCTCCTCCCTCTGCCTACTGCCTCACAAAATTCTCCTCGACAGAGTGTGAAGCAGCAGCTTGGATCCATTTCGAGCGAAAATGTCCGGAAGAAACTGTTATGTGCTCGCTCAGAGCGTGCGTAACGCACGGAAAACGAGTTCAACAAACTCTTATTGTTGGCCAAAAAATAGGAATGAGTCCCGATTTTACATCCCTAATCAAAATTAACACCAATGATGACGAGATCGCCAGTTTACGACGCGGGAAATTTACAAGGGTGGAAATTGGTGCATCAAAAGTGTGTAATTTGTAGCGGTAGTTTTAATAAGTTGACATGCTCTAATCTTGAGCCATCGCTTAAATATACATTTAGAAGTCGTTCATAACAACATTCCAATAAGGTTAGCCTTTTATGTTGCATAGTGATTACGTGCAATGTTTTTTTTTTCAAAATCCTTTGATATTTGTGTCTGTCGATGGTTAAAAGCAGTGATTTCCAAACTTTTCTACATGGCGGCCCACATTGATGGTTGCAAATTCTTCGACGGGCCGCATTGGAAGTTGCCAATTCTTTGGCGGGCAGGATTAGAGTTAAATCGGATTCTAAGGTGCCATATAACTGGAAATTGAGTCTAAATAAGGTTTTTGATAGTTAACATTTCAACATTAAAAGCTTCATTGTAAAAATTTTCATAAAAATGTATGAATTTATATGTTAAGTTTTTCGGATTGCTTTTTCGTCATAGCTTCGCGGGCCGCACTAAAACCCTTCGCAGACAACATCCGACCCACGGGCTGGTGTAAAGAGTAGAGGCAGATGCTATCAATCGTGACGTAGTTTGAATCCTTCGACAGGACCATTTTAAATACCAGTACGCACTCGTGTAATTTCAATTTTAATGCCTTTGACCCGGTCAGTTGATGACATTTCCTCTCTTAGACCTACCGTGTAAATAGTCATATCAAAGGTTACACTCCATCGAGAGAGGAAGAGTAAGAGAAGGCGAAAAACAAGGAAGGGGAAGAAAGCAAACGTAGGGTGTGGTAAGGGACGAGGATGGTGTAAAGTAAACGGTGTCAGGAAATAGAAGTGCCAGAGGGGGTGGAGAGAGAGAGAGAGAGAGTTTTTGGAGGAAGCGATGGAAGTAGAAGAGGGAGTGATAGGATGGGGAGGGGACGAGGGTAATGGAGGAAAAGACTGCGCAAAAACAGCTTTCGGTCCGAGGAAGTCGTATAACGTTCTCCTTTTTTTGTCTCTCAAACACTCCGATCTTTCCTTCCTCCCCTCTTTTTCTCCCGCTTTCCCACTCCCTTTCTTTTTACGTTCTTTTTTTCCCTTCCTCATCTTGTCCTCGTCTCTTCCTCTTTTCTCATCTTCTCCTTCTTATGACCCACATTTTTCTCGCTTCTGCCCCTCACTCAACACCGCATCCCTTCTTTTCCCCTCTTCTCATTTTATCCTTTCGCACAAACATATATCGTGTGTGTGTATGTATATGTATATGTGTGTTGGGTTTCTCCCATTTTGCAGCTCTCTTAACTCCTGTTGTTCTCACTTCTTACTCCTCGTAATCCATTTTCTCACTTTTAGAATCTCTCGAAGCAAAATTAGTTCTCAAGAAAGCTAACACGTATTTGTTTTGCTATTTAATAAATATATTATTACATCAATCGTTTTAATCACTTCTCATCATTTTACACCGTCCGATTGGTAAATGTGTAATATAATCTTAAGAACACTGTGCTTAAAATTAGATTCAGCTTCATACTGCTACTCTGTACATCTGTGGAGCAACAATTCACTTGATTCGAATTTAAATATTATTCTTTATCTATTACCGACTGTAACAGTGATTATTTCTCCCTCTCCTCCTTCCTCTCCAGTAAACGTTATCCGGCTGAATATGTGTCCCAATCATATCTTCACCGTTTGTTGTATCACAGACGATGAAGTTTTCTCTAACTATTGAATCTCTCCTTTATTTCGTCTTTTTCTTTACCCGGCATTCTTTCCCTATTACACTAAATGTCTTCATTTCTAAACCATCCTTTACACGCATAAATTTTTTTCTTCCTATAGGTCATGCGCCGAAAGAACTTAGATCAGAACCAGTTAACGCGTAGCTACTTATATAATTTATTATGTTTTAATAACATATTAATAATTTCTCTTATTATTAAAATATATCGTGTGAGTCATTGGTTCTAACCCTCAGTTACATGGTATGTACCTTTGCAGTTTTAACTGTCCCATCGAGAGTGGTAGTTGTTATGCAGAATCAACTCAACGGTAGCATTATTTTAGTTAAAATTTACGTTCGATTATTCATGCTCGTCATTGGATAAAAATAATGTAAAAGGGCCTGTAAAAATAGTTTTTAGACTCAAGGCTAGCGCTTGAAAAATCAATTTGTCTCGTTTTCCCTCCAAGAATACTTCAAATACCTACTTTTATGTGTGTGAATAGAAAAAGTTGACTTTCCCGATGCATAACTTTCGCGAAGGGGAAATTACCATTTTAAGATTTATTCGATCTCGCCGTGTAAATCTTCGTCTGTAACACGCATCACTCAAATCGAGAGCGAAATAAAAAGAAAACTGCAGTGTCTCTGTCTGCTATTAAAATCAGTTTCCCTTAAGGTGCGTATCATTCGTCAGCCGTCATACGCAGTGCGACGAGAGGAAAGAAATATACGTTTTCAATTCGCAAAGGCCACGGTCGTGGCATTGCTTGCACCTCTCACTTCACTCCACGATGCCAGGTGGACACATTCGCAAAGGCGAATAGAGGCGTGATAGAAGCGCGGCGGAATGGATACTCGAGGTACGCAGACCGAAGGCTCGGCGAACGTGAACCGAGAGAGCGGACTCCCTTTCCATCACCCATCTTCAGCCTCTCTCTTCCCGCAGACGATCTCCTCCTCCTCCTCCTCTCCCCTTTCCCCCTCCCCCTCCCCTTCCCCCCTCCCCTTTTCCCCTTCCCTTCCCCTCTTCCTTTTCCCCTCCCCTTCCCCCTCCCCACCCCTTCCCTTCCCCCTCCCCTTTCTCCCTCCTCTTTCCTCCTCCCATTCCCCATCCCCCTTCCCCCTCCCCCCTTCCCATTTTCCCCTCCCATTCCTCCACGTCCCCCCTTCTACTTGGCCGCCGCCTGCCTCGGAAGAAGAGGGCAGAGAGGGATTGCCTTCGTGGGCACATGCCAAGAGACGACGTCGATAATTATTGACCGCCTCTTATGGAGTAATGGTGTAGGGTGACCCCCGAGGAGGAGGAGGTAGTGGGGAGGAGGAGGGAGTGGGGAGAAAGAGAGAGTGGGGAGGAGGAGGTTGAGGGAGGGAAGAAAAGGAGGAGGGCAGGTGATGGAAGGAAAGAGGAGAAGGGGGGAGGAGCGAATCGCTGAGCAGGTGGAATGAATGGGAGAAGGATACGAATGAGGAGATCGAGTAAGATAGAGTGGAGGGAGTCCTTTTAAAAAAGAGAGGGAATGAGAGTGAGGAGGAGAGTGGGGGGGGGGGAATGATGTGGAGGAGAGGAATGCGGGGCACGGAGCGGGGAGAGAGTGGGAGGAGGGTGGAATGAGATGAGGGAATGGATTTTTTTGAGGACGAAGGGGAAAGTGAAGATCAGAAAGGGGATTGAGAGTGTTTTTGGGGCTATGGCGAGAAGTAACATGGAGATTAACGGAACTGAGGTGAGAGTCGATGTTGGGGCGAATGCGTTAGTAAAAAGACTGCTTTTAGGCAAAGTGGGTCTGTAGCTTTTTAAGCAGCGACGTTTCAATTTCAGCAACGATCCACGTAGTTCATCTTTATTCATAGGTTTAACTGAAAAGGGAGAGGGCAATAGTGGCAGTGACACAGAATCAGATACATAAACCAGAATCATCCTTACTAATCTTTTCCCATCTAAATACATGAATATGGCGCTAAACTGATAATTTCCGTCTAAAAAAATTATCCGTAAGCTTTAATGGAAAAAATATTTGCGATACACGTAAAGGACAAAATCGAATCGGTATTTTCCTTTAGAAATGTAGCGCTTCGAAAGGTAATAACTCGGTAAATATTGCAAGCATTATTCAATTACCATATTCAATTTCAATTTTATAAAGGACGATTTTTAACTTATCGGAAGCCATTTTTATCCCATGTGAAACTTATGAAGCAGATTCGTCGCGTTACTCCATATTCAAACTAGTTATGTTTTTTAACCGGAAGGAACATATATATAAAACGAATGGCAACAGTAGCCACGCAAGAAATACCAATTACTTGCAGGAATCAATCTCTTAAATTGTTTCTTTGATGAGGAAGGGGAGAGAGAGAGAGCGAGTGAAAGGGAGATAGTCGATGGTATATTGTTGAGCGCTAGTGAAGGATTGAAAGAGAGTAAGTGGTCGAAGAAATGGAAGATGGAAAAGAAGATGGAGGAGGCGGAGAGAGAGAGAGAAAGAGGGATAATAAGGTTGAGGGGTCTTGAGGTGAGGAGATGGAGGAATAGACGGAGAGAAAACGGACGAGTGAGTGTGTGTTGGTTTGAGAGAGAGAGAATGTGTGTGCTAGGGGGGATGGGATGAAAAATGAAGGAAAGGACGTTTAAAAAATTGTACTAACCTAGCCTCGGACAAGAAAGTGGACGAGGTTTCCCTCTCAGCCACCCTCTCGCTCCCTCCGTCCTCCCTCCCACTCCTCCGGGCATTCACCACACCATTCCCCCCTTCGTCTACTCCTCCTCGTTCCCACCCCCCTTCTCTCTCTCTCTCTTGTCCTCCTCTTTCATGATTGGGTGGGAGGTCTGTTAGGTACGGTGCAGAGACGGAGGTGGGGGGTGACTGAAGAGGCGGAGGAAGAAGCGGAGGTCTCGCGGTGGTCGGTGGAGGAGGAGGGGGAGAAGGCGGGAGGGACCGGAGTTTGAAGTGTAACAAAGTGAAGAGAATCGCAGAGTGCTTATTACTCCTTCCGACGTCTTCGAAGACTGTGTGTGAAGATGGGACTCCTCCCTCCATAAACTTCCTCCCGCCTCCCTCCCTCCCCCCCACAAACACACCCACCGCAACCTCCACGCCTGATTCGAATTCAACCCCCTCCTATCTTCGAGTCGTGCAAGTGGTAGCGTAGGCAGCTGCTTTCGGCGCCACGTGGGGGGGGGGGAGTGAATTCGCTCGCGTTGCTCTCGTACTATCGGTTTGACGGGAGACGAGTGAAAAAAGGGAAATCTTCAATTCTAATCGTTAACTGAAGTGGATGCCATCATTCCCAGATATCAGAAGTAATCCGCGTGCTAGATCACCCCCGTGCATCTATCTCCCTCCCTCCCTCCACGTGCCTCCTGCGCCTTCTCCTTTTCCACGCCTACGCCCATCCTTCGCTGGAGCGATGGATAGAACTGTCTCTTGCAGTCGTATATAACTTAAGACGCCCGTAGTCGGCGCCCACGGTCGCTTGGCCACACCGACAATGTAACATTTATCAAGGAAGTGCGTTCTGACCCTCGCTTGCCCTCGAATCCACTCCTCCCTCCACCTCTACTTAGCCCTCCTCGTTCCATAGCTTGCCCTGGTACCCAACCCCTCCATCCCCACCTTCCCCCCCTTTCTCTTTACGCTAAACCTTTCGTTCGACTCTTTCCCTTTCAATCATATCCACTCCGTCTTTCCTATCCTTCCTCTCGTCCATTTTCCACCTCTTTTGTCATTTCCTCCCCTCATTCCCTCCTTTCCCACCTCTTTTGTCTTTTCCTCCCCTCATTCCCTCCTTTTCCACCTCTTTTGTCTTTTCCTCCTCTCATTCCCTCCTCTTCCACCCTCTCGCTTCCTTCTCTTCCACTCTCATCTATTCTTCCCTTTTTCGTCACATCAGAGCAAGAAGCGCCACCCACGCGCTGATTGAGTGGGCGAAGGTTTTCTTTACCTGATCGAAAGATGTTTCCTCGATCTTCCCACTCTTCTTTGCTCTTTCCTAAGACATCGGAAAACACCTTCGTCGGAACTAAATGACTCTTGTTACACTTCGGTCTACATGTGTGGGCTTACATATATCTTCCGAGAGGGAGCGAGCAGGAGGAAAAGAAAGACAGCTTATATGTTATACGTGAAAATGGGAGGTGGTAAACACGAGTAAGAGTTCCGAGAAAGACAGCCGCTGAGAGATGTGCGTAGTGCGACAAATGGCGAACGCGTTGAAAGCATAAGATAAACCAGCCGATATTCCGTGCAATTCTGGGGGTTTGTAAAGTGACCGTCTACATATGTTTTGTGTAGTCAATAACTTTCTCATAGTGTGTCAAGAGCGTTTAAGTAACTCCTTAATTCCAAGGAAGACAGAGAAGGATTGGTTATCGTCTTCAGAAGTACTGATTTCTTTATGATAAACTGTTTTTACAAAATATTTAGCCTTAAGATTTTACTTTTTATTTATCACACATATCAAATGGCAAAATATGATTCTTCTATTAAAGAGAAACATGGTTCTTTTAAATCCAAAATCATGAATGTGATATTGATAACTTTTTTACGTAAACATCGTTTCAGAGCATATTTTGTAAATTACATTTCTACTGAGGGATTTCTTTCCATCTCACCACATTGCCGACAAGTTTTCTGTTTGGTTGACTGTCTGATATTACCTTTATATGAACCAGTGAACGGCATTCCTTTTAAATTTAAAACGGCATTATTGGAACAAATTAGTGGAATTTTCCTATCACTCTCCGCCACAAAACAATTATGTAATTTTAATTATATTTATGAAATTTATGTAAAAAAATTTTGAAGCACAGTTACCTATCAGATCAAAACTTTTCTTTTGATTTTTAAATCTCTGAAGTATATGTGGACGTCCGCCAGAGAAGGGTCCACTTTGTCGGTATGGAGTTATGAATGCAGCTGTAGTTTGTGATAAATTTCGAGTAAAATAAAAAGAAATCACACTCCTGTTTAAAAATAAATTTTTATTGAATATTACAGATATTATTTAAAAACAGTTTTTTCAGAAAATTGAAGCCAAAATCACGAAATTAAAAATAAATTCTACTCGTATTTCACTTACGGATATAATTCCTCGATACGGTTATTCATAATAACCAAGAGAATCGTTCTATGCACTTTTCTAGACATTGATATTTTCTACCCTTTTTCACAAAACTGCTGATATCTCCGAAACCAGAATAGACAAAATGGGCCCTTCTCTGGCGGTCGTCCACATATGTGAAGTTATGATAATTTATTAGGAAAAATCTGTGGCTAAGTTATTTTTACCTCTAATGCCATTAACATGTTTATAAAATGGAATTGGAGTTTTGCATATCAGTGAAATATACTTCAGATTTCAAAATAGAAGAAATATAATAGACAGCTAAAAATAACGCTGCAAAACAGTAATCTAAATATAATTTATCAACTTATTTGCGAAAAAATTTTGCGTCTGATAATTCCTTTAAATTTACCACTAGTAATTAACATCATAGTGCTATTTATTTTCTCTCCTGAGGAGGGTATTTGTTTTTTAATTTGACTAAGAATCGATTTGGAACTTGCAATTCTCTCATAATTGCAATCAAACTAATATGTTCAAGAATAAGCACTTAAATAAAAATTGAAAAATGTACTTATCTCGTGTATCTCCAATAGACACAGTAAGTTTATAAAAAACTAGATGCGCATTTCGGTTACATAAATTTGTTGTGGCTACTGGAGATACTTGAGATAATTACTTTATTATTTTATTTTTAGTGGTTATTCTTGGAATTTCTTGTAGCTATAAGATGAGTTAGATAATTTTCTGACGAATATAATAATGTATGTTCACCATTGCTAAATTTCATTTAATGCATTGTAAAAAACTGACCTTATCAACTTCGGCTAAGCCTTTTCGACTCCAGGAGCGTTTCATACCTCCACTTGAGTAACAGTAGAATGTACGCAGCGTATATTTGATTTTCAATTTAAAACTACTTAAAACCATCCTACAAATTCGGAACTTAAACCAAAGAAAACCCAAAAGAATTAAACATCTTTTCCTCCCGTCCCTTTTCAAATTCGCGTCGAATCTGTCCATTTATTTGTCTTTATTTTCATCGTCAATAGCAACCGCATTATTGCTGATTTCACAAAATTACATATACTAGTGGTACCCGCAAAAACTTTGGCGAAGTCTGCACGTTTAAAATCGTCATCGTTAAAAATGCCCACAGCCCACACGCAGTTTACTGAATAATTATAATCTTCAATTATTATGCGTTCTTTGCACGAAGTGAACGCATATATGGGAGGTCGTTTCCGTCCGTCAGTCCGCATGTAAAAATTTGGTATTGGGGAGTTTTGCTAAAATTTATCTACCGATTTCAATTTTGGTCAAACTCGGACGACAATGATGACCACGTTACATGAAGACCTATAAAGTTCCTTTTTGTTTCAACTCGGGAACCGTTGGGCGTATTTTGATGAAATTTGGTATTGGGGAGTTTTGCTAAAATTGGTCGACTGATTCCAATTTTGTTTACAATCGGACAAAAATTACGATCATTTTACATGAAAACCAACATGTAGTTTACAATGTTCCTTTGTTTCAACTCGGGAACCGCTTGACATATAAAATATTAAGAACATTGTGAAATCTCAAAGAACACATTTGGAAATTCTGTGTACTCCGACATGGAGTACACCTTTCCAATCTTGTTAACGTTGCAACGTTAAGTTTGACATTGATACAACTATAATTTTGAAGTTTCAGGAAAAGCGCGAAGCGAATAACGTAATTCTTTGGTCTATTTGAACGCTTAATTGACACTAATTCAATCGGAGGGAACGATGCGGTTCGCCTTGGCAACACCCAGAAAGAGTACGAAAAAGCCATAAACGCGTGTTTCTGACAAATCCTTCCGTGTAACGTCTAAGCATTGCAGTAATGAGATATTTTATAGTTTTAGCCGTCGAATAAAGTAAAAACGAAGAAATTCTGTCCCTATTTACGTATTTTAATGAATGAAGGAAATAAACCTTGCACCTCGAAGAAACAAAACTCCTGTGTAAAATGTAATCGTCTTCCGGAGTCGAATCGGGGACAGTTATGTAAACGAAAATAGTTTTCCCGGGGTCTCCTAGTTAGCAGAAACAAAATGGCGTTTACAGCATTTCTCTATGACAAACTGTTCAAGAGATAAAAGCGGGAACAGACGGACGGACAGACATTGAGTATTAATATATAAAGATTAAATTAGATTAAGCGGAAAACGAGAATAAATGACGAATTTTTTGTCAACAATTTTTCTTAAAGAAGATTTAACTTCCTTAAGTTTACATGAACTTATAAGTTGTATTCATATAAACTTGAGCATTCAATTTCAATTTAAATTATTTCGATTTTACTAAACAATGAAGATATCCAAATTGATATATTGGTGAAAATATGGTCAAGGATGGTGAGGGGGAGGGAAAGTGAGGGAGGCAGAGTAGGAGAGTAGGAAAAATGGATAAATAGATAGATAAATGCCTTTAATTGGACGAGGTTGAGGCTTGTAAGCCAACTCTTACATACATTTAAACCCGAGGAGGGAGGGAGAAAGAGGGAGACTGGAAATGAAAGAGGAAGGGAGATTGAGACGGAGTGAGAGGGATTAAGATAGGGAGAAGAAAGTTTTTCATGAACCGAATTTGTAAAATATGGTTATTTTTTATTTTACAGTGAATTTATTATCTACAGTTTTCAAAAAGTCACTGTGCACTGGATTATTAAAATGTTTTTTTTTATTATTACACATATTTCATGCGAGCCAAGTGCACGGAGACTCTTTTGACTCCCTGTATTTAAAAAACAAGCAAGAAATAGATAAGCGCATAGAATTTGATGTGCCATCATTTTGAAAGGCATTTACGCTATAAATTGTATATTTTCATTAACACTTTTTTACTTTGTCTTCTACATAATTAAATAAAGTATTTATTCGCATTCTTATTATTGGCTGAGCGAATCGAGGTCTCTCCTGTTGAGTCCATGTGCATTTTGTGTGTCTGTTTGTTTGTCTGTCTGTTTGTTTGTTTTACGATAACTGCCCTCTCGGTTTTCTGATTTTTACCGAACTTCGTGTGCATGTACAAATAATTTAGTTTCAAATGCTTATAGTTTTTCTAGAATACCATCCTTATAGTTACTGCGCAATTTGCGTTAGCGCATTGCGCTAATTTCCAAATCTTATCCAATCGAAACTAAATTTGGTTTATATACGGAAAACATCAAACGACGAAGAAAACCTCAGATAAACATTTCTCTAAAATGTACAGGGAGCCTTCCAGAGGCGCGCAATGTGATTATCCCCACCAGCCCTAAGTGGGCTGAGCGTGGCCGAAGATTCCGCGGATCCCCTAGTATATTTCCTCAAATAAAAATATGTTTTCCAATTGAATACTGAAAGCATGCTAAACCACAGGCCTGGATACCATAATTCCACTTAGCCTACATAATTTAATAAAAGACGAATATCACGCTAATAATATTAAAGGTATTGAATGGATTCTTTAGACGTGTGGATCTCCTCGCTTCATTTATCTCTTTCTTCTTTTCTTTTTTCTTTTTCTCTCTCTCTTCCTCCATTGCCATGTTTACGCGAAGTCTTCTATTTACCTCGGCCTGCCAGAGTGCAAACATGCCTGTCTAATGAATTGATATTTGTGAATCATGATACCTGTGGATGAAATTATCGCGCCAGCCATTGTGAAGAGATAAAGTTATGAATATTTCTACGACAAACTCAAACAGTTATGCTTAACACTTTAAAGGTTTAATTTATAAAATTATTCAAATATTTATTCTTTAGAAGAGTTTTGATTTAATTTATGAGGAATGAATCATATAAGACTAAAGGTTTGTCATTTCATCACACCATAGTTACATAATTTTATGTATTTATATGTATCCATCGCTTGAATACACTAGGCCATAAATAGGAGTTCAATGAAAGCTTTAAATTTGTTTAAACGAGGTCTAAGTCGATAATTCTTTCCTTTCGAGCATTTCGAGTGAAGAGTGGTCTAACTCCCAACCAATCAACGGCTCCTTTGTCCCAGCACCTACGCACTTCCGATATTCTCTCGTTTCCGATAGCCTTGGGCCTCACGCACCATATATCAGCGACGGATGGAGTGCTGGTGGGTTGTCTTCCATCTCATAAAGACCTTGTCCCTCTCGCTTAGAGGAGTCGGCGCCTCGCAAATGATAAATCACTCGCCTCCCTCAATGCATTTCTAAGAGGGTTTTCTCTCTCCGGCTCTCGGCTACCGTCTCTGGATATTACATCGAACAAAAAATTTAAACAAATCATTCGAGTGTGTTTTCTTTTTTATCCGTACACTTGATAGTCTGGAAAGGGAGTTCAGGTTATTCTTTCGAAAAGCCTGCCAGGCTGTTCGAAACTAATTCGAAAATTAAAAAGGGAGGAAAGAAAGGACAAATTCATCTGGAGAAAAAGGTTGGGGAATATAAAAAACTGGTAAATATTGCACGGCAGTCTACGCTGGGCAGTTTTTATTTACCTACTGCAGGTTTTCCCAAAGCCAGTTTTATGATGGACTTACTAGGGATTCTGACCAAAATTCGCCGTTATATTTGTCTTGAAATAATGTGCCTTTTCTTAGGACAAGCTACTAATGCAGAGAGATAAATAATGTGCTATATTCAATTACATTTTTTTATTTATGAGCGTAGTTTTTTTTCTCGCCACACGGCGACTGGAAAACCCATCGTAATTATCGAGTTGATTAAAACAGTATCCCAGAACTTCGCGTGCTCGAAGTTTTTAACACCTTCTGCTAATTGGGTGATTGAATATTTAATGCGGAGAAATCGCCACAGTTCCCGCGACCCGGCTCCAACGCATCACCAATTGACGTATAAATTTGAAGATAGGACAGGCAGGTCATTGCCAGCGCAGCGGGGAAGCGGTTAAAAAAACAAAAGCGTGCGGAAACGCGGCACTTTCTTTTCACAGCGGTCCCTCTATCAATGTCGGACTTGCCAGCCACCGAGTTGCATGACGGGTGGGGAACGATTAATTAGAGTGTCAGTCCCGGATGCGGAGATGGGGTATGGGACGGGGTGGGGTGTGGGACGGGGTGGGGTGTGGGACGGGGTGGAGTGTGGGACGGCGGGGAGGAGATCGGCGTCAAAGGGGTGAGGAGTAAACGAATGTTATGATGGCCTTTCGAACACCGCCGCCTCCCGGCAGCACTTGCCTGAAATTCTGTTCTGGAGCAGCGTATCTGGAGTTAGAACTCGCAGGCCGAATCCTCCGTAAAACTTAACTTCAAAGTTTTTTCGTATATACTATACTCGGCATTCTCTGGGAGGGGTGAGGTATTTTGAATTGTGCGACCCACCTCTAAAATTTAATTGCAGTAAAGGAAAATGTTACAAACATGCGCCTAAAACGCTGTTCCACAATCATTACACACTGGCGTCTCATATTTTTTCGTCTCGAGATTGTAGTCTCAGTGAATAATTACAGGTGTGATGAAGCTATAAAATATTACGCTACGATTACGTAAGTATACATAGTTCGCAACATCAAAACATTAGCGCACTCACAAAGGATCATCCAAGAATGCAGTACACTTTTAACAGTAAACAAAATTAATTTTTTACTCAGCCACATGCGTATTTTTCAGCCATTTTTTCCTTTTTAGGCGTTATTTACCCGCAAAGGGGTTGTAGCTGAACGTCTTATGGGCACGTCTTGTCCAGCTGTCCGCCTGTCGTAACTTGCATCTCCTAAACGACTGGACAAATCTTAATTAAGTTAAACACGATTGATCCTTATTAAAATTTATCGCCCAATTGTGATTTTGAACTACTGAATCCGTCAATTAGAACTTCCACTTTATATAAGAACTTAAATAAATGTATACTCGTATCTCGTGAAATGGCATCCGTCAAGCAAGAGTTAAATACCATATTTTTCTATCCCTAGCTCTTAAATGAATAGTGAGGCATAGATTTAAAATATATTCGGATAGAGAACAACATTTCCCCCAAAAAGTCTGCAAAACCACATAATTACGACTTATACTCGTAGTTTCGGTGATAAAAAATCGTGAAAATCCCAAGTATAATATCGCAAATTTTGTTTATATCGATTGCTAAGACGGTTCTATCGGCAAATAATTAAAAAACCATATTTTTCTCTCCCAAGGTCTTATATGATCTTTGCTGCGTAAATTAAAATATTTATTCAAATAGAGGACAACATTTACCACAAAAAAGTCTGTAGGACCACATAATTACGACTTATAGTTTTGGAGATAAAAATTTTCCGTAAAGAACGCCTTTGAAATCTCTGGGTATTCCATTTGTGGAGTATACTTTTCTATCTTTTATTGTAAAGTTTTTATTTATTGTGTTTTATGGGTCCATTCCTGTCGTGGTTTTCGTATGATAAATAAAGGTGTATAGGTTGAAATGTTATTTGATCTTTTAGTGTCTTATTTGAATGAGGACAGTGGCTCAAAGATACAGTTCTAGGCTGTTTCCACAGACATGTAATAGGCCTTGTGCTGTTTTTGGACTTTATTAAATATATATAATGTTTTATTAACTCTCTGTGAACATAGTCGATGATAGATGAGATTTCGTATACATTATCCATTACGCTGACGAAAGTAGGTGATTGGATTAAATTTTGCAGAACCAAAAGGAAGAGAAAATGTAGGAAGCACAGATAATAAGAATTTAAAATTTATTTTAAAATCACCTGCCTAAATTCGAAGACGTGCATATCTTGCGTAACAAGTGAGTTACATAAAATATTCGCGATGGCCGTGTAACTCATGTCGCCAAGGCAACATACTTGTAAATTTAAGCAGCTAAAATCTACTCAGTGATACTAACATTACCGTAAGAGAAAAATAATTAATTTGCTTTGTATTATAACGTGACTATTAAATTTTTTCACCTATAATTAATAAAAAATCTGATGTGTCTAGCACAGGACTTTCTCAACCTAGTAATGAATATGGGTGCAATAGTAAAGAGAAGCTGCTCTCGACATCCATGTCCACAACAATAATTATCTGCAATTACACTTGTGAATAATTTTTATACACTGAATAATTTCACAGTAAAAATTATATAACTCACTTCTCACACTGAGAAAACAATAAGTAAACAAAGGTTGTTATTTGTTGATACAGATAACAAAATATCGATGCGCGATTAAAATTGCCGTTTGCGGCGCTGGGATTGCTGTCGATATTTATAAGAAAAATTGTTTAAAATCAATGCGGTAGCTGTAAATGTTATTAACTTTCAAGAAGGACGAAAATGTTTTATTGCTAATTGTATAAAGATATAGAAGATGGGAATAATTAGATAGCGTTGGAAACAAAGGACACCGAAAGTGAGAAAATGGAATGAAGGAGAGGAAAAGGCGCCTCTTGACTTTGGATTCTTCGCTATCCCCTCTCAGTCGGCTCCTCATCTCCTCTCGGTCTCCTGCAGACCTCAATTAAGAAACACTCCTCTCTCCCTCTCTGTCTCCGCCCCATCCTTCCCTCCCTAAAGTAACCAGGAAACTAATTCACAGTGGAAATATCTATCTATCCATCTGCTAGCTATCCCAGAGACCGACTACATTCCCATTCCTTGGTGTCTCTCGACCCCCCTCCCTCCATCTCCTCTCTCCCTCAATCTCCTTTCCCCTCCCCCCTCTCTCTCCCTCCTTCACTCCCAACCCCTGCATCTCCCCCTTCTGACCCTACTTCTTTCTCTCTCTCTCAATCTCTTTTTCGTCTCTCCCTCTTCTTCCCCCCTTCCATCACTTCCCCTCTTCATACCTCTCCATTTTTTCCTTCCTAACTCACTCACACTCCCTCCCTCTCCTCCTCTTCGACGCTCCCCACCTCTCCTTCACGCTCGCACCCTCACCCTCCAATGATTGTCTTTGATCATTAATCTGCCCGCCACCTAGCGCCTCCTATTTCGGTTTCGTTTCGCTGGCTTTCCCTTATGGTTTACGCGGGCCCCGAGGCCGAGTCGTCTTTTGCGGCGGACCATAAGGCGCGCTGTCTTCTCTCGCCGTTTCCCTCCGCTGCGTGGGAACACGCTCCTTCTTTATAACCACTCCCCACATCATTCTCCGGGAGAGAGGGAGGGAGTGAGAAAGAGAGTGAGAAAGAGAATAGTGAAAATGGGATTTGTGAGTGGGAATCGAGAATGCGAGGGGGGGAGAGGAAGAGATGAGAGTAGAGAAAGGAGGGAGAAGAAATGTTGAATGAAGATGAATGTTAAGGAGAGGGGGAAGAGGAAACAGGTCATAAAAGGAGATCGGATGAGGGAAATACATCTGAGAATACGAAGGAAAGAAATAGGACACTGACGTAAGATGAATGCGAAAAATGTGAGAAAGAGGTACGAAGAAGAGATATTGCGCAGGATGGAAGAGGGATAACAGAGAGAGATAGGGATATAAAAAAAGCCGTTGAGGGATAGGTGGGATGGAATGGAGAAAGAGGAAGAAAGAATGACTGCGGAGAGGGAGGAACGGAGATGACCCGGGGTGATACTCTCTCCCCTCTCAAAAGTGCGATTGAGACATTTACGATGCGATGTCTCTCTTTTAAGGCGAGCGATCGTTTCGAGGGGATCGCGAGAGAAAGATAACAGAAAAACGGCTCTCGGCAATGAAAACACAAAATAAAATACCTGTAAAACCCTATTTGTACCTCGATATCACGTCGTCACCCAAGATTATTTCTTCGCGGTCTTCGTTAGACTGAAGAGGCTGCGAACTATACGATTATTACGGCCTTAACGAGATTGTGAAGTTCTTTTGTTGCATGGTAAGCAAATGTAGCAAGAATCAGGTCTAAGTGGGGTATTATTTAAAAATAATATTCTTACAGACATTAGAACAACTAACAAATATCGAAGAGGCGCTTTTGAAATTGACGGCCAAGATAGTTTCTCTAACAATTATAATCTAACTTTGGGTGCGATCAAAAAACATAACTGAACAAATGACAAGCATAAAGCAATGAAACGATTCAAAAAATGTGGGGTAATTGAAAAATTTAACGTATAATTGCTCTCAGACTGGATAAACTTTCTGTAGGAGTTTTTCTATTTTATTCCTACTTCATTTATAAATCTCACATAGCTTTCTTTTGGTGGGCCACTATCTTCTATAACTGGTAGAACCCCATTTTTGTTGTAGATATGAACGCTAAGAATAAATTTGTGCTCTGTTGTGGCTGTCAATATGAAATCGAGGTAATTTATAAGTTTTATAACTTATATTACGACTTTCGCTGAAAAATATCAAATTTGCTGAGATGTATAGATATTGATTTGAAAAATAATTCAGTGTGTAAAGACGGGAATTCCACGAAGAAAATGTTTTCATCTATTCTTTTCCCATTCTTAAGCTGCATGGTGAACTCTAGCTAGACAGTGGCATTTACTCAACCTGAGAACGAGCCTGATGTTAATAGCGCTAAAACAGGTAACAAAGGATGCTGAAATTCACCATGCAGGTCTGAGAATGACATTGCAAACTAGTGTTGCGTAATCTTCATGACTGTAACTGGTTCCAATCGATTTAAAATCTGGTGTATAAGGAGTGCTGAAGAGGGTTTTTCGAATGAAGCCTCTATTTTGTTTTCATAGTGCATGAAACAGTAGCGAGGGGTCGGTAATTGCTTTAAGCAATATTGGCGGGCTAAAAAAAGGAAAGGAATTTTAGAAAGTTTCAAAACCCGCAATAAAATGTAAATAGTTGCATTAAAGGAATGGACAAGAAAGTTCGATAAAATAGATCGTGGATAAATAACAAAAGTAATTTTTGGTCTGAATATAAGTCGATGCAAGTCGCGCGGAATGCTCTTGCTTGAACACTTATTGTGCAATCATGTTCCAGTTTTGAATTTAGAACATTTAGCATTTTTTCGACTTTGCGAAGCGCGTGGCAAATGACGCCGGATCAGACTTCAAAAATATAGGTTGTGATGTAATGGAAAAACTCGTTTTTAAATTCTCGATCTCCTTTTCATGTACAGACTTAAATGATGCAATTCAGTTCTATCAAGATTACAAACGTTTTATCTACTTATCGATAAAAGCACAACCGTATTTGAATATTACTTTCTAATATACTTACGTAGTATATTGAGAAAGTATTGTAATCGTGAAAAAATTCGACTTAGAGATCTTGATGAAAATACACGTTTTAGGTGTCCCTGATTCCGTAAAAGTGGTTTTCGCCGTGCCGTCTGTCTGTCTGTCGGTCTGTTCGCCGTTCTAGGGCCCAAACGCGTACATAAAATTTAATGATATCTCGTATTAATGCAATATATCAGCTTTTGCAGACCGTTTTTTCTTAAAAATGATATTGTACAAAAATAAAGAGTAGTTTATTCTTGGCGATTTTTCGAAAATTTTGATTTACTCAAAAATGGCTTGATTAAAATCAATCCAATTGTAAAGCTTGATGTCACAAATAAGACTGCGTAAGCCATGTCTCTTGAAATCACTATATGGCGTCCAGTGACATTACAATGTTTGCTAAGCTACCTTACATAAGCCTTATGACGTCACGCCTCCGCCGCGATCCATTCAAGCTCTTACTACAGCCTTACGGTTAAACTAAATCGAATAATATCTCATATATATGGAGAATATCATTCATAAAAGACATTCTGAAGAGATAAACGATATTGCGCAACAATTAAGGTACTTCAGTCTAGAATATTTTGAAACAAAATTCAATTTACTCAAAAATGGCTCTAAAGATTTCGATTAAAATCCATCCAAACGTACAGCCTGACGTCACAAATAATACTAACTAAGTCATATGTCCCAAAAAAGTTACTATATATCGTCCAGTGGCATTATTTCTGTACGTGACGCTCAGCGATCGCGTCAGAGGGGAGGGGAAACCCGGGGATTCCCTAGTTTAAAATTCCTTAGTTCATTGTTCACGCCACGCACTTATTAGTGAGAGGTATTGTACGTGAGAGGTTGATGGTGTCAGTCACTTTGGTTCTGTTGCAACGCATTATTAACATAATTGGCAGTGAATTGCCAAATACACAGAGTTAATTTCGGGGCAAAAAGTATAGTGAGATCAAACGTATATACGTAATATATGAGAAAGTTTGTGCAATGTATATAATTAACTTTCTCGGTGGATGATATAAAAATCGATTGTCTATATCATGTTACGGCAACCTTTTCTTCATAGCGGGCCGCATTCATAGTAGTCAATGCTTCGGGCGGCCGCATCGGAACTCGCGAGAGCTTCGGAGAGACTGAGCGTGTGCATCGGAAATTACCTAGAAATTCTGTGATCTCATTGTAATGAAAATCAAGTCTAAATAATTTACTAGCGTTAAAACTTCACCAGGAAAAGTTTTGTGTCCCCATAATTTTACTGAAAACATGAAAATGTCTGTATTAAACTTTACCGACAACTTTTTCATCAAAGCTTCGCGGGCCACATGAAGCTCTCTCTGGGGCCGTCTGCAGCCCGCGGGCCGTAAGTTGCCGACCCCTTGTCTATATTATTATGCTTGTAATAATGTAGAGGAATGGAGCGTGATTTCAAGAGGATACCCAGCCCATAATACCATATCGAATAGGTTGAAAAAATTGCACGAATGAATTTTATTTCTCACGAGTCTTGTGTTGGTATACCAACGCTGCGATAAATACTTCGCAGGTGGACACGTTTTAACAGCCTTACAAATGTTATATGAATTATTTCTAAGCCCAAGTGACAATTAAACACATTCGTCTCAATATCATTTTCCTTCTAAACCGAAAAATGTATTTGCAATATTTGCTCTGTTACCATTTAATCTCTTTCTCTCGTTTAACTTATGACGCGAATCGTTCTATGACTCAAAGCTGAAAGGAACTGGGGCTTAACTTACTTTTTTATAATCTCCTGTTATTGAATAAGTTTACGATGACGGGGAAGGGAAAAAAATGGACCGGAGTGCTTTGGAGTTTGAGTTGCGCGAATCCGAGATTGGAATGGGGTGGAATGTAACGTAAGATGGGGAAGCAGAGGGCGGGAGGAGATACAAGGGGGAGACTAAGGGATGAGGGTGGGGCGGGAACCTGCGACCGCTCTCATCCCTATTCTAAAGGCAGCCAACTTGCTTAGCATAACGACTTCAGGAGTCGTCAAGAGTCTGGAGAGAGAGAAAAAGAGAGGTGGGAGGTAGCGTGTGGAAGTAAGTGGAAGGAGCGGATCGGAGATGGTGGAAGGAAAAGGGATCCTGGAGGAGAGAGGGGTTTAAGTTTTAAAGGGTGGGTGGATGGCGAATTGAGCCGAAGGGGTTGATCCTTGGGTGACTCCGTCTACGCGGACGAACTAACGGCCGAATAAGGTCCTCTGGGGTTGTTTTTCTCTGCCCCGCGTGGGAGACAGCGTTTGTAAAGAAAACAACTTTTGCGGCTGTTTTGGACCTTATGGTATGTCAAACGAGGAGGAGACGTCGGCGCTGGCTGAAATCGTTGATCGGGAGTAATACTTAAATACAGAGACGCTCAACTGCGCGGGAAATAATCTTCCCAAGAAACCGCGTGAACTCCTTGAAACAACTACTATAGCTGCAGTGTTATTTTTGAATTCGTCACAAATGGATTGTTTTGTCATCAGTTATCTTATGCTTCGCCCGCGTTTATAGAATTAAAATAGTTTTTATTTAACTACGTATATGCTACTACTGCTGTTTTTAGACCAACTCAGATAAAAATAAATTCCATCATGAGGATGGTTTGGGCAATTGAACATGTTTACAAACGACTTTCATTTCCAATCGACGTCATCATTGACGACCGACCTAAACCTCTCTCCTCTCTTCCCCTGCTCCTTCGGAATCGATCCCTGACCTTACTCAACTCCCAACTCGTATCGTTCGCGTCTGACTGCAGTCCCATCAAATCCTTTTGTGACCCTCATCCCATGCACCCGGAGGCTATCATCACCCCCAACGAAGCTCGTAACAAGACCAATAACCGGCACTGCTGCACGATTACGGTAACGGTGCACGGCTTGGTTTGCGAAAAAGTCTACGAGGAAGATAGTGCAGAGAGAGAGAGAGCAAGTGGAAGATAGAAGGCGAGTGTAGGGAGGGGGTGGTGGAGATAAAAGAGGGAGAAGAGTGGGAGATAAGGATTAATAGGAGGGGAGGAGCAGAAGGGAGGGATATATTGTGGGAGGATATTTTGAGATGGCGGAGGGATAGGAAAGGGAATAAAGAGAGATGTGGGTGGATAGGAAATGGGGATTCCTCACCACACCTCGCCCTCCTTCCTCCGCCTCTCGGACCCATTCGCCTTGCGTTCGAGGGCAATTGCTCCGGGCTAACATCCTCGTCTTGGAATACTCGTGCATATTTTCTTTTTCCCTAATGGTGGGAAAAAAGGTTTTAACAGCTTCGAAAATTTTTTGTCCAAATGAACTCTTAACAGAGGCCTTGAACTATAAAGCATTCCTGAAATATAATCTGCGACGACCGTTATGAAAAAAGGAAATGGTGAACAATTACAGAATGAGCGCCGCTATGGCATTTCAAATCTGATGGAAGAATTGTATTGTTTCTTAGATTGGTAAAGTGCAATGAATACCGTTTTAGTTCATATATTGAGAATCGGTTCAGGCCGAAAAAATATTCTAATTAAAAAAAAATTAATTGGAAGCTGATTTTACATACCAATACTTAGCATTCTTCATATTTCCTAATTGAAACGTCTTGTTTATCTCTTAGATCAGTTAACAAGCCTCCACATACACCATATTATAAGAATAAAAAAGTTTCAAAGCATGGTTATCGTGTAAATTAGTAATTAGACTGAATCACGCTATAAAAATAGAAAAAGAAGAGCTTCTGAAAGTTGACCTTACTCCCATACAAACCTATTTTTTGTTAAACAATTTACTTCAGTGCCATTACCACTGTTTTTTCATTCTCGTAATGCCCGATCGGAGACTATAGACGTCAGCCCATTGTCGTCATCGTCACGATTAGAACTTGCTAACTGGCTGTCGCATGCACGTTCGCACAAATCAACGCCCTCGTATTTTCCGTGACTAAGTATTGTAAGATATTGCCGGCGTCGCCAGCGTTCAACAACCTCCGTAGTTATCAGCTGAAGCAATAATTAAACCAAGTAACGCCGCAAATATACTCGCATATAGGCTTCAACGAGTTAGAGCATTGGTCATTTTCAGACCTTTTTCCTTATTAATTTAATTTTACTGTTAATCAATGGCGGATTCAACCGCTTTAGATGGATTTCGAGTCTTTTTCGGAGCAACTCCGTCATGAACACGTTGTCAATAACCTCCCAAGCAGAATGTGCTAAGTTGCCGTCACGTCCAAGATACACGATTATGCAAATAAGCCTTTTGTCTCTTTTTTACCGTGACTAACTCTGGAAATATTTGCCTGCATCGCCAACGTTCAGCAACCTCCGCTCAATCAAAGCCTCCACCCATCGCCCTATCATTCGTCTTCCAACTTCCTCCCTCTCCCCGCCTCTCATCTCATCCTACTTCCTTCGCTGGCGTTTTTAAACCTACAGGGTGAAGGAGTGGCCGTGCACACGGGGTGACCCGCACGCGAGAGCGCCCACTGCACATCCGGCACGCGGAGTAATCGTGACGCCGCCCGTTTCTTCTTCCCCCGCCCGACCTCCGCCATTTTTACAAATGGCCGCGTCGTCGCCCGCATCGGGCAGCACCCTCTTCTCTCTTCCCCCGGCTCGCGGCGCCACCTGCGCCACCATCGACAGCGGAGCCCTCTTTTTGTCGGATTAGGTGCCATCCGCACGTCGACCGGAATGCTTGTTGAGATCGAATGTGAGGGAATAGTTGGGTGGAAGAAATGGGAGAGTGCACTCACTGGGATAGGAAAAGGAAAGCAAAGAGCGGTGAATGAACTGTTGGAAGAAACAGAAGGGTGTGATTCATATTCCCATAATTATGCCTTAGTGTTCGGATATCAAAGTAGATGAAAACGTTTGATGCCTTTTTCGATGATATACTCAGTGTAATTTTTCCAAATGCTATAACAAAGATTCTGCCCTTTGGCTGAGAAAAAAGGAATTGAAGTTGCGAAATTTTGTCGGAATGGCCAATTTTATCGAAAATAAACTTATTCATATCTTGGCGCTTTATTATTTAAGCATACAGCAGCAATACTGTTGTCAAGCAAATTCAAGCATAAATTGAAATTGTACGCTATCGTGAATGTTCAAAAATGATATACCATTTGACGAATGAAAGCGTAAGTCTTTATATTATTACTAATTCGTAACGCTACTTTCTCAAAGATCGCTCCAGAAATTACATTTTCCTCTGGTTTCCCAGATTCAACGAGAGGAGTAGGTACGGAAGGAATGAGGGACAAACGTTGTAGCAAACGTCAACTCCCTTTCTTGCCGCGCTCCCTAAAAAAATAAGACCATTAAAAGGGGAAAACTCATAGTCGACTCTGGGACACGATGAAAGAGGAAGGCAGGATGAGTGAGAGAGAAAGAGAGAGAGAGGAAGAGAGGGATGAAAGGAAGGCAAGGAACAGAAGGCAGAAGAAGATGGAGGAAAATAGAGGAAGAGGAGTGGAATAGTTACCAGAGAACTGGATAGTGAATAACAGAGAGGCGAGGAGTTAGCGTGAGGCCGGCCTTGCTTTTAAGGGAGAATGGCGAAGTTGAGACTCCCTCCCTGAGGGCTTGGGAGGGGTGGGGCGAGGTGCTCGGGAGGATCTGTTGTGGGTGGTGTTTTCTCGGACTGAATGGTGCGTCCAGGGAGACTTCGAGGTGGTCTCGTGTTGGGAGGAAGGGGGATGGAGTGGGTAGCTGGTGATGTAGGCGAGGATTAATCAAAAACTGTGCTCGACCGTGGAGTTTGAGGAGTTGCTTTTGTGCGGCGGAGGGAATCGGGTGTGTAGGGGGAGGCTGGCAGAGCGTGGGGTGGCTGGGTGAGGGCGTAGGGTTATTGGTGGGGAGGAGAACGTGGGTGGAGTGATAGGGGAAGGAATAGGTCTTAGGATTCGAGAGAGAAATGGTTGTTCGTGGACGGCGTGGCTCATCTGGAATGATGGGATGGGCGTTTTCTCCGCTAAAGTCGATCAATTGATTATGTGTTCGTGTGGTCAATGGCCGTCTCATCTGCTTCGTGCATAGTAAAAATGGAGGAAGATGTTCGATCGATTTTTACCCTCTTGGTGGAAAAAATGAAAAAGGGTCGAATCTTGAGCCTTTGATGTATGTTCCCTGGCAGTACTTCTGCATAGAATCTGGATAATTTTTACAGCTGTAAACAAACGTTGTCTTCAATTGCACTCAACTAAAAGTAGTTGAAATATATAATGATCAAGAAATATTTATATTATGTGCATCGTAAATGTTCAAGGCTTCTTCTCTTTAATGCGCTACAGCGGAAAATATGACCAAAAAAATTTAATGATCATCAAATACTTGATCAATAAATTCCTACCACAAGAATTCGATTCTCTCCTATGTGCCAGCCTATTTGCATAATGGTCAATGAATCATTCAGTAAGCACAAAAGAAAATAAGTTAATTGAAGACGTAGGTCTAAAAGATTTTGATAGGATAAGCATGTTTTTTGTTGCGTGCAACGAATCGAATTGGAATAGTTTGCTAAACTGAGCAGTAAATCAGATCTTGTTCTATCACGATTGTAAGTTTTCGCATAATCATAATAATGGTACACCATTCTTTCCTTTAGCATTTAGCCATTTGTTTGAGCAATGGTAATTTAAAAATACATGTAACTTCAAATAATCAAGCAAAATAAAAATTTCAATCCCTTCATAATATAATTTCATTTTTCTTCTGTAAGTACGGGATAATTTTAAAGCAGCCGATCCATTTTTATTATAATGTTTTCGGCATTTAAAATTAATATGCTGTACGATTCGCATTTAAAGTTGTTTAAACGGAAAAGCGTCACCCAGGAGTTTGGTCAACATCTTGAAATTTGGGAGAAAACGCAATTTCGCAAGTTTCAGAATTGCATTTACATCCATCCGAGTCTTCTAAAAAGCTCTTTTCCTTCTTCTCTACCGCTAATATCTCAGTCTGATTGCCGCAGTGTTCGAATTCTGGAGAATTTTTTCTTTACTCGAGAGAGCAGAGTGGGAAAAGTGGGAGGCGAAAGATTCTTTCTTCTTTTTTTTTAACTTTTCTGTGTTTTCATTTTGTTTTGTGCTCCCTCGCCCGTCATGAAAATCGCTGCGGCGGTCGCTAATCTCGCCTCGAGGTCTTTTCTCTCTCTTTCCATTTCGCTCTCTCTCTCTCTCTCTCTTTCTACTCCTTACATCCCTCCTCTCTCTACAGCTCCTCCAAACCGCACAACCCACCCCACTCCAACCTCCCCTCTTTCTCTCCCTCCTCACCCACACAGCCCCCTTCCTCCCTTCCCAAAACAGCTCCCCGTTCCGTAATGCGCAGACAAAAAATAACGGCTTGTCTCCCCCCCTCCCCTTCCCGCTCTTCCCCCCCCCCTCTTCACCCACCCACTTCTATAAAAAACAACCTGGAAAAATTTTCCTCCCCTCTCTCTCTCTCTCCGAACGATGGCCCTCCCGACTCCAAAACCATCTCTTCTCCTCCCTCCCACCTTCATTTATCCTCCTCCACCCCCTTCCTTTTTCCCTCCTCCTCCCCCTCTCCTTCCCAATTTCCCTCTCCCCTCATCCTCTCTGCCCCTCCCGAAACCGCCACGCCCCTCGGGGCTACAAAGAGAGATTTCCTTCTTTCCGAGACGGCGAAGCAGTTTCCATCTTTTTATTAATTTGATTTTTTCCACCAATTCCTTTTCCTGTCGCTTACATATTTTTGGTGGCAAGGCCACATTTTTTTACTCTAAATAAATAAGGGATGTCACTTGTTCTCCCTCGTGATACAGGCAACAATCGAGTCTCTGGGCCGGCTGTCTTATGGGAATGTAGTGCTTCCAAGCAACTACTAAAATGTATTCATACACCTTACCTAAGGCATTAAAAAACTAGGGTAAATAACAGTCAAAAACGACGGGAAATTAAATTTAATGTGTATATACATTTTTATACTTGGTTTTAAACAAAAAGAAAAAAATGTAAAATAATTTTTTTTATTATAATGAAAGATAATTTTATCAAATAACCATATATTATCAAGGCTGCTAATGCGTAATTTCCCTCTCCCTCGCACTTTACCTCCCATTCTCACCCTCCTTTTTTCTCTCACTCTTCCCCCTTCTCTCTCCCCTTTCCTCCATCTCAATTTGTATTTCTCTCTGGGTTAGTTACATCGAAAATATTATAATTATTACTTAATGTTTAATTTTGTTTAAAATATAAGTTACATAAATTTGACTAAATATATGTAATTAAAAATAAGTTGAGTAATTTTATTTGAAAATCGACTGTAGGAAAATGAAATTTCATTCTTTTAGGTATTTTGGTTCAAGTTTTGAATTTTTGCGATGATTTTATAACGCAAATAAAAAATTCCTGAAACCGCTGTTCAAATTTAATAGAATAATTTTGGTATCGCTAAAACTCTGAACCTAAAGTTTCATTATAATCTATTTAATTTTAGCGTACTAAATTGACCCTAAAGAGCGTTTCCCGAAGATCGAGGGCCATGCTTGGACTATTATTATAAGCAATCTATCTCAGGTCAGAAAGATATTAATCAGGCAAGTTTGAAAACACAAAATATAACGTTTTTTGCGCTACTTGAAGTAATAAACTTGCTCGATCTTAACTCAGTCTACGTTTAATGGCATTTAAAACAAACATATTATTTCAGTGTATATATGGATGGATGTCTGCTTAGGTTTGTGTATGTGTGCATGATTAATTTATCTGTTTATCATGTGTATATTATCACAAAACTTAGCAAATATAATCTATCTTGTTTAGAACGAGACCTAAAATGTCAGAATTTACCAGTTATGTCGCATATCCTCATTGCTTCCTTCATATCATTCCTTACTATATCAGGGGAAATAATGCAAAATTAATCGAATCAAAATCCTCTAAGGCAAACTCAAATGAGACGCGGTTATTCCCGACTAACTATAGGTACGCAATTGACTATAAATCACAGGATTGTTTACAAAGTCTCTGTTTTAATTTATGTTCAGAGACTCCACTTTTATGAGTAAATTTAATTCTTTTATTTGTTAAAAATACTTTTCTCCCAGTTCCTTTAGACTCGTTATAATTCATGAACAATAAGTCACACAAACATCTTTTAAATAAATTAGGTATGCTTTCAATGATATGGAACAGGCATTTAATGTCTTACCCATGAGGAGAGGGTAATAAAACATCTTTTGATATTTCAAGAAGAATCCTTTGATTCGCACAGAATTAATTTATTGGAAAGGGAAGGATTTTGCTGGAACTCTTAACTCAGAGAGATTAAAGGAATAAGGTTCTCCTTCCGTGAAATGCGGTGGAAGACCGTCTCAGAATAGGGTGGACCTCAGAATTATCAAGAAATTAGTTTTCTTGGATGTAGTTGGAGACCAGGCTTTTTGGGGAGAGATGGAAGGGGTTGGAGGAGGCAGAGGGAGTGGGAAAGAGAATAAGGGTGCGTGGTTTCTCATAATGGGGGTGTGGATAAGCTAGAAGTTTCCGAGAGAGTCGTCGTCGGAGGCTATGGGAGGGGGGAGGGGTGGATTCGGGAGAAGGGCGTATTGTGAGGGGTGAAGTGTAGCGGGTGAGAGGTCGGAGGAGATGCTGCTTCTACCACGCCGGGAGAGAGATTGTGGGATTCTCATCAGCGGGTGGATGAATATGTTCCGAAATTCCCCGGGCGTCGGTGATATATTGAATTATTTTATCTCCGGTTAGGCCGCCAAGTCCAGATCTTAGGAAAGAAGGAGGTACTAAGGACTTTCATCGCAAATGACACATCTAAACAACTTTTAAAAGTTGCAGCTTGTAAGATACCGGCTTTACCATAAGTCTCGACAGCATACGTTCCCTCTCGAGTTGGAAAGGGTGTGATATATCCATAGAACTTTCTTGTATTTTCATTTGTATCGATCTTTCTTGGTAGTGATCCAAAGCATACCATCTCGAGTAGATTGCTTATCCATTATCAACGGGAGTATACACTTCCTGAACTTGTCTCCATAATCATTTGAACTATGTGTTTAATTAATTGTAAGATGAATAGGGCAATTGCTATACTGTCTACATTTACTTCATAGCCAGTAAATAATGAGCTTGACATTTTTAGAGAAAGACTGCTACTTTGCTTTTTTAATTTTTAATTTCTCGAAGAAGAAATTTCATTGTTTTTATTCAACCAGTCATGTAATTCCATAAGCAGGAATATTTGACTGTACAATCTTTTAAACTATGGATCTCCAATAGCCATAAAAATTATTGGAAAACTATTTAAATAAGATTTTAAATTCGATAATTCTCTTTTACATAATTTTAAATTTAAATATATAATATTGTACTTTTTTGTTTTAAATATATTAATTGATAATATTAACTTATCCTGCATCTTGAAAAAGAATGGGACTCGATTATTACAGCAAGGATTTAAGGTATTAGACTATACAATTGTTGGAGCGCGTCAAATGTATAATATTAATTGTGGAACTTTGATTCTATAGTAATTTATTCTGAATGTATATTTTATTTTTATCTTCCGATTATCCTGTACATATATAGAAAATGGCGAACTTCATTTAAAGTATCCACGAACATTAATATATACAAAATACAAAACATATAATTTATGCAGAAAATATCTACAATTCTCATAATATTACTTTCAACCATTAGATATGCTAAATTTGCATGGCAGAAGTAATACATATCTTTCACATAAATTAACTTTGATGCATAAATAAATAAATATATAAATATTTTGTTTTTTCCCAATGTTTTAGATAGATTTTTATGCATGGATATTGTGATTTTCTCTATACTTATGGTTATAATCATAACGCTCCTCCCTCTCTAATTGCCTCTTCTTCACTAATCCTTCATTCTCTCTTTCCTATACTCTTAGCTCCTCTTTCATCGTCGTTCCATCCTCTCTCCAACTATCGTCCTCTTCCTACCTTTCCTTCCCTCTCTCATCTCTTGTCCGACTCCTCCCTTACTTCCCTCCTTTCCTCGCATATGAATCTCTCCTCTCTCCCTTCCATCTCTTCCGCTGCTGCTAAAGAGGCTAACGCCGTCCCCTCTCGCACTTATTTTTCATTATCTCCTGGACCTGTGGTTCCCTTTCGCGGTACCCTCTCCATTACTCCTTCAATAACCTTTACTTGTTATGTCCGCAAAGTAAAAGACGCGATTCTTCATGTTTCCAATAGTTCATAGGTCTTCCTACGTAATTAATTTTTATATTCTGAGGAGCCATTTACTTATGTTATTTTCGCCAGGACCTCTTTGTTTGCCGCTGTCTATTTTTTACGGTGATGTGAAAACAACAAAGCATTTTCTCATGTCTTCGTATTATTTCATGAACCTTGTATTATTTTACGCTTAACACTGCTGATATTTTACGAATAGTGTATCTGTACTTTATCGAAATTATATTGTTTTCAAGATTTTATATTCTCTCTAAGTAAACCTATTGATCTGATTTTTCTATGGTAAAATAATAGAATAACTAAAAAATAAATACAAACTTGCCTTCCCATCAACATTAAAAGTGCACTGAAAAAATGTAGTTTAGGAAACAGGTAAGTAATATCTTATGCACTGCTAATTTTGGTTAGATTGTTCAGTTTTACAAAGAAGTGGAGAATCTAACATTTATCAAAAATATGGTTTTTATGCTGATAATAATAAATTTCAAAAAAATAAAAATCTTTGGAATTTTTTCGAATGATTTTACGTGAGAGTAGGGGTTTTGGTGGAGGAGAAGAAGGAAGGAAGCGAGAGGAAAAGAGGAAGATGAAGGGAAGGGTTGTTGGAATGAGGGATGGAGACGAGAATTATAAGGAGACGAGGTCAGAGGTTAGGGAGGGAAAATGGCGCGGAATAGGGTCTCCGTTAGTGGGCAGGAAAGTGGGCGGAGGGAAGGCAGAGGGTATGGAGGCCGCTGACGATAATTCACATCCTGCCCGGGGACCGGATATTAAGATCGCCGTTACAAGTCGAGGAGACAGCGTAGAGTAAGGGCAAAAAGATAGAAATGAATTCTTTAAAATACGAAAATAAACTCTGGGAGGGTTTTGGGTCGGTTACCTCATAAACAGTGAAAGTTATTGTGTTATCTCAACCAAAAGCGCATTAACCATTTTGGAAAAGGTTCTACGTAGTATAAAATCTTAAGATATATTAATGTGAAATTCAGTATTTTTATGTTTTCTTTTGAACTATGGCTTTTTAATTAAAGGAACAAAGCAAATAGCGACTTGCTTTGCTTTCATTCCGATTGAAAATAAATTGTATTCATTTATCTGTAGAGCCATTCAATTTATTGTGGATGATTGCCTACAAGGAATTCGAGTATCTTGCAATTTTCATTAAACTCGATGCATTTCCGATTACTAATAAATAGGTCTTCCTTACTATTAAATTTATCTTAAACAACAATGTCTCAACTTAGCCTCACTATTGCCATCCCTTACCCTTGATTTCTATGCAAAGCTTTCCGTAACATCTTTCCCAAATCATTCCCAATTAGGTATATTCTTCCTTTTCTTTTATATCAAGTCGTTTTGTTGGCATCTAAGCTCTGCTCTGTTGAGGAAAGTGTTTTATATTTTTTCCCAAGAGTCGGAATTACGTAAAAAGAAAGGAAAAGCTTTGCAATAACTATATTATCACAAAGCCATTCTCTCTTTTTTACTTTTTATTACAATTTAATTTAATTTAACATTTAAATGATTGTTTTCAGCTATAGTACTTTTGTACCATTTTTGATGGGAAAGGGAATACTATTCTCTTACTGATGTAGAGTGATTAAAATGTTCTACCAAATCTTGTAAAAATTAGTTTTGTCACGAGAGTCGCGTAAATTCTAATTACATAAAGGTCAAATAAAAAGGTCGAGAAGTATTAATATAAATAGTCTAAAGTTTGGGCAGTCAAGAATATTTTATGAACAATTGTTAAATATAATGCATTATGAAATGGTTGCAGAAAATGTTATGAAAATATTTTGTGATTAGGTACCATGAGATTATCGTTTGGCATAGTCTTTTAAACTCTACGAATATGTAAATTTGTGCGAAAACGGACTATGTGTTTACCAATAACCTCCTGATATACCTAATGCTTTAATCCTGGCCTTCAGCTTGCTTGTAACCTCCAACCCTTAATCGCTAAAAACTGCCGTTTGATTTACGGACGCTCGGATAACCCTTGAACACGTTCGACCAATAACATAAACAGGTCACCTCGAGAAGATAGCAATTCATTGGCAATTGGGACGATGTGGAAACAGAGCCAAGTTGAGTTCTTTAGCCCTCTACCTGATATCCTGCTAAACGTTCTCCCCTCCAAGGTCTTCGAATCGACCGATGAACGTTAATTAGAAGGGAGAAATTGAGAGAAAAACTCGATTACCTATTATATGAGATCGAAATTTTATTTTTATTTTTGTCTTATGATAATCATGAACTAGGGGTTAATAAAGGCTCTAGAAAAGATTACCTCCGTTGTCATCCTGTAGATGACATAGGACCCAACATCATTGCCGGCTAATCTTCGCACAATCTCTCAAATTCATTTCTGGACCATTCCCTTTGCCCATCCTTTTCCCCAACCCTTTAAACCCTCTTTTATCCTCCCACATTATCTGCCCCCTTCCACCCCTCCCCCAAACACCGACTGTTTCCCATCCCCTCCATTCCTACCTACTCCCCATCTCCCCCACACCGTCCCTCCCTTCCCCATTCCTCCGTTCGTCCCCCACCGCAGGCATCTCCGGGAACCGGTCGAATTGGAATTGGAGGCGTCCCAGAATTTCTTGCGGTCGGCGCGGCGGCGGGAACCAGTCAGAATAGGAAAGAGCGCGGCCCCGCCCACCCGGAGCGCTTCGAAAAGAATTAGTCCGGAGCGCGCCGCAGTGTAATCGCAGGAGGCTGAGTAGGATGGAGGGTGGGGGAGGGATCGGTGCGAAGCGGAGGACGGAGTCTCAGAAGCCGCTCTCGGGAAAGCGTGGGGTGGGCGCTAGGTGGAATGGAGGACTGCGGGAGAGTTGGTCTCGAGTGGGGGATGAGGGTGTCGGGAGGGCTGGGAAAGAGAAGGGGGAGCGTCGGGCTTCGAAAACTACGGTTCCTGGCAACTGGAAAGGGAGATATGGCGGAATAAATAACGCACGCTCTTCTTTTTTGGTCTTCCTTTTTCCTCTTCCGAAGAAAAAGATGCCGCCTCGTAAATTCCGACTGCGAGGCGAGTCGCACTTGATGCTCCTGCGAGATCCGAACTCTGCGGTGCTCTGCACCGAACCTTCCGCACACGGACGATTGCGAAGTCCTGCTTATTCGGCGCGGCGGTTCGGTTAGGGTAGCGGAAATCGATCCGAAGAACGGCCGTATGTGCGAGGAATTATTCGTGCGATAAAGTACAGGATGACGTGGAAACGTGGTATGAAATATCGCGACAGAGAGAGAAAGAGAGGTACAGAACATCGAATGCTTGAATTTCACGCAGAAAGGAATCATAATCAGCCTATAATAGCAAACATCATCAAATGTTTGGACAATTGGCGACAAAGAGAGAACATTTGTTCATAAGAAAAAAACGTGGAAGAAAAATAAGCATATAGCAAATGGAATTGGAATGCTTTAATTGTGGAGAGAGCGGGATAAAGTTGGTCAAAGTAATTTGCTCACGGTAGATATGAGGAAGAGTTATAACCAGAACCGGCAGGGCAAGTCTTACATACGTGGGTGAGGAATGGTTTCGTCGTCCCCTAAGTTTTAAAAACTCAGTAATATTCAGTTTCGATTAAATGAAGCGTCTAAGAGAGGCCACCTGGCCTCCCCCAGAGCTCTTGGCTGTTGACCACGTAGTCCAATGCTAAATTTTTTCCAGGCCAATAGAATTTTGCGCAGAAAATTAAGGGAGAGGGAAAGTTGTGGATATGTAGTTAGTCTCGGAGACGCAGCGACAGCTGTAAACACTACAGTTGATGGAAAAGAGTTTACAGCTTTGCTAATATGAAATAATGAGAACCTAAAATTGAAATGTTTATTAACGAATTTCTGTAGGCATTCTACCATGATGATTAGGCCCCTAGAGATTTAACTGAATTCATTTTGTAAATACTGCTTCTACAAGAGCCATGGAAAGTTTGGGAAATACAGTTCCGAATTTCTGCTACAAAGCAGCTGTCCTCAATGGTGATTCACAGATAGTATACTCTTTTAACTTGTTTATTTTTTATATGGGTTGATCAACTATTTAACCTTGTTTTGATAGAAGCCACAAAATCCAAGGACTACCCTTCTTTAATCTATAAAATACTGCCCAGTTTCTTTACATTCCTTGTTTAATAGTGAATGAACCCTATTACGGATGATATGCTTACGTGATAGGATACTATTAATAATCACAACGCTTTTATCAAATGGTTTGCCCTTTTTAATCAATAATAAAAGAAAATGTTTAGATTCTTTATTTCTAGGTAGTAACGATGGCATTTTTCCGAACAAAGTATCTTTTTTAACAATAGGTATAGGTATAGAGATTAGTGACACCTTGCTCCACCTCAGATTTTCTACAAAAACTTTACTCATATTTATTTGAATATTTTCACTTAAGAATTTCTTTATTGAGTATTATTTAATACGCAACTTCTATGCTTCGTTTGTGCTCAAATGGCTCTCGCGCGCTATTCCAATGCACCTTCAAGTTCAACAAGGGTAGCATTACTTTGTTTCAGAAAAAATCCTCTTGGCATGTTGCGCTTCGCTCAATCGGATCGCATGATGTCTCCTTGGGGCATCAGAGGTGCGACACGTTCACTTCACTCTCCTTCCACTCAGCGGTCGAATAATCTCCAGGAAACGTTGCTCTTTCTAAAATTTCCCTTAAAGAGAGGGAAAGTTATCCATTTTCAATAGAAACAAATGTAAAAAATTGACCCGCGAAGCCGCACACGTGTGAGCCACGGAACAAATGGAGAGAAAGAATTAAAAAAGGGAGAATACACACATCGAGGAGGCACGAACGAGGGGAATGAAATAATTAAGAGAAAGGAGAAGTAGATAAAGATACTGGAGAATATAGAGAGGGAGAAAGGGAGAAAAATTAATAAATTGGAAGAAAAGGAGAGGACAGATGTGATGACGTTATATTTTGAAATAACTTATGTATTTGAAATTCGAAATATGTATTAGTTTTCCCCAAAGATACGTTTGCTATGATACGTTGGTGTAATTACATATTATTATAATTCCTTAAATAAATAAAAACAATCTCACTTTATTTTCGTTTCGGTATATACTGTCTAAGATGAAAATCCCTTTGTTTATATTTATGAATTTATATTATCAAAATTTCTTCATTTTTCCGCGATATACATTACTATTTATATATCTGCCACTATGGATTAGGCTTTGAAAGTTTCAGCCACTTTCACTTTCTTAATATCTTACTCAGTTTCCTTCTAGAATATCACTTCTTCGCAGACTTAAAATGCACTCCTTTACCTCACTGCTGAATCCCACGCTGCAGAAATCCCACCCCATTTCCTTCAGGTGAAGGAGCCATAATAAATTCCAAGACATTGTGGAAAAAAGTTCTGATCCCTCAGTTTTTGAGGCACTTGTGGAAGTTTTGCACTTACTGCTCATAGGTGAAACCGGTGGCGAGGGCAGACTGGTGGCGGGTAAAGGGTAAGGGTTTATTTTTGGGGGAGGGTCTGTGTAAGACGTGGGAGGGGAGCATAAGGTGGGGGATGAATAAAGGTAAGTGGCCTTATGGGAAAGAGAGAGACGGAGTGGAGGATCCGAGGTGGTGGGAAGACGCTTTAGCGAGAGCGATGGGGCGAGGAAGAGGTCGAATGCGAGAGGATCGGTTGTTAAAGAAGCAAGCCTATGAAAAAAAAACCTCTCTCCGAAGGGGTTCGTAAAGAGCAGAATGACAACAACGATCGAAAGAGGACGATGGTGCTTGATATTATTTTAAAATGAGCAAGCCGTGTGACATGTAACAAGTATCGGCAACAATGAAACATTAAGGCAGGTATAACCGTGCGATGATTTAAAGAAATCATATGCAAAGTAATAGATTTTTAAAAGAAACAAGAAATATCTTTGTTTTTTGGAAATTTGAAATTTTTGTGATTTTTGAGAGAAAATGTTTGACAACACAAATGCATACATAATCTTTTTGTCTCGCCAAATTTAATTTTCAAAACTTGCCTAATGGGCACATTGGAACTTGGAACTATCATGTAATGAAAACATAGATCAAGGCATGATTTCAGGCGATTTTGTAAATAAATAAAAAGGAATATCGTGGAGTAATATAAAGACAAATGATGTTTTGATAAACCTATTTCGACAATTAAAATAATGGTGATCAATTTAACACTATCACACTAAGGCAACCAAGATCAAACTGAAAGAACCAACATATAAAGTTTCGATGACTCTTAGTAACACCGCCATAATCATGCATTGCTTGAATTTTTATTGAATCAACGCGTGAAATGCAGAATATGAAACTGAGGTGCACTATCGGAATATTTACTTCCCGGACTACTGAATTCAGTGGTATACGAACTGACAGTCGAAAAAAAGAGTAAACGTCGTAACGAGGATAATGGATGAGAAACGTCAAAGAATGTGGTGAGCAGTGAAAGAGAGTGTATAAGGCTGGGAAAAGATGACGAAGGGTTTCTTAAAAAACGCAGAGAGGCGGGTGTGGGAAGCGAGTGCGCGTGTGTTTCAGCGTCAGGGCTGGACGAGGAGATAGCGCCGACCCTTCGTCCAACCCGTTCCCTTTTACGTCACGTTTAATGTATCGGTCGGTCGCACGAGACTATTACACCCTCTTAACAGCAGCGGCGATCGAAGGACGCGATATACTGAATCCCTCTTCGACGCCTCTGTCCCCTTGGAGAGGTCCGATCTGATCGACGCCACACAAAAGCGTCTATATCCCGCCTCTTCCCTCCCAGAGGTTGTTTATTCATTCGCCACTTATGAATTTTAGATGCGTCTCCAATGATACGACCTCTCACCTTGTTTAAACGGTACTTTGATCATGTACGACCAGCCGATTCCGTGTAACATTTTGCTACATCTTCTCCTTTAGGAGAAATAACTTTCTAAGCATTTCCATATTGGTTGTTGCATCCCTATCTTATTTTATTGAATCAGATTTATTTTAGTTTTTGTAATTTACTTCAATTCTTAGTGCCCTTAAAAGCTTGCTAATATTTTTCAACCCAATGATTAATAAATTTAGGATTAGTGTAACAAAACGCTTATGAATGAGAAAAGTATTTATAATGAATGACACTTGAAGCAGGAAATTTGATCACAATGGGAAATTTAAGGAAAAAAAAACAGTTTTAAAACGATTTTAGTATTTAGAGTATTTCCTATGAAAAATATCCGTAAAATGAGGTTAATATATTTAATAACCGGAAAAGATCGATGGCAAACTGAGAAAAAATTTGCTTTTTGAGTTATTTTCCGAGATTTAATTTTGAAGGATAAATAACTATGCCATTAAATAAATACTGTTTATGCAAAATGTTTTTAAATTAATGTGGTAATAAAGTTAATTGACGAATCCGATACTTCGTGTAATTCCATGATCGAATAAAATAAACAATATAGGATAGTATTTTTATTATTAGAAATCTTTTGCTATCCTGTATTGTTTATTTTATTTGATAATGTGGAGACATCTATGTTTCTTACACACCTGTTTTCCTCCACGTTGACTTTTATTATGATATCACATTTAGGATTCAAATAAAAACCTATAAATCTTTAGGCAATATTTGTTAGGATAGATTACACAATATTATCCATTTAATTTCCATAATTGGGCAAAAACTCTAACACGCAAGGTAGCATTTTATTTGCGGTTCGCGAGATGTTTGGAGCTCTCAGATTCTGAAAACGTTTCAGAAAGGTAGAAATAATACATATAGGAGGAAAAGGTTGAGCTAGCGGTTGAAAGAGATCCCTAATAAACCGAAAAGACGCTCCCTTACCTCGCGTTTCCCGTTTAACGGGGTGCAAAGGGTTAACTAACGTTGAGATAAGTCCTTGCTGACGCCGTGTATACAATCAAGGGAAGATGGAAGGGTGAGGAACCTTTTTCCTCGGCTTGTACTCCTTCCCTAGTTCACACACGCACATCGTAAGGAATCCTCCTCTCCTTTACTCCTTTACTCAATCTTATTCTTATCTATCTGCAACTGTTCTAAAACATAAGCTTCAATTGTCTTTACAAATGCGATGTAAAACTTAGATTACAATGCACTTATATGAAAACAGCCTCAATTTGATGCTTAGAGTGACTAAAAAGTCATAAAGCGATTTATTTTTCTTTTTATAACCAAGGATCGGTGAATTTTTGCTGAGGAAAGCTGAAATGTGCATCAAGCTTACTCAACCATTTGTTAGCTACAGAAAACAGCGTATTAATCAAATGGCCTCAAGCAATACTTTATCCAGGGTAAATCATTTTAGTAATTGCCTATGGCTGTTAAATGTAAAATGTCATCTACACTAATTTGAATTGATATGACTTAAATTCAAAGAAATGTCAACGTTTTTGTATTTAAAACCAAAAAGTACTATCTTAGGCGCCTCGCATCTTTCGATGGATCCCACGGTGAGGTATATGCCCTCTTCTACATTCCCTAACACTTCGTCTTTCGCATATCTTTTCCAACATTTCCTTTTGCACCTTTCCTCGCTCTTTTCTTTTCTTCCTGCATTCGCTCCGCCATTATCTCTTGCCTGAGCAATCTTCATTCCGAAATTCTAAAAACGTGTCCGTATCGGCGCAATCTCGTTTCGCCCATCGCTTCAGCCATCTTCTCTCTTGCCGCTCGTTTCTTTATTTTCGGCGCTATCTCTACTTGCGGTTCGTTGAAGTCGTCGAGACATAATTATATAGGGCAAAAACCAAACATCTGAGCCTCTTTCGCATTGCTCTTTTAATTCAGACCATTTAGAAAAATGGCTTTCCTGACAAACTAAAAACAATTGATTTCGAAATATCTTCTATCAGATGTTTATTAATTGTATTGCTATGAGACAGATGATCTTCTTCCATTTTTTCGACAAGGATTTTTACTAGAAATCTCTATATCTATATTTATATATATATTTATTATAATATTCGGAAAACTTGATATCATAGAAGTTTCGAAAATATTACTTTTCTTCAGAAAGGTTTTCTTTATCAAGAAACTACGATATGATCTTAAATAAACCGAATTTGAAAGTGAAGACTATTACTTGTCTTTGTCGATTAAATAACATGCGATATTTTTGAAACGCATATCTATATGCTCGAATTTGAAGTTTTATTGTGCAGATTTTATACATAATAATGGATTTTTCAGAGCTAACATTGACTAAAAGATAAATTTCAAGTTTAGTTTTATGATAACATAAATTCCTCAACATTTCTGAAGTGTGAGTCAGTGAGTAAATATCGATACCATTTTTAATCAAGACAATTTCGAGGGATAAAATTAGCATTTAAAATATTCGTTGCTATAATAAATTATTAACTTTATTCTGCTCATTATTAACCTGCCCAAACTCCGAAATATAGTTGAATTTTATTGACGCAAAGAAATTAGCCGCTCTTAATATTTTCTGAAAGTTATTTCACAAAACTGTTTTTGACTTGATTCCGTGATAGGTACCTTAGAAAATATGCAAGCGTCGAATTGTTAAACAGTCGCATTAAAAAATCCTTTTCGCACTTCATGGCACGAATTTACATGGTATCTCCGTTTTTCCTCGTTTCAATTACTTCATCTCAGCTACGCAAATTCATTTGTAGCAATTCGCTTGTTCTTACCTTGCCGTTTAACCACTTTTCTCCTCCCCCATTATTCCCTTCCCCCTCCCCGTCCGCCCTCCTCACCCATCCCTGCTCACTTCTTAAAGCCCCTCTCTTCCACTCCTACTTATCTCTCGCGTTCCTTTCCTCTCCGACCTCACCCCACCCGCCTCCTCCCCTTCTTAACCCTTTCTGTGATCTCCCCACCCCCTGTAACCAATGTAGCCCATGCAAATTCGCTGCCCACTCCGACCCTCTTCCCCCTCACCACCGTTTCCCATCCCTCATTTCTCTTACACGCCGCGCCGACTCCTTCCTCCTCCCCCGCATCCTCCAACTCCACTCTTTCTCCCCCTTTATCACGTCTTTCTATTTACCCTCGGAGTCGCGTAAATCGTTGAGCCCTTTATTTCATTCCTAGTACCCTTGAGGGTCGGGGTCGCACCGGAGGGGTCACTTTACGGTCAGTTCTGCCCGTTCCCGTCCCCCACTGCCGCAGACGCCTTCGCCGATCCCCTTTTCTCTTCCATGCCTTCCCTACAACCCCCGTCCATTCCGTTTCCTTGGGTACCCACTCCCGTCCACCCTCTCCCTGCGCGGCCCCCCGCCCCCATACCATTCCAAACCACCCTCCGTAACCGCCTGCTTCCCTCCCCTCTCTTCACCTTGCTCTCCAGGCGCTCTCTACTAAATGGAACGATGATAGCGTCGCCATTCATTACGGGTTAAAACCTCCACCCACTCCTTTCCTCCGCTTCCCAAACTATCCCGCTATCTCTCCGCCACCCCCTCCTTCTCTCCTCCCTTGCCTCATCTCGTCCTTCCACCCTAAACCCCTTCCCTCCCTTTCAGCACACATGCACATACATACACACACACACACACGCACATGAACACACTCTTAACGCCCTTATGGTCATCCGTCACATTATTAACTCCCTCAGAAGCAGGAGCAGCGAGCGACACGCTGACACTTAATCAGATCTCCTTCGTTGCCATTTCCATGTTACCACTCGGTTGCCATTCATTGGACGCGTGTTGTCTGAATTACTTCTCTCGGAAATTAGCTGGGAATGCATGCATGGGGTTAAGTTGAGATAAATGGCAAATCTGAAATTTTCGCCATCAATATAATACTGTGAGCTTATAGAGCCCCTTTATAGCCTTATCTTCGTGACAATTTTCCTGACATATATGAGCAAAACATTGGAGCCAGTTAAACAAGAAAATAAATCTATGCATTATAAAGTATATATATTTAAACTAGATTTTATAGTTAAACACTGTCAACTCTTTCATTTTTATTGATAATTTTATTAGTTTGTGGTTATTATTTACAAATTATGATTGGAAAGGAAAGATACCTTGGGTATGCAACCTCCAAATGTTGTTCGATTTTATAAACGGCAAAATTATGTTTTTAGTAGCATAAAAATTTTTTTTTCTATAATTGAAAATAAGGAGCTGGATACGTAGAAATGGAAATCAAATATATGTAAATACGGGGTAATGCAAACCTTTTCAGTTATACTAAGAACATGCTTTACAAGCCTAAATTATGGGTTTCTATCCAGGTAAATTGTTATTTTATTTAAAGTTACAAAATACACATATTTGGAGTAAAACTGGATGGCTTAGAACAGGTATGTCAAACTCGAAGAGGCATCCAGGCCGCATTAAAACGACGGATGTTATAGAAGAGCCGCATTTGTTTTATGAGGGTCAGATCTGAAAAGATGGACTTTAGCTGGAAGATTGGACGCCTGTTTTGCAGTTAAAAACAATAATTTATAAAATGCGTTCTATTGCAATTTGGTAACCATGACAAAAATATTGTCTTCTTTTTGCTACAATAAAGCATTTATAGGAAATCTCGCACGATTCACTTGAGACAGAAATTAGCTATCGGGCCGCAGTAAGGCACAGAAAGGGCTGAATGCGGCCGGCAGGCCTCCAGTATGACATGCCTGGCTTAGAATAACGATTAAGAAATTGATATACAAAATGCTTACGATTAAAACTTAAATATTATATTGAACACATCAGAAAACAATTGAACAGATTTAAAAATGTTATCAATTTTTAGATTGATAGAAATTTATTCAGATTTTTGTCCGCTATTTTTCTACTTCACTGGCAAATCACTCCACAGAGCGTCGATCAAGGTAGAGATCAAGCTTTTGCCCCCAAAAAACATATCTCACTTGAATCTTCCCATGTATGTTTAAGAGAGGTTTCATGTTCTGTTGCAGTTTTTACCACGCTTAACAGCTAAAACTCATCCTAATTCTGAC